>JAPDHL010001909.1:3327459-3556611 GCA_032847665.1 Solanum chilense | reverse complement strand
GGATAGAATATGGATCGGAGTGTCACGTACCGACACGAGAGGAATAAGTTATGAATCTTGAAAGATGTTAATATGCTAAGTCTATGAACCTGTTAATGAGTATGGTTTTTGAGGCATGAGTCCTCCTGGATGAACTTGTGATAATTATTGATTTGTAGTATTTGTTGTTACTACATGTTGAGTATTATAGTTGATTTGTGAGATTAACTGATATATACTGTTTTCTATTCTGAGTTGGCCGATGATACCTACTCAGTACGTGTGGTTGTACTGACTCCTACTTGTTTGGTTTCTTTCTTGTATTTGTGGAGTGCAGCAACCGTGCCATCTTCTTCAACTCGACCGCGATTCTAGCCAGTCTTCACTGTACCGGATCTCAGGGTGAGCTATGCTTCTAGCTTGGACTGGATCTTCTTCTTCTCGTCTTGATGCCTTGAAGTTCCGGCATGGACTAGCTTTCATTTGTTTAACTTCTTAAAATACTCTTAGTTTAGTAATTTGAGGATAGATGTTCTTGTGATGATGACTTCCGGATTTTGGGAATATGTATCGTATTTATTTTTCGTATTAAGTTAAGTCTTCCGCGTTGTATTTGGTTTAATTTATTTGGGTTTAGATTGGTTGGTTCGCTCACACAGGAGGGTAGTGTGGGTGCCAGTCGCGTCCCCGATTTGGGTCGTGACAGTTTATTTATGTTCATGTAATAGTATATAGATATTCTTTTGTATTATTAAGATTCGTGTCCCTATTCTAATGAAATCTTATCTAAGATTGCAAGACGAGACTTAGTGTCCTCATTATGTACTAATGTTTTTTAATTGAAATGACTCTTTCGTCTTGTGTTATGGTATGAAATAATTTTTACCGCTATTTTATGTCTATGAGATGAAAGATATCTAAAAACATGTATAAGACCTCAGAGAGGTTAAGTACACCATGTTACGTGTAGGGATGACTCCCCGGCAGTGACATAAAACCTCGCAGTTTGTTAGACAATCCCCCAAGTTTTTTATCTCTATTTGATTGTTCCTTGTTGATTTTCTATGTAGTTTTCTACTATACAAATTGCTCGCTTGTAATTGCGACTACTTATTCAGTTTGGTTCTTAGTTTCCTAAAACGTTATTCCTTCAGTTGAAAAATGAACCATTATAACTTTACAGTCGAACTCATAATAGAATTATACTCTATGGGATGACCATAACTCATTTAGTTAGGTTTTGTACATATTTACAATAGTTGCACACCTAGAATCTGATAAGGTGTTCTTAAAATGTTAAATCAAAATTGTGCCATATGCAGAGAGTAGAATGTTTAAGGTTATTTTATGGATGTTTAACTTGTGAATTGTCATTGTACTTGATTAAATTTAGGTTGCAATGTGTTTCTACTTATTGTACTGAGCAGAAGAGAGAATGCACGAGACAGAGATGAATGATAGACAAGCAAGTCACCGAGATAATATTGATAATGTTGGTAGTGAGAAAAATAAAATCCAATTGGGTTGAATTGGTGCAGTTTGTCTACCGTAAAATTAAAAGGATGATATGATTGATGTAGCGAGCATAAATCTTCCTCTCCTACAAATAAAGAATATCTATGGAGGGTTGACTCTTGAAGACCCACTTCACTACGTGAGAAATTTTGTAGATGTTTTCAGCCAGTTTTCATTTAAGAATGTGTTGTAGAAACTAATCCGTATCAGGTTATTACCACTATCTCTAACAAGGGAAGCTAGTTAATGGTTGGCTGAGTATCACTACCTGACCGTACCCCCATGTCGTAACACGATGTACTTGACCAGAGTGGTCTCATACAATCCCTTAATATATCATCATTGCATAAGACATCAAATACTGCGTAAAATTTAAAACTTTTAACACTCAATGTCAAACTCTTTTATTTAGTAAAATGGAGTGTCTAAATGTCATCTCATCAACCATCTAAGTTCAAAATAAGAATCTCAAATTAGGGACCGTAGCCCTTTAAAATTGTCACGACCTGAATTTAGACCCCAGATGAGAATGACATCTTTGACCTCTCAGAGGTCACAGATAACCCTAGATACGTCATCGTTACTTCATCTAGGTTAATTTTAGCAGAAAATTTGAACTATTGGTTTTCATATTTCATGTGAAACACATTATACACAATATGATAGGCATTCATAATCAACCATCTAATATTAAGATCATCAAATGAAAGAAATAGTTCAATGCAGAATTAAACGTAAACATGACAAAACGGCACGAATACAATGTCTAAATTAATAGGGGAAAGAAATGTTAGTGGAACATACTCCACTAGATAAAATCTACATCTATGATAGATTGTAACAGTAGACATCCTCGAATTCATGAAGGCCTAGCAAGTCTAGATGAATGTTCCACGTCCGAATAGCTACAACGTCGTATCGTAAGCTCTAGCGTCCGCCTGTGCCAGCACCTAAAAGTATAGAGTTGTATGGGATAAGTACACACTTGTTCTATGTTTGGGTATATGCAAGCACACACTAAGGACATGCATGATTAAAAAGAGTTCTTTCCTAACTATATATATATATATATATATATATATATATATATATGGAAAGTCAAGGCAGTGAATTTGCAAAATTCAGATTAGGAAAGTCATGCCATGACAGTAACATGCATCATCATACTTATTATTTTTCAAACAACATATAGGATATTTCACATATCATATCACATATTCCATATCATTCTTTCATTGCCATGAGACCTTTTAATCATGTGACATTAGGACTTCCCAAAATGAGGGCTCTACATATAAAAGTGCAACCCCCAGTCATACCTAGGATGTAGTTTAATACTCTCATCAGGTTCGTTGTGCAATGACCAAGAATAGCCTAGCGTCAATACTTAAGTCTAGATCACCGCTTGATTATCCTATCCTAACAACTTTGGTATCGTTCATTAAATTATTTGCATTCGTTGAGGCTGGCATTATTCTTTCTTTGGAACTTTAACCTTAACCAACATCGATCCTGTGAGAATCATGAAATCCAGTGTCTGCCACTCACCAAAAAGAGGTGGAATAATCATCCAGAAAGACCCGAACATGCAAGCATATATAGGGAGTCGAACCCTTCTAGATCGCTATATTGGAACTATATGGTCAATGACTAGGAGATATAAGGAGACCCATACCAAGAATGCCGGACACTCTCATCTCAAGAGAGTTACGTGAACCTCCGACTTTCCCGAAGGAAGGCATCACTATTGATAGCTAGCCTATCGGTGCTCAGTATAAAGTTCTGTTACATTCAACTCATACATAAAGAAAGAAGGATTCTAACATGAGAGCATCATAGATCACTAGGTGATTTCTCATCTCATCATTAGTATTAAGTATGCATTAATTTCAATACTTTCATTAGAGTGTTCATAAAGACTGGTCTTTTCATTAGCTCTACACTCTCATAGGTGAGTACGTTTTGGTAACGTTTACTTAGGCTCATTTGAGATTGCTCTCATCCTTCACATTAGCCTCTTATACTATTATCACCTCATTCATTAAATTTAACACATTTGCTTTTCATAATTATTACCCCTTCACGTGAATGTTCATTTCATCATATGCCAATGCACTTGGAATTTTAGTGTGTTTCACACTCATAGTTGACCCTTCTATAGTTACATCATTTTATCACATACATCTTAGTCTCACTTTCTTTTAAAGGTATTCTAGACTTATGAGTCCATTAATATATGCCATGTGCCTTCATTCATTGTTTGTCTAAGTCATTCATGTTTACCCAAGATTATGTGATTCAAGACTTATGCATCTCGTAGATATGACAAGATATTAATTTTGATCTTTAGAGGATACATTCATTAAATATTTACTTGCGTATGAATTATGTGTCAATACGGAATTGGGCAAGGGAACCCGATGTGGAATCCCTTGGACAACACTTAATCTTATTTTTAATTTGGTAATTGCATTATTATGATTTTGGGGACCCTAGTTTGATCCCCATCAACTCCATAATATTTCGTTTATTTTCTCCTCTCCTTTTTCGTTTAAGTTGAGGAGGATGTGGGTTCAACCCCCCACAAACTCATTATTTTTCTTTTAATTTATCACATAACTTTCTCACCTATCCAAGAGGTTGTAGGTTCAATCCCCACTCTCCACATTTATTTTCTCCTTTATTTTTCTCCTAACTCTCTCATTCATTCAAGAGGTTGGGGGTTAAATCCCCACTCTAGACATTTATTTTCTCCATTATTTTACTATGTACTCTCTTGTTTAACCGAGAGCTTGTGGGTTCGAATGCCACACCTCTCATTTCTTTATTTCCATTTTAGTCTTAGGAGAGTCAACAAAGGGCACTCGGGCTCGAATTCCGTCTGCCTCACTCCTTTTTAAGTTAATTCATTAAAATATGCCTTAGTGAAATATTATCATTTTCAGTCAAGATCACCCAAGTTCGTTTCCCCTTAACCCCATTTCCTCATTTATTTTTTTAATGATGATTTTTTTAGGTTAGGTCTCGGGTTCAATTCCTAGCCACCTCACCTATTTCATACTCACTTAAAATTTCAGATTTGTTCATCCTTGTTTGGACAAACAAAGCTTAGAAAATTCTGGAAATTCGGTCATGTCTTTCAACTCCTTTTTATGAACATTTCTACATTAGTTCATAGGGTAATTCATGGATAATTTAGTATGTTTTTAGGTGTAGTTTTGTAGTTACATTTATCTAAGAATTTTTCCACTCCAATAAGCCATATTACACCACATATGAACATGATTTATACAAGTTTGTGCACATCAAATCCAAACACAAAACATGTCATTTTCGAACTTCAAACCAACAGTATATGTCATGGATTGCGTATTGCACACACATAATTTTTCACATAATTTCGAAAGACATAAATTATTAGTCATACAATTCTGAGCATAATTTCATAAACATATTCATCACAAACATCACATTACACGTCTAATCTACAAGCAGACATACCAACCTAAGATCGTTGGGAGCTAGTGAAAGGAAACATGTAATGGGAGCAACCCTAGTTTTTGGACTAGATTAATCTGAGACTTAAGGGTTTCTTGGGAAAGGGACAAAGAATATGAAAACCCATACCTTATTTCACGTCGTTCAACCCTTTCACCTGCTTCCCAAAGACCTTCTCCAAACCCACGTCCAAGTCTCGAAACCTCAACATAAAACTTAACGAAAAACCCTTCCTTTTGCCTTACATTTTTGTTAACGTTTTGTATATGTTTTTAACATGAAAGTTCTTCAAGTGTGAAGAACTTTTGACTGCTTTTAAGTTCTTGTGTTTTGGTTAGAAAGAGAGAACGTGGAATGAAAGAGAGAGATATTGACGTGAGAGAGAGTTAAACGTGAAAGAGTGTTGAAAGAGGTGAAGTAGTTCAGACTTAGTCAACTAGGACTCTTAGGCAAGACTTAGTCAAATAAAATATATTAATTAATCAATAATAATTAATAGCTAAAATCTAATTTTCCTTTTTCTTAAATCATCTATTAAATATTAAAAAATGAAATTAATTTACCAATTTTAATAAAACAAATTAAATCATTGCTCCCACCTAGGTTCAAAATCGGGTGAAGCACCCATCCACCTTATTATTTTAATAATTAATTACATATTTAGTGTAACTATGATACTATCCTTAGCCTAGAAAAAGACTATTTTACCCTAGACCCTCCAAACATAAGATTTCCCCTTTTTAAATCTGGCAAAGACTTATCATAGTAAATCTTCATATTCGGGAGCCCAACATGACTGTACCTAACCTTTCCTAGCTCAACTAACTCCGCAAGTTAGTTGTCTTGGATGTTGCAAGGGTTCAGAGGTCAGGTTCTACGCGCATTAATCTGTGTGAACCTGTTCTAATCATAGGCATTCTAGACACATTAAGCATTACTTAGCATATCCATTTTTAGGATTTTTACACCCCCCCTAAGGAACATTCGTCCCTGAATGATAGTACTAACTATCTATCGTAATGCCACTCAGATCAAAACATAGTTACTATACAAAATCAAGCAATAGCAATAAAGAATTGAAAGATAAGGAAATTTTGACTTAAGAGTAGGAAGTCTTACCCAGGGACTGAAAATATGAGGATAGAGAGATCTCATATCGTCCTCGGCCTCACACAGAGCACCCTCAACAAGATGGTTCCTCCATAATGCCTTCACTGTGGCAACCTCCTTGTTTCTTAGCCGCTTGACCTATCTGTCTAAAATATCATAATAGGAAAAGTCTTCATTAACCCCCAAAACTTCAACAGGTAAAATCGATTCTGGATCACCTAAGCAATTTTTTAACATATACACATGAATGACTGGATGAACATAAGCTATCTACGCAGGCAATTCCAACTCATAGGCCACCTCACCAACAAGCTGTAGGATCTCATATGGCCCAACATACCTCGGATTCAACTTCCCCTTCCTGACAAACCTCATCACCCCCTTCATAAGTGATATTTTTAAATAGACATGGTCACAAACATCAAACTCTAAAGGTCATTTTCTATTGTCTGCATAAGATTTATACCGACTGTAAGCAGTAGCCAACCTATCGCTAATCACCCTGACCTTCGCTAAGGCCTTATGAATAATCTCTGGACCTAAAAAGATGAATTTCCCACCTCGAACCACCCAACTGGAGACCTACACCTTCGACCATACATCGCCTCAAATGGTGCCTTCCTAATGATGGAGTGGTAGCTATTATAATACGAGAACTCTATCAAAGGAAGATTATCGTTCCAGCTACCCCTGAAGTCAATCACACACGCCCTCAAAATATCCTCCAATGTATTAATGGTGCGCTCTGCCTACCCATCAGTCAAACGATTAAAGGCAGTACTAAGCTTCACCTTTGTGCCTAATCTTTTCTTGAAGGATCTCCAAAAATGTGAAGTTAACTGAGCTCCTCTATTTGAAATGATAGACAAAGGAATACCATGCCATCTAACAATCTCATCAATGTAGAGTCTCGCATAATCCTCGGCTATGTAAGTAGACTATACAAGGAGAAAGTGGGCAGGCATAGTAATCCTGTCCACAATAACCGATATGGAGTCACTCTTTTTCCTAGTCTTCAGATGACCAACAACGAAGTCTATATTAATGGTTTCTCACTTCCAAGTCGGAACCTCGATCATCAGAGTAAGACTGCCAGGCTTAATATGTTCTGTCTTAACTTCTTCACAATTAGGACACTTTCCCACATATTCAGTAATGTCCTTCTGCATGCCTTTCCACCAATATATCTTCTTAAGGTCATGATTCATCTTGTTGGAACCTGGATGTATCAAATATTTGGAACCATGGGCCTATGAAACAATTTTGGTCTGCAAATCATGCACATCTTGTACACACAGCCTATCCTGGTACCTAAGTATGTTGTCACCTCCCAAAACAAAAGACTCATTCAGCTACAACATTAGCCTTACCTTGATGGTAGTGGACATTCATGTCATAGTTCTTCAACCGCTCCAACCACCTCCGCTGACGTATATTCAACTCCCTCTGTGAGAACACGTACTAGATACTTTTATGGTCTCTGAACACATCCATATGCACTCCATAAAAGTAGTGCCTTTATAGTTTTTGTGCAAACACCACTGCTGCCAACACCAGGTCATGAGTGAGATAATTCTTTTCATAAACCTTGAATTGTTTGGACGCATAAGATATCACCTTACAACCCTGCATAACAACACAACCAAAACAAACACTAGATGCATCACAATAAATAGTGTAATTCTTACCACACTTAGGCAAAGTAAGCATCGAGGCTGAAGTGAGTTTTCCTTTGAGGTCCTAGAAACTCCTCTCACAAGTTTCCTGGGGTATACCTCCACACCTTTATCAGACACAACATGACCCAGGAATGTCACTTATCATAGCAAGAATTCACACTTGCTGAATTTGGCATACAACTAATGTTGTCTAAGTACCTTCAAGGTTAGTCTCAAATGTTGTTCATGCTCTTTCTTGGTCTTAGAGTAGATAAGAATGTCATCAATGAATACTATGACGAAAGAGTCAAGTAATTCACGGAAAACTCTGTTCATGAGATCTGTAATTGCAGAAGGTGCATTCGTGAGACCAAATGACATAACTAGAAACTCATAGTGACCATAATGGTTACAAAAGGTTGTCTTTGGGATATCTTCATCCCTAACCCTAAACTTATGGTACACTGAACGAAGATCAACATCGAGAAGAAACTATGCCCTTGGATGAACTTGAATCCCCTTAGTGGGAGAGTCCCCTCTTAAACCTGGGCTTATTCCTTATTTAAATACTACTCTTCGTTAAAAAATTCTTCTTAGCTTGCCTTAACCTTTTTCTTGCAGTATTATACTTTCTCTTCCTGCTTTCCTCCACTTATTGGACATGGAACATAAGCCTCAAAATTTCCATTCTATCATGAAGAATAGATGCCCTACACTCATCCTCAAGATCCTCAACAATGTTATATCTAGTGTAAACGGGACGATTCATCCTCGTAAAGTCCTTTAACCTGTTAGCCATGGTGCTGGAAGGTGGGTTCTCCCTGGGAACACCTTGTTGCTCCGCCTAGGCTTTCATAGCCTTATATTGTAAAGTTATGGCTTGGGAAATATCTACCAAGGTTGTCCTCACTTCTCCATCTGTCATCCCAGTTGGGTTAACATGCATCTCCATTCCTGCAGCTGTAGCCTTGGGAGAAACTTGATTTTCCCCAGCAGTTGTTCCTCCAATCTTTAAGCTTGTGTTTCTCCTCGTATTCATATAGCTGAATCTCAAGAGTTGATGTTAGCTACGCTTTTAACAACAAGAAATCATACATTAGAGAAGGCATGATAAGATCAGAAGAAGGGAATTTTCCTACGCATCATGCAATTTGTATATTAGGATAATGGTTCACTTCACTACCATGACCTAGCAACTACTCAATGTGGTTTATGTGAACTTATTATCCTAGGAAGTTAACCTGGTGCTATGATACAAAATTTTCATGACCTTAATCTAGGCACTAGACGAGATCAGCGTCGTTGATCTCACAGAGGTCGCAGAGAAGCCTACATACGTCATCGTTACTTCATCGAGGTTAATTTTATCGTAAAATTTGAATTTTTTGTTTTCTTATTTCATTTGAAACACATTATACTTAAATTCATAGGCATTCACAATCAATCATCTAATATTAAGATCATCAAATGAAACAAATAGTTCAATACTATCTTTTAATGTAAACTTGCCAAAACAATACCAATACAATGTCTTAAATAATAGGGGGGAAAATGCTAGTGGAACATACTCCACTAGCTAAAACCTATATCTAAGCTAGATTATAACAGCAGACATCCTCTAGTGCATGAGGGCCTACCAATTCCGGATGAATGATCAACGTCTTGATAATTGCAACATCGTATCGTGAGCTCTAGCATCCGCCTGTGCCTGCACGTAGAAGTATAGTGTTGTACGGGATTAGTACACACCTGTACTAAGTATGGATATATGCAAGCACACACCAAGGACATGCATGACTAAGAAGAGCTCTTTCCTAACGATATGGATTGTGGAAAGTAAAGTCAATGGACTTGCCAAATTCATATTAGGAAAGTCATGCCATGAGAGTAACATGCATCATCATATTTATAATTTTGCAAACAACACATAACATATTGCACATATCATATCCCATAGTTCATATCATTCTTTCATGTGTCATTAGACCTTGGAATCATGGACTTGACATTAGGACTTCCTATATGGGACCTCAACTACGGAGCATTCTTTAGCAAACACAGAGTCTACTTAACTCATTCATACGTACTTCTTTTTTCATTATTCCTTAAACTAGTCCAACCACCAGTCATACCTAGGATGTAGTTTAAGACTCTCATTGGGTTCGCTGTGCAATGACCAAGAATAACCTAGTGTCATTACTTAAGTCTAGCTCACCTCTTGATTATCCTATCCTAATACCTTTGGTATCGTTCATTTCATTATTTGCCTTTGTTAAGGCTGGCCTAATTCTTTCGTTGGGAACTATAATATTAAATGACATAGTTCATGTGAGCATCATGAAATCCACTGTCTTCCCCACACCTAAAAGAGGTTGAATCACTGGAAAGAGTGACCCAAACATGCTAGAGTATATAGGGAGTCGAAACCTGCTCGATTCCTATATTGGCAGTATAGGTTCAAAGACTAGGAGATATAAGGAGACCCATACCCGGCATGTCAGACAGTCTCATCTCATGAGAGTTACGTGAACCCCCGCCCTTCCCTAAGGAAAGCAACACCACTCATAGCTAGCCTATCGGTGCTCAGTATAAAGTTCCATTATATTCAACTCATACATCAAGAAAGAAGGCTTCTAGCATGAGGACATCATAGCTCACTATATGATTTCTCATCTCATCATTAATATTAAGTATGCTTTAATTTCAATACTTTCCTTAGAGTGTTCATAGAGACTTGTCTCTTCATTAGCTTTACACTCTCATATGTGAGTATGTTTTGGTAAAATTTACTTAGTATCATTTGACGTTGCTCTCATCTTTCACATTAGCCTGTTATCATATTGTCACATCATTCTTTAACATTAACACGTTTGTTTTTTCATAATTACTCACCCCTTCACGTGAATGTTCATTTTATCAATATGCCAATGCACTTGGAAAATTAGTGTGTTTCACACTCTTACATGAACCCTCTAGGTTTTCGTCATTTTATCACATACATCTTACACTCACTTACTTTTAAATGTATGCTAGACTTATGAGTCCACACATACAATCCATGAGGTTTCATTCATAGTTTGTCTTTCTGATTCATGTTTACCAAAGATTATTTGATACAAGACTAATGCATATTGTAGATATGCCAAGATATTGATTTCGATCTTTAGAGGAAGCATTCATTAAATAATTACTTGTGTATGACTTATTTGTCAATACGGAATTGTGCAAGGGAATCTAATTTCAAATCCCTTGGACAACACTTAAACTTGGTAATTGCATTTTTCAGATTTGGAACGTGGTAATTGCATTTTTCAAATTTGGAGGACCCTAGTTTTATCGCCATCAACCCCATTATATCCTTTTTTTCTCCTCTCCTTTTTCTTTTAAGTAAAGTAGGTTACGGGTTCAATCCCCACTCTCCATATTTATTTTCTCCTGTATTTTTCTCCTACCTCTCTCATCTATTCAAGAGGTTTGGGGTTCAATCCCCACCCTCCACATTTATATTCTCCATCTTTTTCTCTTTACTCTCTTGTTTAACCGAGAGGTTGTGGGTTTGAATCCTACCCCTCTCATTTCTTTATTTCCGTTTTATGCTTTGCAAGGTTATCTAAGGGAACTCAGGTTTGAATCCCGTGTGCCTTATTCCTTTTTAGGTTAATTAATTAAAATATTCCTTAGTGAAATATTATCATTTTCAGTCAAGGTCACCTAAGCTCGATTCCCCTTAACCCCACTTCCTCATTTATTTATTTAATGATGATTTTTTTTGGGTGAGGTCTCATGTTCAATCCCTAGCGACCTCACCCTATTTCATACACACATAAAATTTCAGATTTGTTCATCCTTGTTTGGCCAAACCAAACTAAAAAAATGCTGGAAAATTGGTCAAGTCTTTCAACTCTTTTTTATCAACATTTATACATTAGTTCTTAGGGTAAATCATGGATCATTTAGTATGTTTTTAGGTGTACTTTCCTCATTACATGTAGCTAAGAGTTTTTCCACTCCAATCAGCCATATTACATATCATATTAACATGATTTATACATCTTTGTGCACAGCAAATACAACTACAAAACATGTCATTTTCGAACTTCAAACAAACATTATATGTTAGGGCTTACATATTGCACAAATATAATTTTTCACATAATTTTGGAAGACATAAATTATAACTCGTACAATTCCGAGCACAGTTTCATGAACATATTCATCACAAACATAACATTACACGTCTAATCTACAAAAATACACGCCAACCTAAGATCATTGGGAGCTAGTGATAGGGCACATGTAATGGGGAACAACCCTAGATTTTGGAGTATATTCAACTGAGACTTAAGGGTCTTTTGGGAAAGGAACAAAGATTAAGAATACCCATACCTTATTTCATGTCGTTCAACCCTTGCACCTGCTTCCCAAAGAGATTCTCCAAAACCACGTCCAAGTCTCGAAACCTCAACACAAAACTCAACGAAAACCCTTCCTTTTGCCATAAATTTTTGGTTAACGTTTTGCATATGTTTTTAACGAGAAAGTTCTTCAAGTGTGAAGAGCTTTTGACTGCTTTTAAGTTCTTGTGTTTTAGTTAGGCAGAGAGATTGTCAGAAGAAAGAAAGAAATATTGAAGTGAGAGAGAGTTAAACGTGAAAGAGTGTTGAAAGAGCTGAAGTAGTTTAGACTTAGTCAACTAGGACTCATAGGCAAGACTTAGTCAAATAAAATATCTTAATTGATAAATAATAATTAATATTTAAAATCTAATTTTCCTTTTTATTAAATCATCTATTAAATTTTAATTAATAAAATAATTTACCAATTGAAATAAAACAAATTAAATCATTGCTCCAACCTAAGTTTGAACCCTAGTGGAGCATGATTTTGTTAAAATGAAAATTTCGGCCCTATCTACCAAAAACACCCCTCCACCTTATTAATTATTTAATTAATAACATGTTTAGGGTAATTACTATACTACCCTGAGCCTGGAAAAAGACCATTTCACCCCTACACCCTCCACTTAAGATTTTCCCTTTTTTAAGTTCGGTAAAGACTCATCCGAGTAAATCTTCATATTTGGGAGCCCTACATGAATAGACGCAACCTTCTCTATACCAAATAACTCTCCAAGGTAGTTTTATAGAATTTTGCAAGGGTTCAGAGGTCTGGTTCTACGCGCATCAATCCATTTGAACCCGGTCTAATCGTAGGCATTCTAGACACATTAAGCATTACTTAGCATATATATTTTTATGGTTGTTATAAAAATAGTATATATCATAGTTTGAATCACAATAATGGTCTATTAAAAAGTGGAAAGAACAAAGTGTTTCATGTTGTCCCATAAATTAGAAATACCAAATGGCCTTGGAAAATGCAATCTAAGGCTTTCCTTCACCTCAATAAGGACCTACTAGCCCGAACCTACACCTTGGTATAAAAATAAGAAAAATATGGCTCGGTAAATTGCACTTGTACTATCTATGAAAACCATGAAACTAAAACCATTTAAACATGCAATATGGGACCGTTAGTTAAAATCATGCTATTTCAAGCTAAAAGCCATATTGCACATGGATAATCAATCCATACGATAATATGAAAAGACATTTCATTATCATAAGTAAGATCATACATAGACATAGTTCATATCATACATAATTGAGTTCGTTTATCATTATATCAGAAGACACCCCCACAACCCCCTTTCAAGATCACTTGTGCATTGTCTATATGAAGTCCAATACACCCGTATATACTAAACAAACCATCAAAATATGATAAGCATAGTCATATAATTCATTAGTCAGCATATTAAGTAAACCAACCATAACATTATTTATAACTAACCATGCATTAAAGCTCATACAAGAACCTCTCATAAGATCCACTTGTGAAAGCATATGTAAAGTCCCATACCCTCACCTACACTAAGTAATATCCGTCAAGAAATCCCTAGTTAGAGTTCATGTTCTTATCTTAATTCATATTTGAAGCATTCGGGAAAAATTAGCAATAATTGACATAGACCATGTGAGTTACATGGAATCTGGTGTCTACCTCCCACACCTAAAGAGATTGTCCTACTTGCCAAGGTAGGGCACATATTCATGGTAGCATCCAGGTTGATCCAATAGTTATAACCTATATGGGAGCATAGTTATGTGATTAGGAGATCTATCCTAATAACATATAGTTACTAACATGTGGGTTTCCATATCATGAGAACTATAGGGGAAACCCCTCTTCCTTTATAAAGAAACCCCTCTAATTTGCATATCCACTCGGTGCTAAACGAAATTCCCCTATTTGTTTAATCTTTTGTCTTTACTTAAGCATATGTTCATAAAGAGTACATTAGGGACTTAATCCCTCATATATCATATAACTCATGTATTACAAGATGAAAATGACCTTTGATCATATAACCAATATCATGTTAGATTGTATGTTTGTTATTATAGTCATATAGTGTCCGTGAGAATAACCTCCAATTTAACATAAAAACACATCCATAATCCTTTCAGAACATTCATATTCGTATCGTTGAATAACATATATAACCACACCATAATACAATTGATCATGCTTAGGATTATAGGGAAGAGAAAATCATAATCCAACTCCACAATACATAAATCAAGTAAGCACCTCCACCATAAGTGGATCAACAATTGAATATAAGATTGATAAAGTAAACACCTTCACCATAAGTGTATCAATAAGTAAACATTAAACTATAATCAAATTGAAGATATTCATTCATAGCATTTAAGGATTTATTAATATTCAACCCTTATTTCATGATATTAATTCATCACATAGGATTACATCATAATTAAATAATGAATTCAATATAAACATACTAAATTCTCATATTCTAATAATCATTCAACACATGATAGGGTGACAATTGATAAAGAAAGAAAATTCATGGTTCTTGAGAGTATTTGGTGAAAAACCATAACCATCACTTCAATTCATAAATAAACATCTATATTATAACATTCCTAAAATGAATTAGGGGGATATAGATCAAAACATGTGTGTCTCATCAGTATATAAAGTCTTAAGTATAGTGTATAGGGGCAGTGTGTAATGTTTGGAAGTGAAACATCCAAAACATTCATAAGATAACCTTGAGACGTGCTTCTATGTTCTAGTGTACCTTGGCATATTTTACGTGTTCATTTTAATTCAAATTAACGTTAAGGTTCCTAAAATCAATAAAAGTGGTACATTTTAAATGTACGGGAATATCTCCCATGTATAAACCTAAGGTCCCTTGAAGAGGAACAAACTTGTGGATTGAAACTGCCAAAATAGTCCCAAACCATAAAGGCAATTGGCTCCCCGTCGATGGGGGGCGTTACTCCACACTTAGGTGTGGGAGCATAAGCCCCCAAAGGAGCATTCAATAATTAAAACTACAAAGTGTATTTTAATTGGTTTTATAAGTCGATAACCTAAAGTTAAGTTCATTTTTTAAAATTCAAAACCAAAGACCCCAAAGAGAATTCTCTAGAACTCCTTGAAGCATGAAGGAAGGTTGAATGTTGGATCATAATTTCTCCATCAATTCTTCATCATTTTCGTGTTTTTCATCAATCAATGTATGTTGTTTAATCCTTGAAATCTCTTTCTTCATGTGACAAAACTTCAAAGGTTTTCTCAAAACATCCTAAATTAACATCTACCCATGAGTTCTTGCTTAAAATGATTTGAATCAATAATTTAGGATTGAATTGATGTTATTTTTATAATATTAGGTCAAAAAATCTATGATTTCATGCAAATAATGATTTCCTTATCTTGGCTCAAATATGGGTGATTTGATCAAGGCTTAAATAGTATTGAATTCTTATGTAGATTATATTGTTTTATTGAAATATATAAATATTATGTTAGAATTGTATTTAGTCTATCTAAATTGGATTATTGTCATATAGTTTATTGTTGATTCATCGTATGGCTTGATTATTTGTTTGGTTTGGTGTATATGGCTATTGGTAAGAGCCTTTGTGAATTGAATTGGTTGGAGGTGTTCATGATGGAATGATGGTATATTGAACTAATTCTCTCTATATAATTTAGTATAGGTCTTCAATTATGTTGATTGTTATGGTCCACTTGTGGTGGCGGTGCTTATTTGTTTTGCTTGTTATGAACATGGCCTTTTGGCATTACTTTTTTATCATAGTATTATTGTGTTATAGCTGCTGGAGTTTATCAATGTGAAGTATCACTATGTTTATTTATATATGTATAAAGTGAAAGCATGAGTTCTCCTGACTGATTAAATGTGGATAGGATAGACTATGAAGATGTATTTATGTGCGTATACTTGATTTCGAAGTATGCTTCTTCCTAATTGACTTTATGAGTCTTATGATAGACTATGTTAATGTCTCTAAAGGAGTCAATAGGGTTTACTGTAGTAGAATTAGTTTTCCCTATGTGCTACTTCAAGGTTATTGTAAATGTGATAAGATGAGATGTGTGTGTTTGTTTTGGTAGACCTATGTCCCTCTCCTTGATGCATGAAGAATATGAATATGAATGTGATACCTCTAAATCAATTTAGTTGAAAGTAGTGCCTAACGTGTGTGTCATGATGTTTTAAAGTCCTAAATTTTTCAACAATGAGTTTTATAGGAAATGCCTAATGTTTTGTGAAGTTTGGTGGTTAAATTTCTAACAACATCAATGACATTCGACAGGTTTGCCTTAAAATGTACTTGTGTGTCTTAGTGTGTTTTTTCAAGTTTCACGTGTTCATTTTGGATGAAATTGATGTAAGTGTTACTAAACAAGTGTACGAACATATTTGGATCAAAAACATCGGGGCAAAACTTCTCAAGAACCAACCAAGGTGTCCTTGAGGTGGACCCATGGTGAGATCTAAATGCTATCAAACCAGCCTCACCTAAGGATGACAATCGACGCCTAGTAGTCTTGTGGACGCCCCATAGGTGGAGGGAATTGGTCAACTCTTAGACTTGGGAGCTTAAGATCCCATTTTCATGCCTCTGACTCAAACAACGGACCAAATGAACAGTCTGTTGGTTGGGCTACGGGGTGTAGGTGAGCAACTGTCGATGATACATGCAATTTCTGTAGGTGTCTCGGCCAAGTAAGGGGATATGGGGTTTTCCTCTAGACTTTCTAAAATTAGTTCAGAGGTTGTTTAGGTTATTTTAGGTATTATAAATAGATTTATAAGTCCAAATCACCTACATCAATTCATCATTAAAAATCAAAACCCCAAAACCCCTAAAGAACTCTCTAAAACTCCCTTGAAGCTTGATGGGAAATTGTTGCTGGAAGTTTTATTTATCAATAAAAACTTCTCACTTTTCGTGGTTTCTCATCAATTAAGGTAGTGTTTTCATACTTTAAAATATTTTGTTCAAGGATCCAAGCTTCAAAGTGATTTTCAAAGATTTTCTCAAAAGATAGATTTCTAATTTATGATCTAGCCATGGATTCTTACATAAAATGTTTTTAATCATTATATTATGAATGAACTGATGTTATTTTGATGATTTTAACCTAAGATCTTTATGAGACCACGCAAACTATGAACACCCAGTCTTGACTATTTTAAAGGGAGAATTGATCATGTCTTTATACTATTGAACGATTGTGTAGTTTACTTTGTTCTATTGAATTACGGAAGCATTAGGTTGATCTCATGTACAGGCTTTATTAGGTTATTAAATTCATATTTAATTACCTTGAATTAACTGTAGATTATCATTCTTGGATTTAATTGGTGATCATGGTCATGGGTAAGGGCTTTTGAGTATAGTGTTGTGTTGTTTTGCTATGGATTGAAGTTCTTAGATTGGATTGGTGGTTTGCTGCACTTAACTCTCTTTATATTTTATAGTATATGTCTTATAATATAATTATGATTGGAATGGTGTACATTTATGGTTGTGTGCTTATATGCGATACTTTTTAATTATGTGGCCTCGTCATCATTACTTTGTTAATTATGATACAATGTGGCCTCATCGACATAACTTCATGTATTATGATATTATCATGTTATAAATTTAGTATAAGTAATATGAAGGTCTTTATGACATATGTGTATATGTGAGGTAAGATCATGAGTTTCCCTTAATTGAACATATGTGATCATGATAGGCTAAAGTTATGCCTCGTGTTTGTATACTTCATGTTAATGTTTAAATCTTCCTAGTTGACTTATGATCATTAATATGAAATATGTTAATGAATCTATAGGATTATGTAGGATAAATTTCAAGTATATTGTTGTCCTTATGTGCTTCTTGACTAACATGTTAAATGTCATGATGGAAACTATATGTGTCTTTTCTTGGTATACTTGTGTCTCTTACTTGATACATGTAGAATGTTAATATGAATTCTTGAGATAGTAGGTTAGAACACCCATTGTCAAGAATGTATTTGTATGAATGGAACACAACCTTGAAAATAGTAAAGAAGGTTAATTTCAACCTTTTAGAAATAAGGTTATGATATCCTTGAAGTCAAAATATATAATGGTGTCCTTCTTGTGTGAATAGTATACTTAAGGTTGATTTGCTAGAACAAAATAAAATATCTTTAGGAAAGTCATTGACATATCCTCTTAAGCATTGGGGAATCTATTTTAAGGTGTTATGTTTTGGTTATGAACTAGATATGGTAACTCTTCATATACACATTGTTGAATTGCTCTATGAGAACGATGAGTAGAACTGATTGAGTGTACTTGGGGAGTAGCTCTAGTTGCATGATGAGGCTAGAGTATAAATAAACCCTCGATATTCTTTCACCATGTGTTTACATGAGATGCGTCCTAGCTATACCATTGGCAAGTAGAACAACCTCAATCAGAGTAAGTCCAAGAGTCAAGATTCCATGTATAGCAAACATGGTCTATAATAGTTAATTTCTATCTCATCATATCAGATACCTACTAGTATTGGAGAAGTTCTATGAATGTTAGGTAGTGGAATGGAACGTTATCTATACATTGCACATCTAGGCTTTGAAAATGTTAATATGTGATCCCCTAGGTCTTTCCCAAGAAAATTTTATGAAGTCCTTTAAATACTTAAATGAACACTAATTCACTTAATCATGGCTATGACTTGTGTTAATGAAAGTTGAATGAAACGATAACTATCTAGGGAAGTTTTAAGGGTTGCTTAGGTAGACTCGAAGAGGGTGTATGGGAGGTCTTATATGTTGCACTCAAGTGAATCTTAGGGTAACCTTTGGTTGGGATTTGAATGTTTTGAAGTTTATAATCTTGTCTTAAGTAGTCTTAAGGATCATTTAGATATGTTTGAAGAGGTTGTACGGGCGATCTCTTCTTGTCCTACTTATGTGAGTCTTGGATAAACTTAGATTTTAGGCTAACGTGTTAATTAGCTTATTGTGAAGTTACTACAATGTTATTGAAAATTTATGTTGTCACGACACAAAAGAACCCCTGAGAAATTAGGGAGAACCCTCGTTTCGTGACCTGGCGCACTTGACCCATAAGGGTCTTGTACAAGATCTTTAACTAACATTCATTACATAAGACATGAAAAGTAGTGCTTAAATTAATACTTCTCAAGAAAATTTAATAAAAACTAGTCTTCAATTATATTATAGAGAATATCACCGTCACAAGGCAAACATAAGACACGACATAATAACTTAGGAACACGACCCTTTACCATAAAGTAAAATACATAACAAGTCTTTAATTTAGAAACTAAGAAAAGTAATATTCCCTCGAATACATAAGGATATACTTTGCCTTGAGAGGAAATTTCCCAAGCAAGTACTAAGTATGGCATATGCAAAAACATGCGAAAAGGGACATGTTAATAAAATATATTTTCGTGCCAAATAAGTTTAACATTCATGAATTTAGAACAAAATCAACAAAAGAACCATCATTTAACACTAAAGAAGGACTCACATAATTTAATCCAAAAGAGGCATTTACAATGAACTTACCAAACTTAATAGTACACCCAAATCAACATCGAATTGAATGTTTGGACAATTATAGTGAACGCCTTCCAATGAATAGCACAGTCCAAGTCATATGAATCTATTTTCATTTGAAGTTTCCCTGTGCCAAGGCTATTCTAAGATTCCCTAATGTGAGCCAAGAAAAGGATCATCCATACATCCCTTCAAAGCTCACAAAAGCGACCCTTAAAACAATTAAGTCTTAGGCTTACCTCATTTGGGTTTCGAATCCTCACCCATGGATAACATGTGCCACACACTTATGGAAAATATAGGTCACACTAAGTACAATGTGAGTATATCATCCCGTACTACCACTCCAACTTAGTGATCCTAATGGTTTCTATTAACTCAATAACTTTACAATAATCATTCATAACATCACCCCTTAACACTCATTATCACGGATTTCATGAAAATAGTCTTCTTCCATAGTAGGTATAGGTCATACTAAGTGCAATATGAGAATAGAATCACATACTACTAGTCCCACTTAATGCTCCTACTTGTTACTATTCAGATTGAGCACTTCACTAGATTCCTTCACAACATCACTAACACACAAGATAACTTAGTTCAAACAATTCTTTTGTGGGAGTTAGCTTAACCGATAAAGACCATGAGAGCTAGACATGGAATCCGAATACTAACCCCTATCGGATGAGGGATACTTACTTGCCTAGATTAAGGTCATGCTTCTTAGTTTTTACATGGATTTTCCAACATCTACACCTGTGCAGTCACATAGTTATGGTGTAAGGAGATTGGTACTAAGTAACTCATTCTCTACTATGGAGGAGAATCATCTTAGGATGTACACTGGAAATACAACATCTCAACTCACAAAGTGTAATCCACCTCCCGTTCATATCCTCTCAGTACTAGGTATAACTCCACAAGGACTCTCAACATTATAATTATAGTTCAAGGTTAACTAGTGAATTCCACATCTCAACTCATGAAGGGAATTAATTCTCCAACCTATCTTGTCTAGCTCATTTGAAATAATGAGGTTGCTACTAGACACATTATCTCAACTCACAAAGAGTTTCAACCTCAAGATTCATCTTTTTCTCAACTTAGCATCATACATTTTTTTAAGTGAGTGGGTGTGTACATGTGTGAGCACCTTGAACATAAGCATCATATCATTTACAATTCATTCTCTAGATGCTTAGAGCTTATTTCATCACATCACACACTTTAACATGCTTTACAAAATCATAAAAGTCATTATATACATAATGTTTACATACTTCTCATAATAATCTTCATAAAACACATAAAACAAATAACTTCATTTAAGCATACTCTCTAGCCTATTTCACATAATAGCTTCATAAGGGACATTTAGCAGGATAGCATCATCATCATCTTACATCACAAAACAAGACTTCATGGACTCATTCACAACAAACTAGTAACTTCACAATCATACAATTAAAGTAAACACCGGTACAAAGAAGACAGACCATACAACTCAAGAGCATTTTGAAATTAAAGATAGACAACATAAGCAACCTACCATTTAAGTCAAGCATTTATCACCTATAACATTTTCTCAACATTTAATCATAATATAGCCTTTATATCAGTTGCTACGCAACAATAAAAACACAAAAAAACAAAGACTTATTCTATACAAAAACATGCTCATTTAACCCATTTCTTAAGACAACATTTAAATAAAATTATCATCACGATTTCAATGAAATATTAGCCATAAAATCATAAACTAACATTAGACATATCATTAGTAATACATTAGAAACATTTTCATGCAAGACCCATATTTAGAGTTGAAGATAGAAGAAACTAGGGTGGATAACCCATTTTGAAAATTCATTAGAACGGACTTATTGAATGGAAGAGAGTTCAAGGATGGATGTCATAACTCACATTGAAGAACAGATATTATTTTTCAATATGAAATTACCATCAACAATCCTCCTAGAACTTATTGACTTCTAGCTTCTATGGAGACTTGAGAGACTCTTCAAAGAGAAAGGGGTTTTGAATTTTAGGAAGAGGAGTCCAAAATTAGGTCTTAAGGTCTATAACAAATTAATATACCTAATAAACCCGATGAAATATTTCCTAGGGTAATAAAATACTTGGGGTGAATTTACAAAAGACCCCAAGCCAAGGTAGTCCACCTAACACATTTGAAGGCCTCATAGACGAGACCTAACCAACGGACCGTCTGTGCATGAACTGACAGTTGGTGGGGTCTCGTTTTTTGACACTTAGATCAAAATGGATCGTGTCCATTCTGTCTTGCAGGGAAAAATTAAAACCTAGGTCGACGGACCGTGGATAGACCAACGGACTGTCCTTAGGGTCATAGTTTGGTCACTGCTTTGGCAGTTTGGTCCAAGTCTTGGGCCCTTAACCTAGGGCCCCTTGTTGGTCCTAGGTGGGGTCGTGCCCGGAAATTAAACTCCTAATCTAAGTCGTCTAGTACTTAGGAACATTCCACATCAGTTTCAAGGAAAACGAACATGTAAAACTCACTCAAACACATCAAGACACACAAGTACTTTCTAAGGCACACCTTCCAAACATTATGGACGTTCTTGGACGTTTGACCTCTAAACATAACCAAACATCACACGTTGTCTAAGAACACTACTGTGTCTTATTTTAACTTCAAATTAACTCAAGAAACACTCATGAAGCTCTAGTTCACTTTAGTTCATTTTGGGGCGTTACATTCTACCCACTTGGAATAACATTCGTCCTCAAATGAAACTTAAACTTTAAGAACAACAAGGAATCACTTAGAATCACAAAACACATTATAATCATTCTCAAAACAATCCATATCAAAGAATAAACTATCAATGAACATAATTTCACACTTTCAAACAATAACAACATAAGACACTCTTTACCAAACTTCAAGAATTTCCAAACTCATTCTTAACCTTATTTTATGGTGGAAATACCTTCTCCAACATTAAACATGCTTATATACAACACACATATTGAAAACACAATGAAAGACAAACCAAATTTTCTCTAAAACCACAAAACTTACAGTGAACATCAATATAATATTGTTAAGCAAGATCAAAATTTCTAAATTTTCATTCTTTGAGAAATTCATCAAGAATGCATGATGATATGAAGTATAATACCATTATATAAACTCATCTTATAACACCTTGAAACCATAATTCATGAAAAATGCAATTTTTCTGAAAAATTTGGACTTATTCACGGTGAATTCAAAACATCATTGTGTCACATGCTTTTATAATTTCCATAATTCACCTTTCAAGGAACTTTAACAAGATGACATGACAATATGAGAGACAAGACTATCCTAACATACTCTAAAGATACTTGACAAGTTTTACTAACTGCAATTTGAGAGTAGCATCCCATACTACCACTCAAACTTAGTGACCCTTGAGGATTCTCTCGGAGTAATTACATTACATGATATTTTACTCAACTCACTCTCCCCCATTTAGGGTAAGTCCATCTTCAAAGCCTCTTACTTCAAAGAAACATTATGCCTGTCCCAAGTTAGGGACTTATACTACTCCTAACTCATGCATATCAAGCTTAAACATTAACCTTACGAGTTAAGAATAACACTTCCATTTTAGGATTCAAGCCTATACAAACTTTTTTAAACATCACTTCATCCAACACTTACGAACCACTTAGCTCAATATCATGTAACAAAATCCTCACTATATATTCATGCCACATTTCCATCTTATTGTAAGACTACACCACTACATCCACTTATCACAAGAAAAACAGTAATTCATTAATAACACAAGGGAGTTGCGCTCAACTTCTATAAAATTTCAACATTCTCTTAACATTCCTCAAATTTACACCACTTATCTCAAAGGAACATTATTCAATCCTTATAATTGTTACCATGCTTAGAACTTCATCGCCATGAAGTTTCTCATCACAACACTTTCAAACTCATAAATCACACCTAGCCATAAATCACATCACATCACAATTTTTAAATATAACCTTCAGATTTTCTCTTCTAGCCACAAAACCATCATATAATCAAAACTGACCTTTTTATCTCTCTCAAACTTAGAAACGTCTCTCTTTTCAGGAAATCACACCTAATAAAACCACCGGACAAAGGAGAAGAATAGAGACATCTTATGGAGTTAAGTCCTATGGCACGATTTAAGAGTAATGAAGAAAGTGAAACTATATCATCCGATACCCTCTTGTCCATGGATGTGCCGCGACTCATACCAATGACCAAGATACTAATAGACGTGGCTTGTGAGACTTTTACACCTTAATATTTTTCCCAAAACCTTATGCTCTGATACCAAGTCTTTCACGACCTTAAAGTACCCCCTAGAAGTTAGGAAGAACCCTAGTTTCGTGACCGGGCATACTTAACCCTTTGGTGTCTTGTAAAAGCCCTTTACCTAACATTCATTATATAAGACATGAAAAATAGTATTGAAATAAGACTTTTCAAGAACATTTAATAAAAGCTAGTCTTTCATAAAAAGTAAGAGAATCTCATCGTCACAAGCAAAACTTAAGACACGACATAATATCTTAGAGACACAGAACCTTAAAATAAAGTAAAATAGACACATACTTTGCCTTGAGAGAAACTTTCCCAAGCTCTTCCTTCTAGCCTTCAAACCTTCATAAGCTTCCAACCTATACTTATATAGTACAGAAAAGTATGGGTTAGAACAAAATAATGTACTAAGTATAGCATAAAGAAAAGGGACATTTTTGTAAAAAAAATTTTCGTTCCAAATAAGTTCAACATTCATGAATTTAGAAAAAAATCAACATAATAGCCATCACTTACCACTTAAAGAAGGACTGGCGTAATTTTAAACCAAAAGAGGCATTTACAGTGAATTTACCAAACTTACCAGTAAACACAAATGAACAATATTGTGAACCTTTTGAAAATTATAGTGAAGGTCTTCTACTGTGAACGACACAGTCCAAGCCATATGAACCCATTTTTCTTTGAAGTTTCCCTAAACCCAAGGATATACTAAGATTTCCTACAGTGAGACAAGAAAGGGATCATCCATGCACCCCTTCAAGGCAAACAAAAGTGACCCTTAAGACCACCAAATATTAGGCTTACCTCATTTGGAATTTCAATATACTCTCTTGGCTAGCCTGTGCCATACACTCATGGAAAATATATGTCACAGTAAGTGCAATGTGAGAGAAGCATCCCCTAATACCACTCCCAATTAGTGGTCCTAATGGATTCCATTAACTCAAGCACTTCACAATAATCATTCATAACATCATACTATTATATTCATTAGCAAGGATTTCATGAAAATACTCTGCTTCCATACTAAGTATAGGTCATACTAAGTGCAATAGGAGATTAGAATCACTTACCACTACTCTCACTTAATGCTCCTACTGGCTACTATTTGGATTGAGCACTTCACGACATTCATTCACAACATCACTAATATACAAGATAACTTAGTTCAAACAATTCTTTTTTGGGAGTTAGCTACACCGAAAAAGAACATGACAGTGTAACAACCCAAAAAATGGATATGTTAAGTAATACTTAATGTGTCTAGAATACCTACGATTAGGCCGGATTCACATGGATTAATGCACGTAGTGACAGATCCTTGAACCCTTGCAACATCCAAACCAACTAACTTGGAGAGTTATTTGAGCTAGGAAATGTTGGGTCCAGCCATGTAGGGCTCCCGAATATGAAGATAACTCGAATGAGTCTTTACCAGATTTAAAAAGGGGAAATCTTAAATTTGGAGGGTCTAGGGGTAAAATGGCATTTTTTACAGGCTAAGGTAGTATCGTAATTACCGTAAATATATAATTAATTATTGAATTAATGAGGTGGAGGGGTATTTTTTGTAAAGAGGGCCGAAATTGCCCTTTTAGCAAAAATCTTGCTCCACCAGGGTTCGAACATAGGTATGAGCAATGATTTAATTTTTTTTATTTAAATTAGTATATTAATTTAATAAGTTTATAATTAATGTCTGATTTTAAAAAAGGGAAAATCAGATTTTATTTAATAATTAATTTGACTAAGTCTTGCCAACAAGTTCTAGTTCTAAGGGGACACTACCTCACACTTCACTCTTTCATGTCTATCTATCTAAATCTCACGTCGTCCTCTCTCTCAACATCATGTTTTCTCTTTTCAAAAACAGAAAAACAAAACAAACTTCTTCACATTAAATAACTTACAGAAATTCAAACAAACAAGCTAATCTAAAATGAAAAGTTAATGAAATTTCTAGTCGGGTAAGGGTGAGATTTGTTGGTGGACATGAATTCGTGGAGGATATTTGGGCAGAAAGTTCAAGGTTTGAATGTCAAAATAAGGTATGGGTTTTCTTACTCTTGGTCCCTTTTCCAAGAGACCCTTAGGATTCAAATGAATCTACTTCGAAAATAAGAGTTGTTCCCCTTTACATGTTCCTTGTAACTAGCTCCCGTCGATTTGTAGGTTGGGTATGTCTAGTGGTAGAATTAGGGATGCAATTTTTTTCGTGCTTATTATGTTCATGCATGTATGTTCCGAGTTATGTGGATGTTAAGCATGCTGTCAGAAATTATGTGTTTATGTGTGTGCATTGTGTAGCCGTGACATATACTCTTGGTTTGAAGTTCAAAAATGACATGTTATGGTTGTATTATTACGTGCACAAACTTGTATAAATCGTGATGCTCATATGAAGTATAATATGTCTGAGTTGAATGGAAATTATTAGCTAAACGAATCCATGAAAATGCACCTTAATACGTACTCAATGATCCATAAATTACCCTAAAAACTATCATGTCAACGTTGATGAAAATGAGCTAAAAAAATACTGAATTTTGAGCATCTTGTTGATGAGTTTCAGCCAATCTAAGTGGTGTATCATGCTATGTAAAATGAATTAAAAATAAGTGAGGTCACTTATAATCAAACCCGTGACCTCACCATGTTAAAAATCATAGAAATAAAATGATAGAAAAAGATTGTGGTATGTGGGATTCGAACCCGTATGCCTTGGCCAAAACATGAAAAAAGATAATGAAAAATAAAAATTAGAGGTGTGGGGTGTGAACCCACAACCTCTCGGTCAGACTTAAGGAAGAATTAAAAACAAAACTAAAAGTTGAGGTATGTGGTAATCGAACCCACGACCTCTCGGCTGAATAAAGGAAATTAAGTAGAAAAATAATATAGGGTTGTAGGGGTTTGATCCCACACCCTCTCGGTCAAACGAAAGTTGTTTAAGGAAAAAGAGAATAAAACAAAATGAGGTTATGGGGGTTCGATCTCCAATCCTCTTTATCGGAAACGAATGAAAAATAAAGCAATTAAGGGTAAATGAAGAGAAGGCATTGGGAATCGATCTTGGGTCCCCAAGCCGAGTAGATCAAACTAAAATAATTAAAAAAATGTAAGTGTTGTCCAAGGGATTCAAAATCGGGTTCCTTTCGTAATTTCCATATTTATAGATAAGTCATACGTGAATAAATATTCAAAATAATATTGCCTATAATGATCGAAATCGATGATATTGTCATACATACAAGATGAACAAGTCTTGTATCACAAACTCTTAGAAAGATATGAATCACTTAAACGAACTATGAATGAAGCCTCATGGCTTGGATGTATAGACCCACAAGTCTAGTATACGTTTAAAAGTAAGTGAACCTAAGATGTATGTAATGAAAGGATGTAACCCTAGAATGGTTAAGTAAGAGTGTGAAACATACTAAATGGCCAAGTGCATTGGCATATGATGAAATGATCATTCGCGAAAAAGGGGAGAGTAATTATGAAAAACAAATGTGTTAAATTTAATGAATGAGGTGACAATATGATAGGAGGCTAATGTGAAATATGAGAGCAATCTCAAATGAGCCTATGTAAATGTTACCAAAACGTACTCACTTATGAGATTGTAATGTTGATTAAAAGACTAGTCGCTATAAATAATCTAATGAAATTATTGAAGTTAATGCATACTTAATACTAATGATGAGATGAGAAATCATCTAATGAGCAATAATGTCCTCATGCTAGAAGTCAGCTTCCATGATGCATGAGTTGAATGTGATGGAACTTTATACTGAGCACCGATAGGCTAGCTATGAGCGGTGATGCCTTCCTTCGGGAAAGGCGGATGTTTACGTAACTCTTATGAGATGAGACTGTATGGCATGCCGGGTATGGCTCTCCTTATATATCCTAGTATTTGAACCTATACTGTAAATATAGTGATCTAGCAAGGGTGAATTCCCTATATACGCCAGCATGTTTTGGTTCACTTTGGCCTGTTATTCCACCTCTTTTCACTGTGGGGATTAGACACTAGATTTCATGATGCTCACATGATCTATTTCGGTTAAGGTTAGAATTCCCAAAGAAAGAATGAGGCCATCCTCAAATGATGCACAAATGAAATGAACGATACAGACGGTGTTAGGATAGGATAATCAAGAGGTGATCTAGACTCAAGTAATGACACTAGGTTATTCTTGATCATTGCACAGCAAACCCGATATGAGTCTTAAAACTACATCCTAGGTATTACTACTTGTTGCACTAGTATATGAACGAATGAAATGGAGTACGTATGAATGAATGTAGAAGACTTTGTGTTTGCTAAAGAAGGATCCCTAGATGAGGTCCCATATGTTGCCCTCATTTTGGGAAGTCTTAATGTCAAGTCCATGATTCCAAGGTCTCATTGCATATGATCGAATGATATGAAATATGTTATGTGTTATATGTAATATGTTATGTTATATATGTAATATGTTATGTGTTGTGCGTAATATGATAAGTATGATGATGCATGTTACTCTCAGGTCATGACCTTTTTAAACCAAATTTGGCAAGTCCACTAACTTGACTTTCCATAAACCATATTGTTAGAAAAGAGCTATTCTTACTCATGCATGTCTTGGTGTGTGCTTGCATATACCCATACTTAGTACAAGTGTGTACTAATCTCGTAGAATATATACTTTTAGGTGCAGTCACAGGTGGACGTTAAAGCTTACAATACGACGTTGCTGCTATCTAGACATGGAGTTCTCATCCGGATTTGGTAGCCTCTCATGCTTTCGAGGACGTCTATTGTTATTTCCTAGATTAGATGTACAATTTAGATAGTGGAGCATATTCCACTATTGTTTCATTTCCACTTGCATTTTATACTTTGTATTGGTGGCGTTTTGGTGAAAATACGTTTAACGCAACTATGAACTATTTTTTTTATTTGATGATCATAATATTAGATGGTTGATTGTGAACGTTTATGAGTTTAAGTATAATGACTTACATGAATGTTAAGTAATAAAAAGTTCAAATTTTCCGCTAAAATTAACCTAGATGAAGTAACAATGACGCATGTAGGCTTGTCTACGACATCTAAAAGGTCAACGATGCCGATCTCGTCTAGGGTCTAGATTTCGATCGTGACAGAGAGATAGAAATGGAATCCCGATATTAACCCCTATAAAATCAGGATCTTTACATGCCTAGAGTAAGGTCATGCTTCTTAGGTTTTACATGACGTTTCAAATAGCTACACCAATGCGGGAACATAGTTAAGGAATAAGGAGAATGCTACTAAGTAACTCATTATCTACAAACGAGGAGTACTCGTATAAAGAGGTAAATTGGAATTATAACATCTCAACTTACAAAGTTTACTCCACCTCCTCGTCATATCCTCAAGATGCTAGGCATAACTCCACACGGATTCTCAACATTATAAACTATAATTCAAGGATAACTAGTGAATGCCACATCTCAACTCTTGAAGGGAATTCATACTAAAACTTCTCTTGGATAGCTCATTGGAAATAATGAGGTTGATAATAGACACTTCATCTCAAATCACAAAGATTTTCCACCCCAAGATTCCCTTTTTTCTCAACTTAGAATCATACATTCTTTTAAGTGTGAGTGTGTGTGTACATGTGAGCACACCTTGTACATAAGCATCATATCATTTACATTTCATTCTCTACATGATTAGACATTATTTCATTGTATCACACACTTTAAAATACTTTACATAATCATATAAGTCGTCATAGACATAATCTTTACATACTTCTCATAATCAGCATCATAAAACACTTAACAAGAATAACATCATTTAAGCATACTCTCTAGCCTATTTCTCATAATAGCTTCATAAGTTACATTTTGCAAGGATAGCATCATCATCATCTTAATTCACGTAAAAATACATCATGGCCTCATTCACAACAAACTAGTAACTTTACATTCATCAATTAAAATAAACACCGCCACCAAAAAGGTGGACCATACCACTCAAGACCATTTCGAAATTAAAGATAGACAACAAAACAACTTACCCTTTAGTCCAAGCTTTCATCACCTATACAATTTTCTCAACATCTACTCGTACTATATCCCTTAGGGCAATAGCTAATCAACAAAAACAACACAATAAAATCGAGACTCATTCTTTCCACAAACATGCTCATTCAACCCATTTCTTAAGCCAACAATTGGAGAAAATCTTTATCATGATTTAAATGAAGTTTAACCTTAAAATCATCATTTAACATTATAAATACCATTACTAAGTCATTATATTTCATGAAATATCCATATTTAGAGTCGAATATAGAAGCAATTAGGGTTGAAAACCCATTTTGAAAATTCTTCTAGCTTCCATGGAGACTTCAAAGAGTCTTCTAAGAGAGAGAGGTTTCGAGTTTTAGGAAGAGGAGTATAATATGAGGTATTATGGTTTATAACACATTCATATACCTAATAATTCCTAAAAAAAACTTCCTAGGGTCATAAAAGACTTGGGGTGAATTTAGCAAACACTCCAACCTAAGGCAGTCCACTTAATAGAATTGCAGGACTTACAGACAAGACCTAACCAGCTGACTGTCTCTGCATCAACGGGCCGTTGGTGGAGTCTCGTTGTTTGATACTTAGCTTCAAATGAAGATTAATCATTCTTTCATGAAGGTCCAATCTACTCTCTAGGTCGACGGACCATTGATTGACCAACGGACCATCGTTACGGTTGTCGTTTGGTCACTGCTTTGGCAGTGTTGTCCAAGTCATGGTCCCTTCACCTAGGTCCCCTTGTGGGTCTTATGTGGGGTTGTGCCTAGCCGTTAACTGCCAAACCTAAGTCATATAGGTCTAACGAATATCCCACATAATTTTCAAGGAAAACAAACACATAAAACTCACTCAAACATATCAAGACACACAAGTACTTTCTATGGCACACCTTTCGAACGTTATGGACGTTTGACCTCCAAACATAATCGAAACTCAAACACTGACTAACTACACTAAAAGTAACTTATTTTCACTTCAAATTAATTCAAGACACACTCATAAGGCTCTAGTTCACCTTAGTTCATTTTGGGGCATTACATATATAAATTTTATATGACTTGGAATGTATTCAACAATATGGTGTTGATGTTTAAATATTATTATTATGATTATTATACGAAGTTTTATCAAAAAAAAAAATCACGTTTCTCATAAATTTCCATGTCTGATAATTTTATGCATTATATCATACTTAGTACATGAATTGTACTAATTCCTTACTTTTTGTTTATATCTAAAGTTGTAAGTTGAATGTGAGAGGTTTCTTGAAACAAGCTTGGAATCTATACTCGTTAAAGAAACATTTTGGCGTGTCCTTACTCTATTCGAGTACATTTTCATCTTTAAACATATATTATTGGAAATACTTTAATAGATAGTAGTTTTCTTTATTCAATTATATAGGGCATGCCCAAGTATCCTTGAGTCTAATATTGACATATGATGAGACTTATTATTTCTACTTTTTATACATATATAAAATGAACGTTGCGAACGGACTAGTACAAGACCTCCGACAGGTCAATTACTCCATGCCACGATCAAACAGTTGCCCTGACTTCTAGGGTATACTTGCGGGTCGTCACTAATGTGGTATCAGAGAATAGGTTATGAAAGTTGTCTTAGGAATAAAAAAGTATCAAAATGCGATGTATAGTAAAGTATTGTTCATTGGTGTGTGTCGTGACACATCCATGAGCGAGAGGCTATAGGACGATATAGTTTTCCTTCCTTCTACTCTTATATCGTTTTGTAGAGTAAAAATTTATGAGTATCCTTCTAAATCTGTTCGTTTTGTTTATTAAAGATGATTACTAGAAGGATGGCCGCTAGAAGACTTTAAGAGAGGATAGTAAATGAGGAAATTCCTCCTCAAGTTGAGCAAGTTCTTCAAGGTGAACTAGGAGTCCATATTGGTCAAGGTTCTCAATTTCCTAAGCGACGTGATCAGGACCCTATTGTGGGTGGAGGCAATGATGTTCTGGTGGTTCCGCCGGACATGACAAATGGGGAGATTATAGAGGCCTTACTTGCCCTAGCCCGGTCTAGACTACTGATTTGACTAGAGATGTTGGGCCTAGGGTGAATGCTTTGGAGAGTACTATGACCTCTAGATTGAGAGACTTTATGAGGATGAATCCTCCTGTCTTTCAGGCTCTAAAATGGGAGAGGATCCCAAATAGTTTCTTGATGGTGTGTATAAGATGTTGAGTACCATGGGGGTGACTTTAGGGAGAAGGTAGAGTTAGCTTCGTACAAATTAAGGGAGGTTGCTCAAGTAAAGTACACTCAATAAAAATATAATATGCCGGTTGAGTTTGTTCATATAGACTGGGAAGACTTTAAGGAGTTTTTCTTAGAAATGTACTTTTCTGCCTAGAATAGGGAGAAGAAGATTGGAAGAGTTCATTAAACCCATGCAAGGAAATATGAGTGTTGAGAAGTACTCCATGAAGTTCACCATGTTGTCTAGGTAAGATCTATATTTGGTGTCCTACTCTAGGAATTAGATGAGTAGGTTTGTGACTGGTGTTGCCAACCTTGTGAAAGAAGAGTGTCGTACAGCCATGATCAACAAAGATAAGAACTTGTCTACACATATGGTGTATGCTTAATCTATGGAGGAATCCCAACTTAGGATGGAAAGGAACTTGAAGAGGAGTGGATACAATGAGAATATCCAACCTAGTTTCAAGAAGAAGGCTCCAAAACATGATGAACCTAGTGCTCCTAAGGTCAAATTTGAGAAGGGTAGTGGTTCTCAAAGTGGTAAGCCTACCTGTTTTACTTGTGGGAAGAAGCCCTATGAAAAGTGTCTAGTTGGTAACAGAAATTTCTTTGGTTGATTTAAGGATGTAAATAATGTTATGAATTGCACTAATGCTGCATATAAAGTTGGGGAATTAAATCAACATCCTCCTAGTGCTAGGGAAGGTGGTGCTACAAAGAGGAATCATCTCTATGCACTTCAGGCATAGAGATAAGTTCCTTGGACGTAGGGGAGTATGGTTAGTATTGAAGTGGTGATTTTTGTCTCTTATCTTCTATTCAATTCAAGCTTGAGAGATAGAAACTCGTCATTGTAACATATTGTATGTCGCATTGTGTTTAGGGGTCTTGTTGAAATTGAATTTCATTAATTCCTGCATTTTGCAGTTCATGAGTTTATGATTATGTTCTAAGTAGAGTTTAGATGGTTTTATCTCTTATATTATCATACTTTCATCATATATTTTTTAAGAGGTTTACTTTTAAAAAGTTGAGCATAGTTCACTGTGTTACTTAGAACTTCACTATCATGATTTTGCTAAAATGAATAAATTTTTCTTTTGTTGAAAAGGATGTTGCGTGCTTACAATTGATGTTTATAATCATGAAAATTAATGTAGGAGGAGTTCCTTCGTACTTAAATGTAGAATATGAATCCTATTGCGTAATGAGTCGTACATGAGTTTCAATCTTCTTGTTGTGTTTTTTGTCTCTTAAAGTATGTGAATTTTGTGTTGTTCTTAAATGGTGTAATGTATATGGTGTAGTATGTTTATGTGATGATAATCTTGAGTGTCTTTTTTCTTTATAATGCCTAGAGAATAGTAAGTGTCATTTCTGGACGAATATTGTGCAAGTGGGGAGAATGTAAAACCTCTAAAATCACATAGGTGAAAGTAGATCCTAAAGTGCGTTTCATAATGTTTTAATGTCATAAATTAGTTCATAATGAGGTTTATATGCAGTGTCTAATGTTTCTTTAAGTTTGTAGGTCAAACATCTAAGAACGTCCATGACGTTTGAAAGGTTTGCCTCAAAACGTACTTGTGTGTCATAGTGTGTTTTGTGAAGTTTCACGTGGTCGTTTAGGATGAAACTGATGTAAGGGGGTACTTAATTTTTGGGTTTGAACCGTCTGGGAAAAACTCCCCAAGTGCCAACCAACGGGTCCTGGAGGAAGACCCATGGTAAAAGACAAAATCTGTCAAACCAGCTTCACCTACGGATGGCAATAGACGCCTAGTAGGATGGTCAACGCTCCGTAGTTGGACGCCGTTGGTCAAAATATAGTATACGAGGATTATGATCCCATTTTTCCAGTCTATGACCCAAACAATAGACAAATCGGACAATCCATTGGTCGGGCCACAGGGCGTATGTGAGCAACCGTCGATGGCACCTGAAATTTCTCCACGTGTCTCGGCCAAGTAAGGGGCATTATGGGGTTTACTTCTAGCCTTCTTAAAATTAGTTGGTCAGTTTCATAAATTTAGTTTAGGTATTATAAATAGCTTTATAAGTCTAAAAACCTAGAGTAATTCATTATTCAAAATCAACACCCAAAAACCCCTAAAGAACTCTCTAAAACCCTATTGAAACTTGAAGTGATATTGCAGCTTGAAGGTTGATTTTTCCATAAGAACTTCTCAATTTTCGTAGTTTTTCATCAATTAAGGTATGGTTTATTCCTTGAAACTCTTCTCTTGAAGGAGGCAAGCTTTAAAGTGATTTTCCAAGATCTTCTCAAAACATAGATTTCTAACTTGTTATCTAGCCATGGGTTCTTGCATAAAGCATTTTGAATCATTATATTATAAATGAATTGATGTTAGTTTGATGATTTTAGTCTAAAACAATCATGAACACAGGTAAACTATGAACTCCTTGTTTTGAATAATTTATAGGTGAATTGATCATATGTTTATACTATCGAATTATTGTGTAGTATAATTTGGACTATTGAATTATGTTAGAATCATGTGTAATCCGTTCAAGATTGTTAAATTCTTCTTGAATTACCTTGAATTAATTGTACATTATTATTATTGGATTGAATTGGTAATCAGGTCATTGGTAAGGCCTTTTGAGTATTGTGTTGGGTTGTGTGGCTATGGATTGAAGTTTTGAGATTGGATTGGTGGTATTCTTCCAAAATAAAATCTCTATATTGTATATTATAGGTATTAAACTATGATTATATGCTATACTTGTGAATTATATGGCCTCATTGACATTACTTTGTTAATTATGATACAATGTGGCCTCGTTGGCATTACTTCATGCATATCAAATTATCATGTTATAAAATGATTATCAATATTATTAAGGTCTTGATGATATATGTGTATATGTGAGGTAAGATCATGAGTCTCTCATAAATGAAGATATGTGATCATGATAGGCTATAGTAATTCCTTATGTCTCTATACTTGATCTTAAATTGTGAATCTTCCTAGTTGACTTGTGATCATTAGGATTACATATGTTTTTGAATCTATAGCATTTTGTATAATGACTTGCAAGTATACAAGTTGCGCCTATGTTCTTCATGAATTACATGTTGTATGTGATGATTGAAAGTATATGTATCTTGTTTTGATGCACTTGTGTCCCTTACTTGATACATGTAGAATGTGAATATGAATCCTTTAATTAGTAGGTTAGAATACCCTTTGTCATAAATGTGTGTGTGTATATATATATATATATATATATATATATATATATATATATATATATATATATATATATATATATATATATGAATACAACCTTGAGTATAGTAAAGAAGGTCATTATGTATAACCTTTTAGAAACAAGGTTATGATATACTTGAAGTCAAAATCCTTAATGATATCCTTCTTGTGTGAATGGTGGACTTACGGTTGATTATCCGTAACAGAATGAAATATTCATTACAAAAGTCATTTACATGTCCCGTTAACCATTGTAAGGTAACCCTAGGGGACCTCTTTGGTAAGGTGTTATGATTTGGTTGGGAAATAGATATGGAACCTCTTCATATACTCCATGAATCGAATTACTCTACGAGACTCTAGGCTACCACCGACTGAGAATGATTGGGGAGTAGCTCTAGTTGCATAATGAGGCTAGAGTACGAACAAACTTATCCATGTTCCCACATGGGATGTTTCCTAGTTATATAATCATCAAGTAGAACAACCTCCATTGAAGTAGGTTCATGACTCCGGATTTCATGTATAGATAACATAATCTATGTCGGGTGTGATCACGAGGTCTTCCCCAAGACCATTTTTTGAATTCCTTTAAATTCCTAAATTAACTATAATTTACATTATGATGGTTATAACAAATATTAATGAAGTTTGAATGAAAGCATACAAATCTAGGAAGCTTTGAGGGTTTCTAAGGTAGACTTATAGAGGGTGTATGGGTGGTCTCTTCATGTTTCACTGAAATGATTCTTAGAGTAACCTTAGTTGGGGAGTTGAATGTTTGCAATGTTATAATCTTGTCTTAGTTAATCTTAAGGATCATTTAGGTATTCTTAAGAGGGTCTATGGGCGGTCTCTTCTTGTCCTACTTATGTTTGTGTAGGATAACCTTTATTTGAGGCTTATTTTTTACTTAGCGTACTTGTGAAGTTATTGTAAAAATACTATAAATTTGTGTAAATTATATATGACTTGAAATGTGTTCTAAAGTTTTGTGTTGGTGTGTAAATACTATTAGTCTTATGGTATGATGTTTTAATTAAAAAAGAGAATGTTTCTCATAAATGTCTGTTACTCGTGAATTTATGCATTATGTTATTCTTAGAACATTTGTTGTACTAATTAATTACTTTTTGTCTATATTTAAGGTTGTAGGTTGACGGTCAGAGCTATTTTGAAGCAAACTTGGACTCGAGACTCGTTCAAGAAAGGTTGGGTATGTACTTACTCTATTTGAGGACATTATCATCTTTAGACTTCATTTATTGAAAGTATTGTAATAGACATAGTTTTTTATATTTTATTGTATGGGTCGTGTCCCATGTATCATTGAGTCTAAGATTGGCATATGATGAGGCTTAGTATTTCTATTTTTTTTCATGAAAGACGTTTTAAAATATTATTCATGTGAAAAGTTGTAATTCCGCACTAGTTTTCATACATGTATGCAATGAATGACGCGAGCGGGCTAGTACAATACCTCGAAAAGGTCAAGTATGTCGTTCCACGATCCAAGAGTTGCCCTAACTTCAAGGGTGTTCTTTCGGGTAATGACAATGAACTGTTGACTTAGTAGGCTAAATCACCTTTGTCATGTTTGAATGTATTATTTAAATAAGACCTTGAACATGTTAAGCGGGTCACTAACTTGGAACATTCAAACTTGAAAAGAGATTGAGATATCCTTGAAGTTGAAAACCGTAATGGTATCCTTCTTGTGTGATTGATGTTTATAGGTGTAGGCTTGTTGGAATAGGGTGAGATGATCTCTAAGAAATTCATGAAGCTATCCTATTAACCATTGAGTGTCTGCCCTAGAGGACCTATTTTTTGTAGATGCATTATGGTGAGGTAAGGCTAAAAGTTTTTTCTTGTCATATGTCTTGTGCGATTGAACTTCTCTATGAGAACAAAGACTAGCACCGAGTGAGTATGCTTGGGTAGTGACTCTACTTAAACTGAGAGTATAGTACAACAAAACCCTTGATGTTCCTTAACCATGTGCCTACATGGGATATGTCTTAGTTCTACCCTTGGAATGTAGAACACCCACCATCTGAGTAGGAAAGTTTCTGGATTCCATACCTAGATAGCATTGTCTATGTCACTTTATTCCTATTCTCATCATGTGCGATAATTTCTAGTAATGGATAAGTTCTAAAACGTTAAGTTAGTGGAATGGGGAGCTATCTAGACATACCACAAGTAGGCTTTGAAGTTTCTAGGATGTAGGTGATATACCATCGTTCCACGGTACTTTCAATGCTTTTTCCTTAAGTTAAGTGTGTGTAAAGGTCCTTTTGTAGTAATTTTAATGGTTTTTATCTATGTTTTGTAGGAAAGTCATCCAAAAAAATAAATGTAGAAGATTGTGCAGAAGAGGTAACCTACGAAGCCATTCACGCCCGTCATTCCATCAACGGTCCGTAAGTGGTGGTCGTCGATTGGAGGTCCAAGCACCTAGAAGTAACTCGGGGAATCTTTACAAAGTGTGGGGCTACGGAAGGATTGAGGGTCCGTCCGGGTAAATCATCAATCAGAAGATAGTATGGAATTATAGAGGCATCGACACAACATAGATGTATCGATGGACCGTGTTGTTGGTCCGTTGATTAGTTCAGAGAATATGACAAGATAAAGGCTGAAGAAGTTGCTAAGCATGGAACAAAGATATGCACCAATGGACCATATGTGCATCGCCAGACCTTGATTTTTGTCCGTTGATTGGATCACAGAAGGTGCGAGTTGAAGGTTTGAAGAAGATTCTAAGTGCGAACCGACGGATACATTCGACGGTGTGTCGTTCCACCGACAGACCATCGGTGTTGTCGTTGATTAAAGACGCATTTCTTGAAAGACTTTTGTTATTTATAACTCCTTATAATTTAGGACTTCTTTATTATAAATAGGGTTGAAAACCTCGTTTTGGGGTTTAGATTTTTATTATTTTTGATACTTTTTTTATTGGAAGTTGACCTTTGAATTTTTAGAATTTCTTTTGTTTAACAACTATTAATTGTGTATTTCTAAGCATGGGTAAATAAATCCACAACTAGGGTTGTGGGAACCATGGGCAATTAACACAGTAAAACTAGCTAAATAACAATTATAGAATAGTGTCATGCACATATTGATAACTCTTTTGTTTAGAAGTCTTTTTAACGAGTGCGTGTATTAGAACTTTCCCTATTCGTACTTTTCGGACCAAGGAAGTAGTTTATAGTAAAAGAATTATCAATAAAGATTTAGTGTACACTATCTAATTGGCTAGTTTGAGTTGGTGTGAAGTAGTAACATAGACATACTTTGAATATAATGCCTAATATAAGGTAAAGGTAAGGTTTAGTAATGTAGACACACGTAGCTAGATAAAGGTACAGAGTGAAATTCTCTACTTGACGGACAAAGGAATTAGGGATACACAACTTCCCACATTGCATGCAAGACACTACGAAACAATTGTTGTAGATAGGATTACCGCATTATGAACCTATGGGGAACACTTACATCATAGTTTCTCTCATCACTTGATAAACACCAAAGTTATAAACTTTCTCTCTGTCTTACTTAAAATAGTTAAACATTTTTGTTACACAACCCCCCCCCCCCCCTTTAATTAATTGTTTTAGGAAAGGACTTGACTAAATAGACATAATCATATATATTGACGTAATAGTGTTATTGACCCCAACCTAACAATTGGGTTCTTTACATGATACGACCGCTTATACTTCCGTAGGGAACTATAATTTGAGGGTATAAAATTTTGGTGTCGCTGCCGGGGTATAGTTACTTTTAAATCAACTTTAGGAGCAGTTACTTAAGTTTAGTGATCAATTTCCTGAGTTTACTATTTTATCTTTGTTTTTGTCTCTTTCAGCTCTAGCTCGAGTGTATACCAAGCACACAGAGTCGAGGAGAACTAATATTCCATTTAATAAAGACCGTACACTTTGTAGAATGAACGAGCCACACAATCCTGATAATTTTGGTGATGGGATCATACGTCAACTTCCTCTGACGGTTTATGCTCATAACCAAGTGATCGTGGAAAACCCTGATGAGGGCGCTCTGATGAGACAACCTCCTGTCCTACACCCTCAAGAGTATTATAGGGTTAATGTTAACATCGCCTATTCTTATGGACCTCTTGTCCTACCTCCTCTACCATATATTCATTCATTCATGGTAACTAGTATCTTGATTCAGATGCTCAGCTCTAGAGGTTTGTTTCCGGTGCTACCATCTGATGATCCACATGCTCACATCGCCAAACTGAGATTGGTGTGAAAGAGTTGTGTAGGGAGGATGGACATGGACATGTATATCATTGGATTAAGTGTGTTTCCTCTCATACTGACTGGAAAGGCCGCAATTTGGTTTACTGAGTTGCCTTATAATTCGATCTATACTTGGGAGCAGTTGAGGGATGTGTTCCTAGCACGGTATTATTCGGTTTGTAAAAAGCTTAACAAAAATTTAAAGGCTTTTCTTGGGGAGTTGGTAAGTAGTTCTAGGGATAGGTTCACCTCATTTTTTAGAAGTGTCCCAAACCACCACATTGATGATGAATCGTTTAAAGTGTACTTCTAGAGGGGGAAAGATGGTAACGATAAAGCGGTACTCTATACTACTGCGGTTGGTTCATATGGTGAGTGCACATATGCATAGATCACAGAGAAGTTGGAGAAAATCTCCCAAAACAACAAGACTTGAAGCACTAGGAAGTCGGAAACTGGGAGAAACACCATTGTAGTGCAAGCTACACACAACATGACCGCAAATCAGATTCGTGAAGAGATGGCTCAAATGAGGGCTGAGCTTGGGTTTGTATTGAAACATGTCACTTGGGGTTCAGAGAAAGTGAATGCGGTAAATTATTTGACTAAGCCACCACCACCGGTATATGAAATTTACTTTGAGGACTACTCTTATGCAGTGAATGAGCAAACTAGGGGTTTCTCACCGAATGCCCAAGGCTTCAATCAGGAGAATTGGATCCAAGGTAAAGGAAATAAAGGTTGGAACTATGGGAACTACAACTGAGAAGGTCACTATGTTCGAGATGGAAAATACAATCGCAACAACAACTTTAACCGGGGTAACTATTGTAACAGAAACGATCAGAGTGGCCCTATGTTCCACCTAAAAATTGGGAAGTTGTTTTTAAGGATGGTGGAGGTAGTATGGCGCGAGTTCAGGATATGTTGTAGAAGATGAGGAGGATGTTTGATGCTAGTGATGAGCACGCCAAAGAGTTGAGAGGTGATTTAGAGAATATTGGGCAAAAGGTTGATGCACATGCAATCTCAATAAAGACTCTTGATTTGAAAAATGGCCCAATTATCTTCTTATGTAAACCCACGACAACGGGTACTCTTCCTAGAAATACCGTCAAAAATCTAAATAATTATGGACATTGTATGGCAGTCACTAATCAAAGAGGTAAGAAAACCATTGACCCATATATGCCGTCTTTCGTAGATGATGAGATGAGAGGAGATGATATGGTAGAGGAAGTTAGTGGTGAGTCATTACACAAATCAGGGGAAAAAGCGGAGATACCCCAAAAGGTTACTCTCATTCCCACAAATATTGGTGAAAAAGATCAAAGATAGTAAATACCGAAATTTTATTACTATGTTGAAACAACATTCCATCAATGTCCCTGTGATAGAAGATTTTGAACAAATGCACGGTTACGCAAAGTTCATGAAAGATATGGTCATTAAGAAGAGATTGTTTAGTTTTAAGGATGATGATCGGATGCAACTGTAATATTTTGAAATCTTTATGTATGTATTAAAACTTAAACTATGTTCTATGAGGTATAATAAATATTCTAAGTCGAATTTAGTTTAAAAAGAACATTCAAGGTGTTTAAGAATCAAAATATTCGAGAACGTCCATGACGTCAGGAAAAATTGGTTCATAAGAGGGCTAGTGTGTCTTAAGTTGTTTGACTAGTTTTATGAGTCAAAATGAAACGAAAGTTAGTATAAATAGGTGTAACACCTGTGAGGGATATTTCATGATTGAAACGTCCAGGTATGACTCCCCAAAGACCAACCAAGAGCCCTTGATGAGGACCCTTGTAGCTTGGAATGCACACTGTCTGGCAATGTGCCTTGACGAAGGGATTGACGAGGGGTCAGTGGCAGGGCACCGTCATCCAACACTTTGAAAGATTCGTGAAAGCTCTTGATTAACTAGCTATTGTTACAAGCAACAGAAAGGTATTGACGCGGCCTCGAGCCCACCGTCATCCCACACTTAGATAAATGATGAAAAAATCATGCATGCACCAGTCTCTGACCAAACTTACAGATGTGCAGCACGGATCATCGACGGACCATTGGTCTGTCAATTGAGGTCTCATCGATGAGGTCTGCAAATTCCTGCACATTTTAAGTATAATTCATTTAATTAATTAAGAGGTTTACGGGTAATTGGGTATTAAAGGAAGAATATTTGAGTAATTTAACCCCTCATATAAAGACCCCCAACCCTCATTTGTCTAAGGACAACACTTAAAATAAACTCTCTCCTTCTCTCTACTTTCTCTCTCTATAGGAAGACAATCACTGGAGATTATCTTGAGAGGTTAATTTGGGGTTGGTTAAGGAATAATTCACCATAAAAAGGTCATCCAATCTTAAGGTATGGATCTAATTACCTTTCAAACTTCTTTCCTCAAAGAGCTCCTTCAAAGGTTTTCCAAAAAGTTCATTTCCTATGGGTTTCATTCAATTACGAATTTATGGTATAACTTATGTTGTTCATGTATTCTTTGGGTTATAATGAGTAGATTATGATGTATTTTAACATGGTTAGGATGAATTGATATTGTTTGGTCTAGATTGTAGATTATGTCCCTAACCCTAGGCATGATCTTGATATTTAATTATGTTGGGTTTTATGCAATTGGTTTTTTTTATTGGTTAATCATTCATAATGGTTGATACAACATTGATCATGAACCTATAGTGATGAATTGAAGTCCTTCATGCTAGCTATTGAGTATTGATCTAGGTTAAGAATATAGACTTAGATAATATGTTTTCAAGCTTTGGTTTAGTATTGAATAATGGTATTGTGACTATTCTAAGTTCATATTCATGTCGGTTGTTGAATTACATTGGTATGATGACCCGAGTTCGGTTAATCTATGGTTCTATGGTACGGCTATTTATGATGAACTATGGAGGAGTGTTGATAAGTCTTGACTATTCTAATTCTCACTCTAACTATGGTAAATTGTCATCAAGTTATGATGTTTTACTGAAGTATACTTTTTTTAAAGTTTTAGAATGGTATGAGGATTGAATTAAAATGTCTTATGCTTAGGTTGTGAGGTTGCTTAAGGTGTACATGCTATAATAATGAAAACATGTACTTATGTACACTATTAAGAGGTGATATGCAAAGGGTTGACCTCACTTATACGAATTGTGAATGAAAGGACTATTTCTCGTTCAATTTTTATTGAGCTATGATAATGAATGCACGAGGGTTATTCCCTATGACCTAAACTAAGTTATGATTACAACAAGACTAAAGACATTTTAATAAAGGGACCTAGCTTAGTATTTAGTGACCTTGTATGTGAGGGGGGTGACACCTTCTTACATTTACATTTGCCTTCATGGAGTGGATAGCCTCATGACCCAAGGTAGGGTGTAGAGTTAATATTTCCATCATTTATTCCCCAAACTCCATAAACTATTTTTCCACCATAGGATATTAGCTAGTGGATCCACATATATATCTACATTTATGTTAGGTTCTACCTTGTACGATAGACCACCTTCCACGCTGTAAGGTTTCATGACACCGAATTCCACATTAGCTCATGTAATCTTTGTCGGTTAAGGCAAGAGTTCCCTAAACTAAAATTAATGAATGAAGTATATACTATATAAAGTGACTTGAGTGGTTTGACTTTAGCTTAGGTAGGGGTATGGTACTCTACCTATGCCTTGCACTAGTTTGCCTTGATAGAAGCTTTGAGGATTTAATATTATGTATATAAATGATGATATAATGTAAAAGGCATTATATATTGAATAAAATGCCTATGAATATGAAATTGGTCATCATTGTTAAAGAAAGAATAATATATGAGATAGAAGACTAAGCTATGTGAAATGAATTGCTAATTATGATCTTTGGTGGGTTAGTTGATTGAGTAGGGTTATTGGGCTTTGCTTTGTTATTGCACTTATGGTTTATTAAGGATTATAGTTGGTTGGTTTTCTTTGTTATTTACGTAGTTTACTCTTATCACGTTTGTGATATTATTATGTGATTATAGAGTTATAGGAGATTATAGGTTTAAGTATGATGACGTGCATATGATATAATTAATTTGCTTAGTATGTTCAAAAGATTTTCTTAAATAACATAATTTCATTAAATGTCCCATTCTATCATACTCTATTGGTATTTGTGCATATGGTCTCATACTTAGTACATGTGGCGTACTAACCCCATTTTCTCCCTTTTTACCAAATATTGAAGGTTCTGGTCGTTGAAGTTTATTTGAGATTATTGGAGGAAGACATGGATATTCTATCATCCAAGTGTTATGTACTCATTATCCCCGAGGACGATGCCAATATTCTCTTTGCGAAGTTACTTTGTTACTACAACTTTTTTATTAACTCTATTTCCTATTTGAGGCAAACTTGTATAAAGCCTATATGCGTCATACCTTTATTGATGTAGGTCTATGCCCAATGTTATTGTCCTCTTTTAGATGGTTTATGAGATGAGACGGATTTATAACTCTTTCTTTACTATATAAGTGTGTGAAATAAAAGTAGAAGACTACGTAATCATCTTATACAAACGAGTCTATGTATACTTGATATTATTACTATTATGTGTATGTAGAGGTCTATGTAAACCTCCGATTAGATGTAGTTGAAAAGTTTTAAATTCTTCCGTATTCCTTGATATGGTGGAATACACTATTGAGGTTCTTATGGATGATTTTTCAGTGATTGGTGACTTCTTTGAGCATTGTTTGAGTCACTTGGCCATGGTTCTCAACAGGTGTGAAGATTGCAGCCTCGTGCTAAATTGGGAGAAATGTTACTTCATGATGAAATATGGTAGTGTATTGGGTCATCGCATCTCAGAGAAGGGTATAGAGGTTAATCGAACCAAAGTTGAAGTGATAGAGAGACTTCCTCCACCCATCTCTGTAAAAAGGTGTGAGGAGATTTCTAGGACATGCGGGCTTATACAAGAGGTTTATCAATGATTTTTCAAAAATTGCACAACCTCTGTGCAAGTTAATTAAGAAAGAGTTTAAATTTTGTTTTGATGAATCTTGTCTGAATGTGTTTGTGCCCATTATTATTTCCCCAGATTGGAGTAAGCCATTTAAGGTGATGTGTGAAGCTAGTGTTGTTACTCTTGGTGTAGTTTTGGGTCAAATAAGGGATAAAATCCTTTACCCCATTTATTTTACTAGTAAGGCCCTTAATGAAGTTCAAAATAACTATCTTGTGACTGAGCAAGAGCTCTTTGCGGTGGTTTTTGCTTTCCTGAAATATCGCTATGATTTGTTGGGCAGGAGAGTCATAGTACATACTGATCAATCTGCTTTGAGATATTTGATGGGAAAGAAGGATCTGAAGCGAAGGTTTACTAGATGGGTATTACTGTTGCAAGAATTTGACTTTAAAGTGAAGGTTACAAAAGGGTTGTGGAAAATGAGAAAGAAGTGATTGAGGAATACAGTCTTGATGAAGTCTGAGTAATCAAGAGTTGTGCGTCTTGCCGCGACGTTAAACAAAGCATTGATTGCGTGGCAACCCAATATGTATCCTCATGCCAACATGAGGTTTTTCTTGTCTTTATAGGAATAGTTACATTATTTCGGTTTTTACTTTATGCCATGTGTTGATTTTCATTTATATCTTTTAGAGTGTTCTCTAAAGAGTAGTTTAGGGTCAGTGTCTAAAAAGTGTCCTGAAAACACAAAAAATAGCTTATTGGGCACTAAATGTGCAGGGACCAAATCACTAGAAATCTAAAGAATTTAGTCTCGTGCACTCACAGACGGACAAATCGATGAGTAGTCGTATCGTCGATGGACCTTCGATGGGGTCCGTGGATCCCATGATTATTTAATAATATTGTCTAAGTTAGGGCATAATCGATGTAGTAGTCGACGAACCATCGATTGACTTACGGTCCGTCAATGGGGAATCGTAAGTTCCCCTGATCCAAGGACCCGACCCAACCCGGCTGGCTATATAATAAATTTAAACTCTTTAGTTACTTCCCCACCTTTTCAAATTCTCCCCTCAACCGTTTCCCTCCCCATATTACCTTACTCCCCCACTCACTCACAGACTAATTCACCGTTAATCCTCTCTTATTTCACATTCTCTCATCATCTCCACATTCTCAAAACCCTCATTCCCTAAATTCCCATCTTTTTCTTTCATCTTTCTTGTCATTGTTTGAATGCATCCTTAGTGTTGATCATTACAAAGTTAACCCTCACAATTACTCAAATACAGAATTCAGGTATGTCATGCTCATATGCTCCCTAATCTCATGACATTTGTTTGGAAACCGAAGTGCTAGCTTGTGGGTCTTGACTTAGGTACAACCTAGCCTAATTTACCTGTAATTTGACAGTTTCTTGTCCCTAAGAATGATGGTAAATGTATGAAGTAGGGGTGAAATGATTTCAGAATGGGTTAGTTTTGTAGTTTTCTTACGATTGCAATTGGAATAATTGAAGCCCTAGGAATAAAAAATGGTGTGTTGATTTCTATCGAACTTGTTTTTAATTGATGTGCTTGAATTTTTGTATGTGTGGGGTGCAAAGGGTGTAATCACAAATCTGTCTCCGACCGACAGTAGAGACCCCGTCTACAGACCGTCGGTCAATCGACACACCATCAATGGGGTCTGTTGATAGCCACACCTCGACCCTGTTTAAATTTGGCATGACTAAAATGGACTACGAACTGTCGAATAATCAAAGGACAATCCTCTATGTCTGTCATTTATAACAGAACCTTTTTCTCTAAAGGTTTCTCTAATCTTTTCCGAGTGTCCAACAATGGAAGTGGACTAAGGTGTGTCGATTTATCGACGGGTCGTCCTGCACGTCCGTTGTTTCTAAATGCAACTAATATGGACTTATAACTTCTTAAATATACTAAGTGTCCACCGACGGACCTTATCGACGAATCGTCTTTCCATCAACGGATAGTTGATAGTGCCCATCGTTCAGTTCTACAGTTCTTCACTTCACTATATTTTATTCCCCAGCTTTTGTGTTTGCTTCCTTCGAGTGTGGTGAATGATTATACTAGAACTGATAACCCTCCTTTGCATGTAGAAATAGCCCACAATCCTGATATTTTCTACTCTCGAGGACGATCCAAGTATGTCGCCCCTTCACGCTGGTTGGTGATTTGTTCGTTTGACTATGAGACTAATCCCGAATACCTACCACTAGGAACCTGGACATCGACACCTACTGCTAGGACAACTCGAGGCACGCCCAAGAAGGTGGCATCCGACGTAGTCACTGCCTCCCAGTCTCATGAGAAGCGCACATTGACCGGCATACCGTTTGGGTCTGTCGTGGGTTCTAAGGGAGCGGCTGACTCCGAGGAGGCTTTCGGGTCTGAGTCGGTCCACTCTTAAAAATCACATAATTCCACTATTCCTACTGCACTTGCCAATCTTCCTTGTCTGATGAGCCCGATAGTTCGGATTCTACTCCAACACTCCAGCTCGACGTCTCTGCACCAGTTGGTGATCATCCCAATCGGTGGTGAATCAAAGGAAAATACAAGGTTTACATGGATTCTTAGATGCTCAATGATAAGGGGGTCATGAATTGGACTCTTACAGTCGAGCAGCGGGTTCTTACACGGAGTCTCCACACGGTTCGTGCTATACATGATCTCTTTACCAGCCATCAGCTCGAGTGGATGGCTAGAAGTGTGGGACACTACCGTGAGGAGTTGGTGCGAGAGTTCTACGCTTCTTACGTAGCGACTCTCCTGACTTCTCTGGATAGGTTGTCTAGTGCCTCCAAATAGGCGCCACTTACCCATGTTCGAGTCCGTGGCCACAGGCTGGATATCTCTTTGCTCACCATTCGCTGTTTCATATACGTGTTGATACAAATGTTCCTAGGTAGCCTCTCATCCCCGAGTTCCACTACCATTGGAAACTTATTAAAGAGGGAATTTTCCAGCGAGAAAAGGTTTTACTTATTTCCGTGGATTGTGAGGGTGCATATTGGGCGATGGATCCCAGAGGCCTTATCAAGAAGGCCAAACTCACATTTGTTGCCATGTTCATCTGGCTATTGGTCTGGCACTACTTATCCCCCACAGTTACTAACGACATTCTTACATGGGATAGAGAAGTCTTGGTTGGTGTGATGGTTGCGGGGTTCGTGGTTGTTTTTCCGAGGTTATTGCTGGTAGTCATCCATTAGAGGGACTTTAAGCCCTCGAACACTTACCCATTTCCCTGTATGATTTTTACTTGTGCAAGTCTGCTTGAATGCCCATTTGGCACATTGATGTTCTCAAGACTCCTATTGTGATTGTGCATATAGGTCTAATCATGAATGAGGCCAATAAGGTGGAATACAACAGAGGGCCCAGAGTAGAGGTGTATCCAATAGGTGATAACATGGAGACACGGTTGAGAAAGCCCAAGGGGCTGATCAGGCTACATCAGAGCCTACCGGCACCACTCCGGTTGATTCTATGTCGGGCACTAGTAGAGCTCTAAGTTCCTCCGGATCTACACCATTCGCAGCACTGGTCCCGATTGCTAGGATATTCTAGTTAGAGGCCCATATGTCCATTGCATGAGACGGAGGATCGAATCAAGAAGAAGATTGCCAAGCAGACTAAGAGGAAGATTCTTGCAGTCCACCATCGCCTTGATGCGTTCGAGTTTAGAGTTCTCGCCTGGCCATCCCCTACTATTGATTTTACGACTCTCTAGGCTTTTGTGGGAATTTTAAGGGCTAATTTAGATGCCATTCTTCTGGACGTGCGGGTACTTGAGCCTGAGGCCACACCTGCGGAGCTTCCTAAGTATACGGTGCTTAGTGCACTGTTCAAGACAACCACTGCACCACCGCCTCCTCCATGTAAGCATGCTGAGAGGAACTGACTCAAAGAGAGTGACGAGACTCGTCCTAGGAAAAAGAAGCGCACTGAGTTGGAGGCCACAAGGAGAGCCTTTTTGGTAGATGAGGAGGCCCTACGGATGAGGGCTGGTGAGTTAGCTGTTGGGGCGTCTAGCTGCAGGCTTGAGGATGTTGAGCGGAGCACCATTGAGGGTGGAGACAATGCTTCGGAGACTACTGATGGTATTCTTACTACATATAGAGCGGGTTTCGGGCAACCGGACCCGCCAGCTTGTAGATCATCACCGCTATGCGCCTCAGGTTTTTTTCACCTACCACCTTGTTCTTATATTTCTTGTGCATTGGGGACAATTGCATGATTTATTGTTGGGGTGGGGTAAATGGAAAGTGAGTGATAGGGTGAAGTATGAGTAGCCTAACTCACTATCCTCTCTTGGGGTTTTCTTTCCTATATTCTTTTGCCCCAAGAGACTGGTTATTTTACTGTTGAACCGGCATGTTAGTATCTTGTACAAAGTATGAATGTGAAATCTGAAGAATGATGTGTAAATACAATGATATTTGGTTCTAAAGAGAATGCTTGCATGGTTAGGCATAGTGAATGTTCAATGTGTTGGCTCTAAGCATGACGTATAGATACACCATTGCATAAGCCTCAATCTAACACTCCAACTAGGTATCCAATAATCTGGTTGGTTAATAAGGTGTTAAGAGAGTGTGAGGAAAGTTGAATAGTCCACTATTGGTACCTAGATAAAACTTGCCCGGTTAGTCTTGCAAAAAGTACTCTGTGTTAGACAATTAGGAAAGGATCATAGACCCTTATTCAAATTAGTCAATCTTTAGCCGAAATAAAAGAACACCAAATGAAATTAATCACTTTTTGATACATATGATTTGATAGTATAATGTGTTGGCCCTGGTCCCTCCTTGGACATGTGCACCTCAACGTAGGCCAAAAGCATATGTTGAGGGTGTATAATGCAGAAACTAATCATGTCTTGTCCCTGACCCAACGTTAGGTATTGTGTACCTCGACTCATGGCAAAATCAAGAGTTGTGGGTGGCTATTGTGAGTAACATCCCGAGATGTGGGGTTGAAAGAATTAATTTAAAAGGAAAAAGAAAAGAAACATTGAAGAAGAGAAGTGAATCAATCAAAGTTTAAATCAAGTAAAACAAAATAAATAATAATAATAATAATAATAATAATAATAATAATAATAATAATAATAATAATAATAATAATAATAATAATAATAATAATAATAATAATAATAATAATAATAATAATAATAATAATAAAAAGAGTCAGTTCCACAAAAGGAGGAAGAAAGAAGAAAATAAGCCAAAGAATACAAGAAAAGGAAGAATAGGGCAAAATTGAAAATGAAAGAGGTAGGACGCTTAGCCGTAATGTCAAGGAGGGCAACAAGTCACTAAATTGCATCCACATGTAGAATACCAGATTCTGAGCCTAAGTTACAAGCCAAGAAAGTCCTATCGTGATCCTAAGAGTCTAATATGGTGAACTTAAAGTAGTGAAAACAAGGGCAAGCCTATGGCGACAAGTATCAATTAGGTGTGAAGTTGTTCTTAGAGTGAGTCTTGAATAATGATCCTCATACTCAAATTTGAAACCCTCATCTGAAAAAGGAGGATATCTTTTGAAGTGAGAACACTAGTTGCATTATTGAAGAGTTGGTGCTTTGTGAGAGATAAAAGAGTAGAGGTGTCGGCGTGGTGAGTCTGTGTCATGGTATGATCCACATGAGTGAGCCTAAGAGTGATATCATGCATAAAAGCAATGAAAATAATCTATATTGATAGCCATATGATTGTGAAAGCTTAAATGAGGATACTTTTGTACGAAGGTGTTGTGGTGAGTCATAGTGCATTGCTTGAGGACCAACAACGAATTTGACTTGAGGGTGTTGATCTACTGTGGTTTCACGGTACTTTCAATATTTTTTTCTTAAGTTTAGTGTTAGTCTAGGGCCTTCTTGTAGTAATTTTAATGGTTTTATATGTGTTTGAAGGAAAGTTGTCCAAAAAAAAAATGTAGAAGATTGTGTAGAAGAGGTGACCTACGAAGCCATCGACGGCCCGTTGTTCCATGGACGGTCCGTAGGTGGAGGTCGACGACTGGAGGTCCAAGTATATTGAAACAACTCGGGGAATTGTAACCAAGTATGGGGTTATGGAAGGATCGACGGTCCATAGACTGATTGACAGACCATCCTGGCAAATCGTCGATCAAATCAGAGAGTAGTCCCAGTACCTGAAGTTGAAGAAAAAATATTTTTGGAACAACGAAGTCACCGGAGGATCGTAGATGTATCAATGGACCGTGATGTTGGTCCGTCTATTGGATCAGAGAATATGCCAGGATGAAGGCTGAAGAAGTTACTAAGTACGTAACGATGATATACACCGACGGACCCTATCTGCATCCATGGACCATGTTGGTTGTCCGTCGATTGGTTTAGAGAGGTGCGAGTTGGAGGCTTGAAGAAGATACTAAGTGTGGATCGAAAAAGGCGATCAACAGTCCGTCATTCCATCAACGGACCATCAGTGGTTTCTTTCAATTAAAGACGCGTTTCTTGACAGACATTCCTTATTTAGAACTCCTTATAATTTAGGACTTTATTGTTATAAATAGGGTTAAAAATTTCTTTTTTTGGGTTGGATTTTTTAATATTTTTTATACTCTTGTTATTGGAATTTGAACTTTGGATTTTGGGAATTATTTAATGTTTCTGGAATCAATTCTCAAGATATTTTCTTTAATTCAAGTTTTATTTCTGGATATCTTCAAACTTGTCAAAGTAAGTACATGAATTCTTGTTTAATAACTATGAATTGTGTATTTCTAAGCATGGTAACTAAATCCACAACTAGGGTTGTGGGAACCATGGGTAATTAACAAGGTTAAACTAGATAAAAATAATTCTAGAATAGTTTCTTGAATGTATTCGTAATTCTTTCATTTAGACATCTTTTTAACGAGTGCACGCATTAGAACTTGCCTTTTTCCTACTTCTCGGACAAAGGAAGTAGTTTATAGGAAAAGAATTATCAATATATATTTAGTATACACTATCTAATAGGCTAGTTTCAATTGGTATGAAGTATTAACTTAGTCATACAGTTAATATGATGCTTAATATGAGGTAAAGGTAAGGTTTAGTAAAAGTTGACACACATAGCCACACCATGGTATGGAGTGAAATTCTATATTTGACGGAATAAGGAATTAGGGATACATAACTTACCACTTTTAATGTAAGACACTAGGAAATAATTGTTATAGCTAGGATAAGCGTGTTATGAACCTAAGGGGAAAACTTACACCCTAGTTTCTCTCATCACTTGATAAACACCAAAGTATTAAACTTGCTATTTGTCTTACTTAGAAATATTTAGACTTTTTTGTTACACAAACCCCCCCCCCCTTTAATTAATTGTTTTCGAAAAGGACTCTACTAAATAGACGTAATCGTAGATCAAAGTTATGTCTAAACAATTTTCCTTGTGGATCGACCCCAACATAACAATTAGGTTTTTTACTTGATTCGACTACTTATACTTTTTTAGGGAAGTATAGTTTGAGTGTATCAGTAGGTTCCATAGGTCTTTTCTAGGACTATTATGTGAAGTTTTATAAATGCTTAATTGAGTCTTAATTGACTTAATGAAAGATAATGACTTAAGTTAATGTAGGTTGAATAAAAGTATCCCTATCTAGGGTAGCTTTGTGGGTTACTTATGTGGGATTGAAGAGTGTCTATGGGCGGTCTCTTCATGTTTTACTCAAGTGAATCTTAGAGTAATATGATGTTGTGAGTTTAATGCTAAATAGTGAATAATCATATCGTAGGAAGCCTTAAGGATTATTTAGGTTTGCTTATAGAGGGTGTATCGGCCGTCATTTCTTCTCTTACTTAAGTAATTTTTAGGATAACCTTTGTTTGAAATGTTATATGCTTCTATGGGTTGAAGTGTTGATAATTCTATTATGTGGATTGCTTGGAATATTTCTTAGAGGTGAAGTTAGGGTTAAAAGTGGTTAATGTAATATACTAAATCATATATTGTCTTATCTCTAAAGGTGTAGGTGGGGCATTGGGAGGAGTCATTTGAAATGAAGCCTGCATATTATCATTCTTTCAAGCAAGTGTTAGTATGTCCTAAATTGATTCAAGGACATAACTATGTTTAGTTTTCGTATTCAAATACATTGTAATAGACTTAGATATTTTAAAATTATTGAAGTATGAGTTGTGACCCAAGATATTTCTATGTCTAAGATGTCTATGAAAGACTTAGAATTTTCCATGTTTTCTATAAAAGAAATTTTTCGATGATGTTGTGAAAAGTCTCATTTCCACACTACTTATCATATATTTTAATGCAAATAATCATGTCTAAGTTCTTGTAGGATACCTCCGAGTGATCGAATATGCCGTGTGGTGATTGAGGATACAATTTCTTCTAGGTTATACCCTTGGGTCCTGAAAAATATGATATCAAAGCAAAATCATATGAAGTAATATTTGGGAATTTAAAAGTCTATTTAAAGACACATATTGTAGAGTCTTGTTCGTTGGTGTGAGTCGCGAAACATATATGAGCGAGAGGATATAAGACCATTTCTTCTAGGATATACCCTTAGGTAGTTAAAAATATATAATCACATAAAATCAACTTATATCAATGACAGCAAGTTGAGATAGAGACCCACGAAATCAAGTAATACCAAGCAAATTGGGGAACTTTAAATTCATTTTTTAGAGGACCTCTTGGGGAATAGGATCCCAAGAGTGAGAAGATTTCATACCTTTGTAAATCCTTAAGGATTGATGGAAATAAAGTCAAGTTCTAGATTACAAAATTAAAGTTTAATCTTCTTCTTAAATGAAGTTCCTAAATGAGAGAGAGTTTTGAAAGGGAAGTTGAGTTTATTTGTTTGAGTAGTGAGTTAAGTTGGGTGAGTTAATGACATGCAGTAAGGGTCTTATAGGTGGTTTTATAAAAGTGATTGTTTTACTAAGAACCCCACTAAACCACTAATTCAATAACTACAAAAAATTTAAGTTCCGTAACTAAAAACTAAAAATTCAAAATGTAGCAGCACCTACGATCCTCCACCGACGGACCGTAGGTAGATTTATTGTCTGCTTTGCACTTTCTGTGGTTTGGTTCATAGGCTCCCTTTTTTGGTTACAGTCTTACAAAAACTATGTTCCCACCTACGACTATGACCAACGGTCCGTAGACCATTCTACTGGCTGTAGATTTATCTTGTACATGCTGCTGTCTTTTTGTAGATTTTGGGTCATAGTTTTGGTCCTTCTCAAGGACCCCCCCTAGGGGTCCTTGAGGGGGCCTTATTCAGACGTTTGGACCCTAAACTTTTAGTTTTACATATTTAAATTATTTTTACACGATTTTACCATCAGATGACACTTGATAACCTCTTACAAGACAAGACCTAAGAATTAACTAGCAATTTTCCTCGCTTCCGGGTGTCATAGTTGTTTCCTGGCTATTATGCACGAACACTTCCACACTAAGTTAGTTACATTAGTTTAAATCTAGAAACACTGATTTAAACCTTTTTATGTCAATAGAAATCTGTAAATCTCTTGCTTAGGTCATAGATTTCTGGGGGACTACATCCCTCCCCCTTGGGAACATTCGTCCCCGATTGTAAACAAAGACACTAATCTAGGTTAAAAACTATAGACAATTAGTACAACCACGATACATACAGAAAATGCACAATTCATTATAAGCACTTATTTACGGGAGAAACTTCAATTCCAATCCAAGGCATATCAAAGAAATATGCGGAAGTAGGAACTATATCTACCAACTCAATATGAATGCAATGAATCATATATCATGTTCATAAGAGGATCTACCTTCTACACACAATTACAAGTTCAATATAAAAACTTGGATTCGAAATGCCACTTCACTGGAGACAATTAAGCATATTCATAAATCCAGATCATAAGCTAAATATGCAAGTTTCCATACGAATAAAGTAATTTAACAAGACGGACATAAAACTCATGTGAAATTAAAGTTATGAAATACATGCTTCTCTACATTGACTCAAATTAGATAAAGAAAATAATGGAAAAACTCAACAATACACATAACACCCAATTTACTACAAACTCAAGAAAAACTACTTACCTAATGTTTCAATAGAAGTAGGAGGGAAAAGATGAGGATAACGGGACATCATATTGGCCTTGGTATCTCAGACCTCTCAACTAGATGATTCCTTCCTAGAACCTTTACGGAAGATACCTCTTTATTCCTCAACCTCTTTACTTGCCGGTCTAAAATTTCAACCGGGACCTCTTCATAAGCAAGGTTCTCAACTCCCAATCTTTCTAAAGGAAGCATGTTTACAGGATCACGTATTCATTTCTTAAGCATGGAATACCTAGTGAACTGGATCCAGGACATTTATTCAACTCATAGGAAACCTTTCTAACCTACTTCCAAATTTGATATGGGTTCATATGTTGTGGACTATGTTTTTCCTTTTTGTCAAATTTCATCACCCCTTCCATGAGTGAGATCTGAAAGTAGACCCAATCACCTACCTCAAATTCGGGATCCCACTTTCTACTGACGGCATAATACTTTTGTCGATTTTGATCCTATTCAACATATCTCTAATAAATTAAATTTTCTCAACGGCCTCATAAACTATTTTGGCACCCCTAAGAGCAACTTCCGTACTTAAAACCACCCAAACAGAGACCTACATATCCTCGCATAATTTTCTTCAAAAAAATGATCCATGGAAATATTGAAGTGGTGTTATTATTTAGGTAAACTCTATCAATGTAGATGATTATCATAATTACCCTTCAAGCCAATGACACATGGACTCAACATATCTACTAGGGTTTGGATTGTACGTTCCGCTAGACCATCCGTTTAGGGATGAAAAATGGTATTAAGTTTCACTTTGGTACCAAATCCATTTCACAAAGCCTTCAAAAATTGAGAAGTGAATTTAGTATCCCCTATGAAATGATAGAAAAAGGAACCCCGTGCATATTCACTATCACCTTAATAAATAGCATGGGATAGTCTTACACCTTATATAAAGCCTTGACGTATATAAAGTGGGATGATTTGGTCATTCAATCAATAATGACAAAAAAAGAATAATATTGCGTTCAAGTGCGAGGCAAACCCACAACAAAATATATATTCACATCCTCCCAATTCGAAGTGGGAATATCTATATCTTGAGATAAACCTCTAGACTTTCGATGTTCTGCCTTGACTTGTTGTCAATTTAAACATTTCTCCACCAAATCTGCTACATCCATCTTCAAATCATTCCACCAATAGATCTCTCACAAGTCAGAGTACATAGGGGTGGCTCCGAGATGAATAAAATATTGCGAACCATGGGCCTTTTCCAAAATTTGTCTTCTTAGTTCATCCACATCTAGAACACAAGCGAAATATATAAGTACCTTATCACCCCCTTGGAAGAAGGCATTAACGGATTTCTTTAGCATGGATTCTTTTAACACCATCAAGATGTGATAGAGGTGTTTCTTAGACTTCACATCAACCTCTAATAAGGATTTCGAGCTACGTTGGACCTTGAAACCACCCTTTTGAGAATCTATTAGTGAAAACCTATGAACATTGTGGACTAACTTCTTTTTCTCATCTTCTACATGCGCCACAATGCCAATGGAAAATACGAACCAAAGCATCTGCAACCACATTAGCTTTGCCGGAATGGTAAACGAGACTCATATGATAGTTTTTTAAAAGCTCTAACAACCCTTGTTGCCAGGGATTCAAATAGTTTTGTGTAAACACATATGAACACATCTACATGCACCTCATAAAGGTAATGTCTCCATACTTTCAAAGAAAACACTACGCCCAGTAATTCACAATCATAGTTGGATAATTCATTTCATGTACCTTGAGTTTCCTCGGCATAGGCAATAACATTACCTCATTACATGAGAAGACAACCCAAACCTACTCAGTAAGCATCATAATACGCTACGATCCTTCATTTCCCTTTAGTAAAGTCAACACCGAAGCAAAAGTAAGCTTTTTCTTCAATTCTTTGAGCTTTTGTCCACTCAAATAATAAACTCTTAGTAATTTCCGTATATTTTGGCATCTTACATATGCGTATGAGCTGCATGTCCCCTTACGTTATGACTACCTTTTATGATAATATAGTGCACGCTTTACAAAATGTTATGACAAAAAATTAGTAATTGAGCTATGCAATTCTCATGTTATTGTGCATCTAGTGAAATTGCTTATTTGTCGCATGAGTTGTTATGTTAATTATGCCTATGCGTGATTTCAATGTTATTGCATATTTGAACTTATAATGAAATTATGGGCATGTCCTAAGTAGGAGAAGGTAGTTCCTCCACAATGTAATGAAAATGATAAAGTATGTGGACACTATGAAGTGCGGAAATAGTTCCAAATTGCTTATGTTGCTTGGAGTGCATGATGTTGTGAATTTGGTTTTCCTTGTAAGCTTGGTGCATCGACTATGTAGTTTTATTTGTGATGATATGTGTTGTTAGCTGCTAGTTTATCCATTTAGTCCTTGAAAGTATTTTAGTGTCATTCAAGGACGAATGTTTTCCAAGTGGGGAAGTATTGTTACACCCTCAAAATGAACTAGGATAAATTAGAGCTTCACATGAGTTTTCTGAGTTATTGACTTGCAAAACGAATGAGAAATAGTATCCAAGGGCAGGTTAAAGTGGCTTTCAAGGAACGACCAAGATGTTCGGAAACTAGTCTTGTGTGTGCTAGTGTACTCTTGCATGTAGTACTTTGTTTGATGTGTCGTTTGGTGTCTAATATGATGGGAGAGGACCTTAGTGCGTAAAATGACATGTTTAAAGGTTAAACGTCCGGGTTTGACTCCCCAAGAACCCACCTCGCAGTCCTTGAGGAGGACCATAAGCTCAACCCCACAAAGCTGCCAAAATGGAGTGACCTACGGCCAGTAGGTCAATTGACAGAGCATCAAACCCCTCCGCAGGCTATGACTTAGCCTAGGGAGCTTTAGCTCCCATGGCCAATCCTCAAACAAGTTCTACGGCCTGCAGTAAGGGTCTATTACGGAGGGATATATAGCAAATGAATTTACAACCCAATGTAAATGCATACAATGGAAAAAAAATTCAATCTCCTTGAATTAAACTATAATATGCGTGCTCTAGAATCTGATGGAGGTGTAATGATCTTATGTCAACCTGGAAAAGCTTTAAAAGAGCACAATGGTTGGAAACATCAAAGGTTTAAATGCTGCAAACATAATCAAAATGTCATTGCGCAAAAGACTAATGTCGTCCCTCCTGATTTTGATATGCTGGAATATGAAACTTCCTTTCCTAATATCGATTTTTAGGTAATGCAAGATACTGTGAGAAGCAAACCAGGCTTCTAATGCTTTTATTTCATTTTTTTAATTTGAAAAATTTATTATTGTTAGATGAGCAAGGTTGCATAATGTTTGAATTGTTATAAAGGAGAGTGGGCAGAACATTACATTTCTGTGCTATTTTCAAGGAAGTATTGTAAGAGGAAGCGTTGAAAAGATTACAATGGTTGGAAAAACCAAAGGTTTAAATGTTGCAACCTATAATCAAAATGTCACTGGGAAAAAGACTAATGGCGTACCTCCTGGTTTTGATGAATTTGAGATGGAAATTACTTTCCTAATGACGATCTTGAAGTAATGCAACAGACTGTGAGAACCAAACCAGGTTTCTAATCCTTTTTTATTTTCTTAGTATGAAAAATTTATAATTTTTAGATGATAAGGTTGTATAACTCTTTAATTGTAGCAAACAAAAATGGGCAAAACATTGTATTTGTGTGCTCTGTTAAAGGAAGTAATGTATTACTGAGAACTTCTAATGGAAAAAGTAAAAAATATTGTGTTCCATCTTCTAATAAAAATGAACCAGCACACAATAAGAACCTTGTGCAACCTGGTTTTTATCTAATAGAGGTGGATACTTTCTTTCCTCGTGATGATCTTGAAGTAATGGATTGACGAAATGAATTTACATCTCTGAGCTTTGTAAGAGGAGCCATCGGAAATATTATAACGATTAGAAACAACAAAGTTGTAAGTTCTGCAATATATTATAAGAATTCCATTCCATAAAAGAGTAATGTCGTTTGTCCTGCTTTTGATGCAATCGAAGTTGAAACTTCTTTTGCTCATGACGATCATGCAGTAATGCAAGAGAACATGAGAAGCACACCTGGTTTTTTACGTTATTTTCTAAACATGGAGATTTATTTTACTGAGTTGAGTTTGAGATTTTTAATGTCCTTATTATAGGAAAATAAATGGGAAACAACATTACATCGGTGGGTTCTGCTAGAGGAAGTACTCTTGTACAAAGATCTTTGATTGGAAAAAGTAAAATGTATAGTGTAGTATCTTCTGATATGAATGTACGAGCACATAGTTAGATCCTTAGGCAACTTAATTTCAATCCAATCGAACATGATACTACCTTTCCAAATGATGATGTCTAAAAATGCAATAGGCTTTGACAAGTAAATCACATAATTTACAACCTTTCAAGATCTTATATAAAAAATAGTAGTATGTGCACAAGAAAAGCAAGTAGAACCAGCCCTTTCCCACATGTTCTTATAAGAATTGGTACCTACTATAGTGCTACTGATATGAATCATGTATTTTCCTTTTGTAGTTCTTTTTATGGTGTCCTTGATATTATTTTTTGTACTTTGATGCAACCTGGGCTTTAGTATGCAATTCATTTTGTTGGTAGTGGATTGAATTTCATTCAATGTTTTATTAGCAAGGGAGCAAGCATAAAGGTTTAGATATGTGAGCTCTCTGAGAAGGTGTGGTGAATAGAGAAATTTGAATGGAAAAAGTAAGGATTCTAAAAATATAGTGTGTGACCTAAATTAACTCACACAAAATAATGATCGAATGAAGATGTTCTTACTCTTCCTCAAGATGAAGTTGAACTGATGCAAGACAATCAGAGAAGTAAAACAGGTATTTAACTCTCTGAACTGTTAGAAGTATGCACTCAAATTTGTTTTGAGCAGTTTTCCTTAACCAAGTAAACGACTTTAAACAAAACGTACATATAATTTTCCTTATATAAATAAGCGAAACTTGTATGCTGTCACCAACACCCTTTTCAAAGTATTTCGTATTTCATTAGAACATGTTGCATTACCTGTTCAATACAATTTTGCCATTTTCAAAATCTCAAGATTAACAAATTCCCCCTTTTTTACTATGACAAATAATCAGCTTGCGTTTGAATAGGTACACAACATATCAATATATAAAACACTTTATATCACCTGCAGGCTGCTTCTCCCATTTTCCAATAGCAAAAATTTGAAAACCAAAGTGCATATGTATACCAAAATAAATCCAATATTCATACAAAAATAGTAATGTCTACTACAGTCTTAACTATTCAAAAACTAAAAATTATAATACAATGCACATGGGAATGATAAATTAAAAAGAGGGTGCCACAAAGTTGGAAGAGGTTGAGGATCCCTTAGTAAGCAAACCCATGATACTTTGTAAATGCCCAGAATTCACTTCTCTTTCGTGATGTAAAGCAGCCTGAGTCTGAGTGAGTCCATCCTTAATCCTACAGTTCTCAGCAATCAATTTCTCTCGTTCCAACTCATGAGCAAGGCGAAGTTGTTCCATCTCTACTAAGTGAGTCATCTTTAATGCTTCCATCTCCTCTTTTATAGCAGTGAGAAAAGCCCTTAACCGTTGAGTTTTTACATCAACCTTTTTCGGCGTACCAGGCATGTTCATATAATCCACCTTCCGTAAGACATCAGAAATGGTTTGAATCTTCCACTTCTTTACAGTCACACCAAAATGTTCAAACACTTGTCCCAACCAAAATCCATAAGCCAAACCCCATTTCTTCTTATCAAGCCTAGACAAACTATGTATATGACTCATTATCAAGATCCAGAAATTTATTTGAATGTTAGACAATAGTAATTCCATAAGAGTAAGATCCAAGTAACATGCTTCTGTCTTTTTTTGCTTTCTTGGAAAAAGGATTTTATGAACTACATTAAACAACAACTGATGTAAAGGTAACATAGATCCCTTGTCAACACTAGAAAATTCTGATAGAGTAGGATCGTTTGAGAATCTCCTACATGTTTCAAGTTGAGAGGTGTTACCCTCTAAAGTAGGCCAATCCTTCTTGACATAGTGACCTCATCCCCTGTTAGGTATCCTAAGTATTGAGGACAGAATCTCTGCAGTAAGTGTAAAGGATACGCCACAAATGGTACTCGTAACTGAAGACACAGACCCTCTTGCATTGATATAAAATTCCATGATTTCTACTCTACCCATTTTATGCCTATAGGATCCCTGGAGCATCAGTTCTGTCCATCCCCGATCTTGTAAGATAACAACTAACTCATCCATCTCACCACCCCCAAAACAAGAAATTATTCTCCCCCTAATCACAGTTCTCTTCTTAAAGGCTAATATTCTCGCAGAGTAATCACTATCATCTGAATCATGAAATTTCGGTTTCGATGAAATTTTTTTTCTCTTTCCAACATTCACTTTATCGGCTACATCATCAACAATCTCTACAGAAGTTAAAGATGGAGGAGACTTATGTTTTCGTGTGCAATTTTTCTTAGCCTATTGAGCCAAAATCTCTGCATCCCTAGTACGTTGTACAGATCTAGTTACTCGTACTGGTACCTTTGCTGGTAAGAAGGAGGGAGAACCTTCTTGAGTTTCAGAGAGAATCGTAGCAAGAGGTTTAACAAAAGGCGAACTTCGTTTGGAATGAGATCGAATTTGGGAAAGCATTAGAAACAGAGTAAGGTTTTCATCATCGGAACTATTTTCCCGGTCCTGTGACAAGAACCAGTGTTCCCCCTTTCGTCGTGCACTCATATTCCCTTTCTCCAAGCCTTTATCTCTTTCTTCCCCCTGAACTAATGCATCTTCCATAAGAAAGTATCGGGTTACACCTGTCAAATCAATGTATAAAACAGCGGGTAAGGCGAGTAGGCTTTCTTGATTATCAAAGGGAATTATGGCTAGTGAGAGATTTGAAGAAGGAACATTATTATCAACAACTAAGTGCAGATTTGTGGATTGCAAAGGTTAGAGAGAAGATGGAAACAAATCTGAGAAGAAAGTAAAAAATGAGTTTTAAGAAAAATTATAGGGAAGTGTAAGGGTTTTATGAGAATAGGAACAGGTATGATTTGAAAATTTTTTGCATGTTTTATTAGAGTTTGGCGATTTTAATTAATTTTTTTTAATTAATTGGAGGAACGGAACCCAATGCATTAGTCTTATCATTTTAGTCTATCTTAGTTAAGGAGAGTAGACATACCTTTAAGCATGCAAAGATGATTTTTGCGGTCCAATTCCTTCAGCTTCTAATAACTTAGTTTATCTTCATCATCCCTAGTTCCAGTCTGTTCCTTTCAAAGTGCTCCCTCTCCAAGGCCTTTGTAAAGATGTCCGGGATTTTTTCTTTCTGTGGTACAAAAATTCATAGAGATTTGTCCTTTCTCCACATTGTCTCTAGGAAAGTGATGATGAATGTCAATGTGTTTAGTTATCTTATGTTGTACCGGATTTTTTGCAATGTTGATTGCACTAGTGTTATCGCAGAAAATTGGAACTCGTTCAATTTTGAGACCGAAATTACTAAGTTGTTGCTTAATCCATAGAAGTTGAGCGCAACACGATGCAGCCGCTACATACTCAGCCTCAGTAGTTGATAGTGCAACTGAGTTTTGTTTCTTTGATCCCCATGAGATGAGACAAGATCCTAAGAAGTGAGCCATGCCTGTAGTGCTTTTGCTATCACCCAGATATCCTGCATAATCAGCATCAGGGTACCCAATAAAATCAAAGTTGCTTCCTTTTGGGTACCAAAGTCCTAAGTCAGAGGTTCCTTTTAGATAACTGAGAATTCTCTTCACTGTTTTAATATATGATTCTTTAGGATTAGTTTGAAAACGAGCACATAATCCCACACTAAACACAATATCAGGTCTACTAGCAAAAAGATACAAAAAAGTGAACCAATCATGCCTCTATACAGTTTTTGTTCAATAGTAGAACCTGTTCCTTCAAGGTCTAACTTAGTAGTAGGGGCTATTGTATTATCAATTGGCTTAGCATCGTCCATCTTAAACCTTTTAAGTAATTCTTTTACAAATTTTTGATGATGAATCCATGTATCTCGAGGTGTTTGTTTTATTTAAAGAGCAAGGAAGTAGTTTAATTCACCCATAATATTCATCTCAAACTCATTGCTCATAAGATTTGCAAATTCGTTTGTGAGACCCTTATTTGTCGCTCCAAATATAATATCGTCAACATAGATTTTCACAATCAATAGATCCTTTTCTTTATTCTTGAAGAAAAATGTATTGTCAATTTTACCTCTTGAATATCCATGACTTAAAAGAAATTTTGACAATCAATCATACCATGCCCTTGGAGCTTATTTTAACCTGTAGAGAGCCTTGTCAAGCTTATAGACATTATTGGGAAAGTCATTATTCTCTAAGCCAAGGGGTTGTTTAACAAAAACCTCTCCTTGTAATAGCCCATTTAAAAAGCACTTTTGACATCCATCTAATACAATGTGAACTCCATGTGAGATGCGAATGCTACAAGCAATCTGATTGCTTCTATTCTTACCACAGGTGCAAAAGTTTCATCATAATCTATCCCTTCTTCTTGATTGTATCTTTGAACAACCAACCTAGCTTTGTTCTTGATTATGGTACCATGTTCATGTAACTTGTTCCTAAACACCCATTTAGTTTCAATTATAGTTCTGTTTGAAGGCTTAGGTACTAGATGCCATACTTTACTCCTTTCAAATTGATAAAATTCTTCTTCCATAGCTATAATCCAATCTGCATCTTGAAGGGCTTCACTTATTTTCTTTGGTTCTACCATTGATAGGAGTGCATTATGACCGTAGATTCTTCTTTCCTGACCTGGTGGTTATTCCAGAAGAAAGTTCAGTGAGCAGGTTTTCCAAAGGGTGTTATCCTTGGTATTTGTACTCTCTTAGAATAAGATTTGATTTTTCCCTATCTTGCTCTTCATTAACATCTGGTTTATTTTCATCAGTATCAACTCCCTCATCTGAATCCACTCGAGTTTCACGATTTTCAGTACCTTCTCTGTTTATTGTGTAAGAGGAACATGTTTCTTGTACCTACTCCTGCTTAGAGACAGTATGTTCTTCAGCTGATGTTTTACTGACCAGCACATTTTCTGTAGATATAGTGTTGCTTTCATCGAAAATAACATGGACACTCTCTTCTACACACATGGTTCTTTTGTTAAGTACCCTATAAGCTTTACTATGTGTAGAATATCCAAGAATTTTTCCTTTGTCACTTGTAGCATCAAATTTTCCAAGCAGATTTTTTCCATTGTTATCAATAAAACACTTGCATCCAAATACTCTGAGATGAGAGATGTTGGGCTTTCTGCCTTTTAGTAATTCATATGGAGTTTTTTCTAACAGAGGTCTGGACATGCAACGATTTATGGTGTAGCAAGCAGTGTTTATTGCTACTTCCCAGAATTGATTTGTGATTTTACTTGCGATCATCATAGTTCTAGACATTTCTTGAAGAGTTCGGTTCTTTCTCTCTACCACACCGTTTTGCTGAGGGGTTCTAGGGGAAGAAAAGTTATGATCAACCCCATGATAGTCACAATATTAGGCAAAATTTGAATTTTCAAATTCAGTTCCATGATCTGATCTGATTGCCTTTAATTGTTTCCCATATTTTTTTTGAATTTTTCTCATCAGTGAACAAAAAGCCTCAAAGGCATCATCTTTTGCTGCAAGAAATAGTGTCCTGGTGTACATAGTATAATCATCCACTAAGACAAACACATATCTTTTTTCCCCTTTACTTTGAACCCTCATTGGTCCACACAAATCCATGTGAATTAGTTCTAAGGAACAAGTTGAGCTTACCATCTGTTTGGACTTAAATGATGATTTTAAATGTTTCCCTAGAGTACATGCTTCACACACCTTATCCTTCTTGAATTTATTTTTAGGCAGTCCTATAACTAAATCATTAGTGATAAGTTTGTTTTGTACTTGGCTAGCATGACCCAACCATTTATGCCATAACAAGGGATTTTTTTCCAACACACTTAAACACACAAAATTTTTGTCAGAGATAGTTGACGTATCTATAGTGTACACATGTTTATCTCTTTTTCCTGTTAACACTAATTTTTGTGTGTTTAGATTGATTACTTCAACACCAGTAGATCGAAAGATAACCTTGTTTCCTTTGTCACATAACTGAGATATGCTGAGTAAATTGTGTCTATGTCCTTCTACATAGTATACTTTATCAATTGAGTGTTCATCAGATCTTGCAATCTTTCTACAACCTTTGATTTGACCCTTTATTCCACCACCAAAAGCTACCATACCCCCTTTTCCTTCTTCTAGTGATAGAAACAATGTCTGATTCCCTGTCATGTGTCTTGAGCAAGCACTATCCATGTACCACTACTGCTTGCTTTCTCTCACTTCTTCCTGAAAAATTAGAGGTTAGATTTAGGAACCCAGATTATCTTGGGTTCTTTGTTTTGATCAAAAGGGTGACTAAGATCTCTATGAGCCAATTTGGGAAGACTGCTTTTTCTGGGAATGTACCTGTTCCTCTTAATAGTTTAATAGGTTCTTTTTAAGTTATTTTCTTCAGTGGTAGTTTTGTATTTAGGACAATATTTTTTAGAATGACCTGAGTTACCACAAAAAATACAAAACGTATGATTTCCATTTATGGACTGTTCATATTCTATTCCGGTTTTGATGTTCCTATTATTATTTCCTAGATGATTTACTATCATGGAGGATTTTGTCCATTTATTTGCTCTTTCCATATCACTTCTCATTCTAGTCAATTCAAGATTTATTCTCTTACAGTTTTCCTTTTCTAGTTTTAAGTTATTTTTGAGTTTGTAGACCTCATGTTTTTGTCAGGCAGTTCACCCCCTTTTTTTTGCCAAGAACTTTTAATTTCAAATTCTTAGTTCAAAATTTTGGGATTCAAGTTGCTTGATTTTTTCTTGAAGGTCGAGTTTGTTCTTATTGAGATCAATATGCTCAAACTTTAAGCTAGACAAGTTCTTGAAGTGTTTCTATGGATGCAAGCAATAGGAATTAGAGATTTTTCTTAGAGAACTTTACTATTTATCTCTTAGGTTAAGAACATTTACCTGAGTTTCTTCAGAGTCTGATTCAGGTTCAGCGTCTAATTCTTCTATCGCCATCAAGGCAAGGTCTTCAACATCTTCATACATGTCCGAAGAACCTGTTCCCCAGGCTGCATACATTGCTTGTTCTTTTTCTTTGTTTTTCTTTTTGTTAAGGAGTCCCTTCCTTTTTTTTCAGCTTTTTCCTTTTTCTATTCTAATTCCCACATTGGGTAGTCCTTTATCTGATGATCTGTCTTACCACATTTAAAAAAACCTCCGTTTTGTGATCGTTCGGGATTTTTTTCTTTCGAGGGTGGTGATTTCTTTGTAGCGTTTAGTCCGTTTTGAAGAGTTTCTTGAAGTTCCTACTTATCAGAGCCAGATCATCGTCATCTATGTTAGATTCGTCACTTTAAGTTGATTTAAGACCAAGAATTTTTTCTTTATTGCCTTTACCTCTTTTGTCAACATTCATCTCATAAGTCTAGAGATTTCCAACTAATTCATCTAGAGTCATATTAGTTAGGTCCTTGGCTTCTCTAATGGCAGTGACTTTTATTTCCCAAGACCTAGGCAGAATCCTAAGTACTTTGTCAACCTGTTCCTCAGTGGTATATACTTCACCCAATGATATTAGTTCGTTTAGAAAAGTGGTGAATCTGGTAATCATACTTTGAAGAGATTCTCCGGATTTCATCTTAAAGGCTTCATATTCAGAACACAAACTGGTAATCCTGAATTTTTAGACTTGAGTTGTACCTTCATGAGCGTTTTGTAAGGTATCCCATACTTGTTTAGCAGAGGTACAACTTGAGATACGGTTAAACTCATAAGGTCCTTGTCCACATACAAGAATGCACTTAGCTTTTGCATTCTTTCCTAGCATCTTATAATCTGCTTCATTATATGTATCTGCGGGTTTAGGTACTTTATTTCCTTCACTATCAGTAATAGTAGGAATTAGTAGTCCCTTAGTAATTCTCACCCATAATTCGTAGTCTTCAGCTTGAATGAAGTCTTCCATCCTTGCCTTCCACCATGAGTAGTATTGTCCATTGAATAATGGAGGTCTGTTGATGTGTTACCCCTTACCCTGTGGAGGTGCAGAACTCATGTTGATCTTATCTTGAGTTGTTAGACTCTTTAAAGATAACCTTGCTCTGATACCACTTGTTGGAATTCTACCCTCCTGAATTCATCAAAGGAACACGTACAAACTACTAGTTTCTGTTCGCTTGAAAACATAACAATATTTATTTTGAACAACACTTTGTATTATTTGTAAATTTCAAGAAATACAACGATTACAGAGCTTTATCACCTAAGAAATTATAAACTCTAATTCCTTCTACTCAAGACAAAAAACTACTCCCTAGTTTTATATTTTTTCAATGATTTTCAAGTTTTTCAACTTGTCAAGCAACCCCTAACTCACACTACTCGGATTGTAAACAAGACTCTTGAAGACAACCTTACAATTTATCACTCAACTCGCAGCACTCAATTGATCGTGTTTTGAACTCCTCTCTTTGTAAGTGCGCAATTTTTTCTGATGCAAATAGCTCCCTATTTATAAATCAGAACTTCAACAAATCCTTGTACAATTCAACTTGTGTTTGTCTTCTACAAATCCTTGTTGACTTCACTTGGACTTTGATCAAAACCTTACTGCACTCAAGTTTGTTTTCAGCAGTTTTCCTTAACCAAGTAAACTACTTTAACCAAAACGTACATATAAGTTTCCTTATATAAATAAGCGAAACTTGTATGTTGCCACCAGCACCCTTTTCAAAGGATTTCGTATTTCATTTGAACATGTTGCCTTACCTGTTCAATACAATTTTTCCATTTTAAAAATAGCAAGATAACACTTACAATGCCTTTTTAAGAAGACATACATGCAGAGGATAATGGGATCAATAAAACTAGGAGGTTGACTCATGTACGCCTCCTCTTGTAAGAAACCATGGAGAAATGCATTTTTTACATCGAGTTGTCTAAAATCCTACTTCGAACTCACAACAATGGATAGCAACAAGTCTGGTTTGTATCTATCTAATGTTCCATCAGTTTTTTATTTTGTCTTGAACACCCATTTAGATCCAACCAAGTTCATACCATGAGATTTGGACACCAAAATCCATGTCTTGTTAGTATACAAAGCATAAATCTCTTCCTGCATTAATGCAATCCAATGAGGTGATTTTAGTTCATCCTTAGTAGTATTTGGTTCTCTCACATTTTGTGTACTGCTCCGAGCAACAGGTGATTACTATTGTTCCTTTGCCTTGTTCCTGGTGATCATATAATGCCCTTGTGGTGCAGGAGTACCTCAACGGGTACATCACCCAAGGTAGTGGACATGAGTGTAACATTGTCAAGTTGATGGTCAAGTTGTACATCAACTAAAATTGTTGTTTGGTGATGGTCATCGGCTGGACATGTAAGAGCACCTTGTTCCTCACTACTGCTGGCAGATTCAAAATCTGCATCTTGACTATCAATACTATTGTACGAATCATCAACCTCAACCTGTTTCTAAGCATCTGATCATGCGCCTGAGAGATTAATAATACTCTCATCATTAATGAGTACATGAGGTGTAGCAGCATTATCACTAGTAATATATGGACTATCAGCCTGTACTTCCCCAGAATCAAAATTATCATGTGCCTGCAGTTTACAGAAAGATTCAACAAAAGTAGCAAGGTTAGGTGATACATCAATTTTAATTTGAGATTGCTTTGAAGACAATAGGGTAATGGTGTTTTTATCAAACACAACATGTCTGGATATGCACACCCTTCTTGTAGAGGGATAATAGCATACATATACTTTGTGTAAGTTGTTGTACCCAATGAACACAGAAGGACAGGTCTTTGGATTGAACTTAGTGTTTCCCTTGATATATGGAAAACATCTCCAACCGAACATTTTTAGACTTTTATAATCAAGTTTTTCCCCATAAGACTTAACAAATGTAGTCACAATTTTTAGGTCTGATGAAGGCAATCTATTGATGAGAAATACTGCGATGAGGAATGCTTCAACCCATAAAAACAATGGTAGATTAGCATGAAGTAGTAGAGTTAGGCCAGTCTCCACAATATGCCTATGTTTTTACGCAGCAACTCCTTTTTGTTCATGTGTGTTAGAAAATGAAACATATCTCACAATGCCATGATATTCCAAATGTTTAATGAAGTCTGTTTGGGTAAACTCACTACCTCCATCACACTGAAAAATCTTAAACTCTTCAGAAAATTATTTTTTCCACCATTTTATAAAATTTTAGAATGACCTCAAAGAATTCAGACTTCTTTTTAAGTGGATATATCCATGTATATCTTGTGTGATCTTAAAAAAACGACACAACATTTCATATGTTGGGAAGATTCGACAAGAGCAGGTCCCCATAAGTCACAATGGATTTTCAATGAAGGTTTTTTCTCAATTTTATTTCTCAAACAAAAAGAAAGTTTACAACACTTGGCATTTTTTTCCAACTACTAACATTGATGCAACTATTACTGTTCAAAAACTTTGAAGACTTCAAACTAGGATATCCTAATCTAGTATGCCACATATTTTCTAACGTGTCCAATCGTGTGCAGCAGTTAAAGCATATAGATTGTTATCTTCAAAAACATAGCCCTTGTCTTCTTGTCCTTTAAAACAAAGATAGTTTCATCAAATTCAAGAGTGCAACAATTATCCATTGCAAGCTTACTAACTTAGAATAAAGTCTTATTAATCAAGAACTTCCTTTAATTTTAGTCTTGATCTGAATGTGTTCCAAAAATGTGTTACGTCTAACTTTAACCCATTCCCAATTATAATTTTATCTGGTCCATTATAGTGTTTAAGTAGATTTAGGATACTTGAGTTATGTGTCATATGACTACTTTCTCCTGAGTCTACATACAATGTGTCATAAGTGTTATGAAGATTAGTAGTAGCCAATGCTTGTGGTAGCTCATCTGCATCTTCTTAAGAGTAATCCCACATATAAAAACACTTAAGATTAGTATGGTTATTCATACCACAAATTTGACAAGCATCAAAATTATTCCTCTCATGACTTCCACTAGAAGGACTGTTCTGAGTACCAGGTCCGTTTTTGCTGGTATAAGAACATGTTCCCTGTCCGGAAGACTTAAAGACTCTTCCTCTGGAATTAAAGTTATTGTTCCTCTTCTTTGAGAGTAATTTCCTCTTTCCTTCCTCTTTGGGCAGAGAATGCCATGTTATGATTTTGTTGAGGCGCTTCTTCTTCATCGTCTCTTATAACAGAACCCATAAGAGCATTAATAAATTGATTAAAAGTAGGATACGGTGGCTTACCTAACATGACAGTTTTAAAGGTCTTGTACTTCAGACCTAGACCCCTAGAAAAATTAATCACTTTGCTATCCTCATCTACATGATTGGGAATGGCTACAAGGCCATCATATATGCCTTTGAATTCCTAAATGCATTCATCAATCGGTTTGGTTCCTAACTTCACACATTGCTGTTGTTTCTTGAGCTGGAACTTCTTATCTTTTGTTGCTTGAAGGTATGCTTCTTACAAGCATTCCCACATCTACTTGGCAGTTAAGAAGTCTATGATCAGGTACATGCTTTCTTATATCAAGGTGCCTGATATCAAACTTCATAGTAACATGTCCTTCTTCTCCAAGTCATCAACAATGTTGCTGTCTTCAGCACCCTTCTCGCCTGCTACAGTTTTCTCAATAGTCGTGGGATAGGTCGTTTTACATAGTTCTGTGATTAGATAGGTCACTCTTATCACTTTAATAAAGTGAGTCATTTGTGTACTCCATCGTACATTGTTCGTCGGCTTAAGTTTAATGGAGTTAGATGAAATAAGGTGATGAAGTGAAGAGTACGAAAGAGTGTTGGTAGAAGGGGCAATTGTGGTTTGATAATTTGGTTCGTTTTTTGTTAGATATAATATGTTAAATATTGGAAAAGCTTTATTTCTATGATGCTATGTAGAATTCTCAAAGATATGTGAAGAATATAGGATTGAATTGATAATTGAATGATTGATTTACATACTCCTTATATAGGAGAAGAGTCTTATACTGGCTACACTAGGAATCCTAATACAACATAAATATAATATACAAACCTTATCCTAGTCGTACAAAGTATACACTTGTACATAAAATAGGATTGAGTAGTCTTATCCTATTGTAACTCACACTCTAACTAGTCAGACAACTTCACCGAATTTTTTTCTTTGACCTGCTCCATTAGCTTCTTTTATCAGGATATTCCCATTGGCATCGTTACTCCTTGCTATTGCATTTGAACTAGCTCTTGCCTTCCTACAATTGAAGAAATATTTATGTCTCTTATTAATAGTTAGAAAATTTTTGTCTCTGCTATTATATTAAGACATCTATGGAAATCTATTCGATTGTCTGTAATACAAAAGTAAATATACTGACCATGAGTCTCGACAACAACAACAGAGACATCGGTAGCTTCCCACAAAACCCATATTCTTCCATTAGCTACATAAACATAGTTATTAGCCTGGTTGCATCCCTTGGACAATCATGTTATACTTGCTTTGCATTTGTGTTATTTGACTTCGGTGTCCAGCAACATAGCAAAACATACCTAATATTTATTAACCAACCATTTAAATTTTGTATCATAATGTTGGTGATTTGATGTTAATATAGGGAATAAGTACGCGAAATGAAATGAACAAGTCTAAGTTGAGTATGACTCATCATACGAGTAACAAGCCGATTAAAGAGATAATTTATGAATCGGTACAACTGGCAAATTCCTCACGTGAGTGTACACTTATTCATTCATATGACTATAAACAATAACCACTATTGATATGGCCAATGAACTCTCCTTCACTCTATCAAGTTCCTTTGTTAAGTTGAGCAGAGCTCTTCCTTGAAGATGTCTTTCGCTTTGTAAGATTACGAATTTTCAAAAAGAAGAAAATCCAAATTTAATTTGTCAAATCTTGAGTTTGAGTTTTGGTGAGAAGACTATATGAATTACACACAAACTCCTTTGGACCGTCAATTGGCTGAGAGCCTGCCTTTCTGTAAGGGCATGCTGGCTGACTTTCTTCTTTGAAAGAATGCATTTAATATGGTGTTTGTCATATTTTAATTATCAAACATAAGTATTTACATCCTTTGGATAAATACCCCCTCATCCATTCTGATTGATGTAGTACGCTGACACGTCACAAACCTCTCACACGACAACTTTACAGTTGTACCCCATTATAGATTTGGGCTAGCGAAGTCTTTTAGCGACCAGGTCCCTTCATTTCTAAGGATCATCAAAACACTTACAATATAATAATATTAAAGGAGGTAGCTCCGCAAAAGCTGCACTGTTAGAAGACCGAATGTGAGTAGAAACAAAAAGGCTGCACTATTAGAACTTAATACCAGTCTGAAATAAAATGAATCAATGAAAAGATGCATGGATAACATAGATAAGATATGTGAAATGTTAGAAAGTACAATCTTTAGAGATCCTTCATCACCAACCTTATGAAGTGAACAAAATACTGATTGAATTATTTTACAGGTTAGTAAGCTTGTTGCTCTGAACCAATGTATTTTTCAGTTTAGCAGGCTTGTTAACATGCATAAGCTGATCATACCATGTATCAATAGTTGAACACCATTGTATTCAATAAATTTAATACAAGGGACAGCCTTCTGTGGATCTATATAGCTCATGTAATGGTATATCTACATAAAAGGTGCATATAGATGGCATGGCATTGACAACAAAATTTCCAGATTTTAGTACTCATCAACCAATTAGAAAGAAACCACAATGTTTTGAATGGCTTCGAAAATATTCCCATTGTATATCACAATAATTACTGAACTCCTTAGTTTTCATAGTATCCTTAGTTTTCATACTAAAAAAGGTTTTACATTTATTAAGAGAGGAGGATTTCTAATACATGTTGATGTACTTGCACTTCGGAAACTCTCCATGCTTGAACGTTGTTTTTTCTTTTCCCATAGACTTTGTCCCTTTGAAGTTCAATACTCATCAAAGTTCTATAAAAGAAGATGAACTAGTTCTTGGAAAACTAAGATACATTTGAATATGAATACAATAATAAGGCGAATAATTAAGTATTTTATGAAAGTTACAGGAAATAACTTCTACATTTATGCCCCTGATTGTTTTTTACCAGACCTAGTGTAGAAATGCGCCCACCAAACTAAGCACACTGGAGAAAGTATTACCAAAATAAATTACAATACAAGTCATCATGTCTAGTTTCAATGTTCTTTCGTTAATTAATTGTTTCTCTTTTTAGAATGGTTATTGTATTATTAAGAATTAAGGTGCTTTCAAAAGTATTTACAGGTCAAAATATACGTGCTGGTTTTTCTTGTGAAACAATGTATGTTCATGCAATCTAAGTTTTTATGCGAAAATAATTATATAATTGTCATTTATGCCTCAGAAACATACTAATTGTACTATTTAATTGACTGATGCAAGATCTCATACTTGCAATACATGATCAAGAATTTGAATTCACGAAGGATCTACACATTTAGACTTAGTTGAAAAACAATTGAAGATGTTAGCAGATGAACAAGTAGAAGTCCAAGATGTTAGTTAAACCTACTTTAATTTACTTGTTATCTAGCATGCAAGTTTAAGTGCAACAAGTTAATTAAACTTTGTTTACTTACTATCTAGGCTACTTGCTTAAAAATACTAATTACTATCTCTACATATATATTCTAGATTCTTAGTTTTCTTTTTGTAGGATTTTTAAAACCTCTTTGTTTTATGAAATTAACTATGTACCATGCTTTTATATGTTATCAGCCATTTACATATAGTATTGACTCTATTTTATAAGTTATGAAATTTTTTACAATTAAATATGAAACAATGATTCTTAATTATCAATAACAAGGGATTAAATGTAAAAAAATCATTTAATAATATTTACTTCCTTTAACAAATATCGATAAAAATTAACAAAAGGATTCCTGTCTCTAAAAGATCCAACTATACCTCTTTTTAAGTTATCTACGACTAAATAAAAATTAACGAAGGCAAAATATTTTCGCAAAAAGAGATCGAACGAAAAAATTTTCTGCCGCCACTAAGGAGTTTGGAATGACCAAACTAGAATGTTGTACTCCACTTTTAACGTCAGAGTTACTAACGATGGGAGACGACCAATTTTTTTCCGGTTGAAAGTGATTAATACCGACAGGATTTACAATTAGTGATTTAATTTTCTTTCACCAAAGACCCATCACTACTAAAAAAACAACTAAAAACGACGAAAGATAGAGCGACAGACGGTCTCCAAAAAGTGTCGCAATTAGCCACGATGTCCGTCTCTTTTTAATAAAAATACTTTTTTCAATTATTTTTGCAGAAAGTGACTGATAGCATCACTTCATCCGCAGCTTATTTTTGTGGATTTTTGCGTTAAATATATAATGAATAATAAATTATTTTATATTGATGGCGACGGATTCCGTCACTTTTTATTAAATTTTATGATTTATTAATTTAAAATGAGTCATACCATCCGTCGTTATTTGGTCCATATTTTTGGTCAAATATTTTAAGAAAGGGACTAACAATTTCTCTTAGTCCGTCGCTTTTTGATCAAAAAGTTGGTCAAACATGTTTTTAAAGAAGTGACGGACATAGAGACGTTTGTTGCTTTCTTTAAAATATCTCCTAGTGCATATCGGGATTTCCCATTTCTCCGTATGTCTTATTTCTCTCTTCTTCTCCGTCTATCTTCCTCTCTCTCGACGAAGTGATGTCGGCACCAACCATGCAATCCATCGCCCCTGCCCACACTGCCATTGCTATCCACCGCCGATGCACTGCTCTTTTCTCCTTTAATTGAAGGCTAGGGTTATAGTTTCAATTTTAATTTATTTCAATTTTAATATTGAATTTGTTAGTTAGTTTATTGAATTAGTGTTTTATTGATTGTTATCTAATTAGTAAGTAATTGATTTAGGGTTTTTTTACGTTTTGTTAACTAGTATTGAATTTCTTTTTAACTTAATATTGTTTTATGTTTGATTGATTGTTAGTTTGCATTAGTAATTATTTAACGGAAAAGATCCTAGAATACCCTTGAAGTATTGAAAATGGTACAAAATTACCCTTCATCCACCTAGTAGCTCCAAAATGCCTTTTTCATTCACCTATTGGCTCCAAAATATCCTTCTCATCCACCTTTGGGTACAAAATTAAAATTAAACTCTTTAAATATTTTTAAAATATTTGACGCTCAACTATTGGTTATAATTTAATTTAATAATATAATTTATAAATCAACCCACTACACATTCATTACTAACTAAAACCCGCCAAATTAATAATCCTATTATAATATCAAAATCGTCATAAACACTACTAAAACATGATGAAATTATAGATTCCTTAAAATGATATTCAAAATTATTCGAGTCCGAATCGAAGCCCCAACTAAATTAAGGTTGAGACGCTTATTTAGGAGGATATTTTCAATAGGATTATCTTTAAAGATTGAATTAGAAATTTATGATTAATTAATTAATGAATTTTTTCAATATAATTTTATAAATATTTATGATTTGTTTTAAAACCTTTAATATATTATTTTGAAAAAAGGTTATCTATGAAGTAACATCATATAATTGAGACGTAAAAATAATTAAGATGAACATACTCAGACTTTTAAGTTTATTGGTAATTTTTATTTAGACACACTTGAATGTATGATAATTTAGTTTTATAGATATTTTCGCCCAAAATTTTTAAAAACACTCAATTGGCAGTAGCTTTTCTGTTGTTGCATTAATAATGTGACGGGTTTATTAATTTAGAGGGGTTTAATTAGTAACGGGTGGGTAGTGGATTTAGTTATAAATTATATTAATAAGTTAAATTATAACATAGTTTTGCGCCATGTATTTAAAAAAATATTTAAATAGTTTAAATAAAAAACCTTTAAATAAGTGGTCAATTTTGAACCAAAAGGTGGATGACAAGGGTATTTTGAACCCAATAGGTGGGTGGGGAGGGTATTTTGGAACCAATAGATGGATGGAGGGTAATTTGTACCATTTCAAATACTTTGAGGGTATTTTAGGCCCTTTTCCGAATATTTAATTGTTAATTTGCGTTTCCTGATTGTTAATTGAAAATTTTAATGTTTTTTTTAATTAGGGTATCTAAAGATTTATTTTAAATTCGGTATTTTTTGAGTTGATTAGTTTGATTTTGGAATTGTACGGATGATTTTAGTTTGAATTGTTATTGATATTTAGGACTAATAATTTGAATTTGGGATTAGGAATATGTAGCTAGTTTGAATTTAGGATTTTAGCAATAGTTGTATTTCGCAATTTTAGGACTAGTTTGAATTTGTGATTTTAAGGGTAGTTTGATTTTAGAATTTATGACTAGTTTAATTTATTATTGATATTTTAGGACTACTAATAATTCTATTTTGGTAGAGTCATGATTGAGCCTGTGGATCATCGTAAATTTGTTTTCTTATTAATTTGTTAGTTTATTTTACTTATTTCTTGTACTTTAATATATTGTTCATAAACTAATATATTTATTATGTGTTTTGCAGGTGGCATTCGACAAAGGATGCTTTACACAAGCTTATCACTCTTGGAGCCAGATCCCAAAGAATATACGTCAGGAGTGTTTAATAACTTTAAGGTATATATTTTTAAGTTAAGTTTAGTATAATTTACTTTTTTTTACTATTTATCTAATTAACATTATTCAATTTTATTATTCAGACTATGTGTACTAGGGATCCAAGGCACAATCATGTCATTTCGACTCCATTTGAGAAAAAGGTGCCGCCAGACTGTCTTCCTGGTTAAAGAAAGTTTGGGATAGCGCTTAACGTCCAAATTGTATGTTACCTCATGTTTGATGAACTAGGTCTGGAGCACAGACAAGTTTAAGGCAATATCAGACCAACCAAAGAAATGCTAGAGGTAGTGTTATGTGTAGCTCGTTGCATACAGGAGGTGCAAAGTCCGTTGAAACAATTGCAAGATAGATTGTAAGTTCTAATTCAAACTTTTAGATAAATAATTAGTTGATTCATATAAATCGTTCAATTTTCATTTTTATTGATAGATAAAAGAATTTGGACCCACTACTATTGAAGAAAGAAAATGAGTCAGATTCGAATGTGTGGGTGGAGGAAAGAGCCAAACAAACTTTCGTAAGTTATTTAATATGAATTACATATACTAATTGTGAATATATTTATGATATGTGTGTGTCAAATTTTATATTTAATATACATAATACTTTCAACACTACATCGTTGAGAATCCTGATAGTTCAGTCCAATTTAGACCAGAACTGTCCATCTAGATTTTGAAAGAAAAAGTTGTAAGGGGGTAAACAAGGCTATATGACATGGTCTAGACCCTCAAAACAATATCAGACGACTTAAGTAAGGCTTAGAAGGAATTGAATCATCAAATCAAGTCAAGTCACTTGATGCTGTGCAAATTGCTGCAATGCCGGATCAAATAGCTAATCTTACGTCGGAACTGGCAGAGTCTGAGCGGAGAAGAGTAGTTGAACGAGAAAGCATTAACTGTTAGTCAAACCAAAGAACAAGTCATGACCCTTGCTCGTCAACATACTACTTCGGCTCCCGATTACAGCGACGATGAGAGTGATGAGAATGGTTATGTATGATGCACTCCTTAGTTTAGATATTTTGTCATTTATGAACTTTTTCAAATTCCGAAATGAATTTTTAAAGACTTTATAAGTATTTAATATGTTATTTAGATTCTTTTTAATGTTATTTTAAGTTTTTCTATTATATTTTGTTTAGAATGTTTAAATTGAGTGTGTTTCATTGGGTTAAACAGTGTAGAATTGAATTGTATTTGCAAGTGGGTAGTAGAAACCGCAGGTTTCTGCTGTCAAAAAATGATGCAGGAAAAGCGACGGATAACATGTGTTTGTGCATCGCTTTTTTGGGTTTCATTTGATTAAGAATCCCAGAAAAGCGATGTACAATGTCCTTTTGTCCGTCGCTTTTTTGGGATTTTCAAAAATAAAATTTTAGAAAAGTGATGGACAAGGTCCTTTTGTCCGTTACTTTTTTTTGGATTTTTTTTTTAAAAAAATTAACAAAAAAGTGATGGACTGCATCACATTTTACGAATTTTTTTTACAAGCAACGGGGTCCGTCGATGTTTTAAGAAATACTCTTAAAGGAAAATGATAGAGTCCATCATTTTTCTGAGATGCAGTTCGTTGCTTTTTTAAAAGTGTCGAGCCAAAAAAAATGAAATAAGTGATTGCGTCGCTTTTTCCATCAATTTTGACCAAAAAAGCAATGCAGTTCATCGCTTTTGGCCGTTTATTTTTTTATAGTATTTTAGTAGTGCATTATTCTTGTATATTTTGTAGATTCACTAGCTATGTTATTTAAAAAATTCGATAGGGAATGTACTTTGAAACTAGAGGTTTCTACTAGAAAGTAACGTATTTGAGCCTCCACCTCAAAGTTCTCTCAGAGCTAAGAGCTAAGTTATATCCCAATGGAATAGTCAGTTTCATAATTTTTCATCTCATACATGGAAGAGGACAATTATATTACGAATCAAAGCCTAAAATATAATAGAGTAGCTGTAACCAACCATGATTCCTTGATATGTTACAAAATCCTTTCATAATTTCATAGATACTTATTTGGCAAAATTCATCGGTGGCCTCCTAAATTTGGCATTGATTTTCACTTAGACACCTCAATTAGGGGATGTTCATTTTAGACACCTCATATAGGAGTTTTATTGTGTCATTTTAACACTTTTCTTACAATAAATAAAAAACTAAAGGAGAGTGTAATACACTCGTTGATGACATGTCAAACAATCAATTAAATAATTACATGTGTTATTTTCGGTTAAATGTAATTAGAAGATCTATTTAGTAAATAAATTTAAAATATTATTTTAAGAAAATATGTTATTTCATTACACTTAAAATCTCTTTTGTGCTTTTTCAAAAAAATATTCTTTTCTTTTACTATTTTTCATATTTATTCGTCTTCTTTCTTTTTAGTATTGTTCTTTTTTTTTTTTGAAAGAAAAGAGGGAGAAGAAGAAAGAATAAGAGAATAAATATGAAATATGGGTTGGTATACATTTTTCCGGCAAAAATTGGAGGGAGGTGATGGTAGATTTAGATAAGTAATACAATGAGGAAGAGTATGACATAAAAATGAATTTGAATTAAAAATTGACCTCAATTGAAGGAATTTAAAATTGGAAAAAAGATAAGGGATGGTGACATGAAAAATGGAGAAGAAGAAGAGAAAATAAAATTCAAAATGCCTAAATTAAGTTTTTTACGCGCTATTGTTGAGTGAATCACACTCACTTTGACATGTCAGCAAAATGTGTCAAAATGAAACAACAGAACCCTAAATACGGTGTATAAAATAAACATCGCTTAATTAGGGTGTCTAAATGAAAATTGGTGCGAGGTTTATGTGGTCACCGATGTGTCTGGCCTACTTATTTTAATGCAACCTAGATCATATCATGTATAACTTCCTAAAAACATCATTTATAGATTGATAGCTTCTTCATAAATTCATGTCTTTGAGAGTTCATAGTAAAATATGATGATCAATACATGTGTTCATGTGATATCAACTAGAAAAGATGTATTTGAACCAAAACCATAATAATAAAAACAAATTACATAACTGAAGCAACACAACTAGTACCACATGAGTAGTTGAAAGAAAACCTACTTAATTAATTAATTAACGAAATAAAACATGGATAATTGAGAAAACTTAAGGACTCTATAGGTGAATGGAACCCATTGATAAAACACTACATACCTTAAGGATAAAATCCTAAAAACAATGGTGAAAAAAAAGACGAGAATTGGAAACACTACCTTTTCTTATGTGAACTTCAGAGAGAGTGATAGATAGATAGACATAATTGAAAAAGATGAATGCAAATTGGCAATTTGAGTGATTGAGAGAATTAAGGTAGTTTTAGGTTATAGGATAGTTATATGACTTATAAATAGGGGTCAAAAACATAGTAAAAATTATTGATTAGGGAAAACCTAAATACCCATAAAATAACAGTTGGATGGTTCCTAGATTTTCACCTATAGTCCGTAGAATTTCCTATGGTGTGTACTTGACAACCCAAAACCAACTTAAAAAATAAAAAATTCACCTTACTTTCCACAACCTTTTTACTGTCTATCGAAATTTATATAGTTTATAGAACCCATCTTTAAAATACCCACGTTTTACTTTAAAATTTCACTAAGTCTAGAACCTTTCTATGGAATCCACCTACGATTTGTCAACTTTCCTACGCTTCATTCTTGTCATTCATAGGTCAAATTCTAGAAACTTGAAATTTGAAAAAAAATCATGTTTATGTTAATGATTCCCTTCCTATGATTCATACGTTGGACTTTTAGAACCTGCTTCAGTGCCAAAAGTATTTGTTTTCCTTTACACTTTCCAACAAACAAAGTGTAACAGTAATATTGTGGTATGTTTGATAAACATTTTATAAAAGATTTGCTATATGTGCAATTAAATATATTGTAGTTATGTGGTCATTGGGAAATATGGAAGAATGTAACTTACTATTTCATTTGTGGCCGAATTAATATAAAACTCATATAAAATATACAATAAACAACAAATCTCATTCTTACCCAAATAATATGATTGAGGTAGCATATATATTCTTAGTTAACCTCGACAAATTGGTTCCCAATCCTTCTATTAGGGTTACAACATATTTCACACCTTTTCCATCATTGAGGATTGTGATAACATAAGCTAGAAGGGTTACAACACATTTCACATCTTTTCCATCATTGAGGATTGTGATAACATAAGCTAGGGCAATGAAAGTTGGTAAGAGGACTAGTTTTATTATTGTGCTTCAGGTATATTGGTATATAATACCAATGTCTCTATCATTGATGTATTTGAGAACTTTATGTGAATTAAGTTTTACATACACACTAGCTTTAAAATTTGAAATAAAATGTGCACTTTCTGAAATTGTCATATTTTATACTAGTCAAATTAGTTTGACATGAATGTGCATGCTAAGTTCACAATTTCAGCAAATCGTTCGTTTAGTTCTTGATAGGAGGATATCAACAATCAAATCATTAAATATATTTGGTGTTTAAATCAAAATAGGTAACTAAAAATTAAAAACTTCATTAACAGATGTTATCCAAATTAATGTGGATCATATCTTATCTCAATGAAGAAAATACGTATTCACTGAAATCCTATTTGAATTGACTTACTTTTAAAAACGAACGAATTATTAATTGGGAAGTTCCCATTAAAAAAACAAAGAGAATAGTTTCAAATTATCGAGCCCAAAATTGATCTGGTCTAGAAATAAAAGCATAAGAAAAGGGTACAAAATATCTTATGGAAATAATTTAAAAAGTATATTAGAAAAATGACAACATGAACAGTTGGAATCTTCAAGCTTCTTCCTTGTACGCTCCTCTAAAATCACAATCTTCATACACTTCCATTGTTGTGATTGAAGTTGCAATCAAGGTGAGATCTTTAATTCTATCTACAAAAGTCTGATCATTAATTCTCTCCCTCTAGTATTAAACGAGTTTAAATAATTATCCTTTTATTTATTTAATGCTATGGAAAGTTGATGGAATCGATCTAATCTTCCCTTCTTTGAATGAATCGAAATTATGGTTAGTTCTTCAGCTCATTACTCTACCGTGTTTGTCAATGAAACAAATCATCATGGGAGTTGTGAATACCTTAGTTAGAACTACTATGAGTAAGTGCAAAATCATGTTATAAATGTATCTTGTCATGTCATACAAATTCTACTATTGCGCCAAAGCTTAACTCTAGCCTTCAAAATGTGGAGATCCACTATTCACAGATGGTATGACCAAAATTATCTGCCTAAAATGTCTCAATGGATTGAACCTCATTAAGGATTAATACCATATTTAACTCATCATTTTAATGATTCTACCACAATGAATTCGGAGAAAATTTATGTTGCATCATTTGTAGGTTTCTACATATCCCCCTTGTTGACGATGATTTTTAACTGTAAGTGAAGTTTTGATTTGGTACTAATGGACACCCAAGCTCTCACCAGGTGTAACTAAACAAATCTATTTAATTTACTTCAAACTTTAGCTTATCATTATTACAAAAATTACCTTAGCAGATTGAAGTAAATCATTAATGGATTTTCTGAAAGTAAATAATCTAAAAATCACCTATAAAAAATAAAACTAAATTAATAAAAAATCTACAAGAGTATTTCCTTTGTTAAAAGAAATGTTTACTTTTGCGTAATACCTCTTCTCAATCTACTGATGATGTCAATATCCTATGCCACACTCCATGACACTTTCCACTCTTCCTCTAAAATATGCACCATGCTTAAAGAGTCAGCTAAATAATGTAATACGAAATTTCATGCTCAAAACAGTGCTTAAGAATCTCCATTGTAGCTCTAACTTCAACTATTATGTTTGGTGTATCGCAAAATTCTGAAACTCTTAGCTACTACTAGATTACTACTACAAACTTTGATATAAAATAAAACTGAACTAGGACTAAAAGTTTATTTTGATGTTCCATCAATGCCGCACTTTAGTTAATTACGATGATTAGGGTTTCTTCTAACAATTCAAAAATATAATTTTGGTTTGTACTATTCCATTTCTGAAAGAATAAGAGGTCAAGAATTGTTCCGGCATTTCCCTTAAATCTAATTCCATTTCTGAAAGAATAAGAGGTCAAGAATTGTTCCTGCATTTCCCTTAAATCTAACAAGAATGAATTTTAAAATCGTATAATTAATACCCAATAGAGCTCTAAATTCTTAAAAAGGAGCCTCCATGAACAATAGTATTCGTTTGCTTACACTAAACTGTAAATAAAGTAAGGATAGTTTTAAAAACTATCTTCACTCTATAGTTTCCTTCGATTGCCCACCGAAACCTTATGGACTGCTTCAAAATAATAATAGGGCCCTCAATTACAATAGCTCTAATAAAGTGGCTCCAAATTGTTGTAACCTATTATACTATAAGTATAATCAAAATTCCATCTATGCACTGGAGAAACCAAAGGGATCTTTTTAACCAAATTCTCTGAGTAAGAAAGGGAATTTTGAAAGTAATCCCTTTTATCGATAATCTCACAATCTCTTTAATCTTCTCTCTTTTGTACCTCAATGGCTACCAAACTTATTTAACAGTAAACTTACCATTGTTAGTTCCAGTCACCCAAACTAGAAACTTCATTACAAAGATATGCGGGATGCAAGTTAGATTGGACATGTAAAACATACAAAAAATTAGGTTAGTCTCATTGTTGGATAATTTCATGCCCCTTCCTCCTTAAGAAACTCACCAAAATATTTGATGCGATGACGAGTTTGCACCTCAAATGCATGTAATTGCAAAGGTCCCATTTATACAAGTTATGATACCGTAGAACTGTATCATATATGTTCCCACCATATGTGATGTTATAGTAATCCTTCCCCGCACCTCCCATTCACCAAAATTTGTATCCAAATATGGGAACCTCCTTTCCATTGAACAAGGATAGGTATTTTCTTCCTGCAACACTTTATCCGTATAAACCTAGACTATAACGTACCTTGAGATCTGGAATAGCTTTTAAGTAATTTTATAGTGTTAGCATAAATAAAAAAATATTTTTAACCACTTATTCTTAACATGTGATTTTTTTTGCAGATAAGAAAAGCGATATAATCCTACACAAATAGGTTCTTAGTCGTATCACATACACTACACAAGCACAAAATCATTCAAGAGAATAAACCTTATTTGCGTGTTAGATATTCTAAAGTACTTAAAAGTTGTGAATTCATTATGACTTATTTGCATAATTATTTAAAATATCATGAGATATCTCAAAAGTAGAACTAGTCATCTAGTATTCAACATGTCAATAACAATATATTCAACACATAATTTTAGAATTATAGTGTATTCAATATTAAGAACTCTATGATTGAACTTATTTAATTTATATTGAGAATATACCTCAAGAAATAGTACTAGATCAGTTTTGGCTAAATACACCTAAAATAAAGTTCTAAGTTCCGTCTAAGATAAAATAGAAATAGATAAGTTAAAAAAATTAAATTTAGAGGAACAAAAAAAAAAAGATGGTCTGAGCATAATCTATAATGGATTAGAGAAATAGCAAATTGAAGGGAACAATATGAATTCTCGTAACACAATGTAACAAGAATTATCAGTTTACTTTGGGCTTATATAGGGGATTTACATTGTAAAGCCTCTGTGGATGTATGAGTTTAATATTCTAATTACATGGTTATACACCAGTCCCTTGACAACTCGGCGTACAAACTTTAAACATAAATTTAATTGTTCCATGAATTTAATTATTCATATTGTTAATTGCAAGAAGAATCAATATATGCATTAAACCAAATCATACTCCTCATGATGGAGATATAAAGATTTTTTGTTTAATATGATGTTCTTATATAAGTATGATCTTAATTCGTTATAAATATGGTTTACCATTTAAAATTTTCGTAATGCAAAACGAATAAATGTTTATTGAGGGAAAATATGGACTAAGGCTCATAACAAAAAAGACAGATGTTATGTAACTGAGCGTCTAGGGAGATCGGAGTAACTATTCTCTTTAAATATGGTTACTCGAATGATCTGAAGAAATATTTTTTTTCTTGGGTATCAGTAATTTAGTATGTTTGTGGATATCCTCACCGACAGAAGCCTTGTTTGTATTCCGCAAACTAATTTTAGATGTGTTGTCTTTCCAGTTTGATACCTTTGTCAAATGAAAGAAGAAGGGGTGTTAAATAGGTGGAGAAAATGAAGCACCGGCCTTTTCTTGAAAACTTAAGAGTTAATAGGTGCATAAAACCGTTTGTCATGCCAATATACCACCTAAGATAAGTATTGTAATTTGTTTTTCTTCTTTCGAGAGAAGATGAATTGAAAAATAATTAATTCCCTTTAGATAGTCCCATTTTTTTTATTCACTAATTTAATAAAAGCTAAATGAAACATCTATAAATTAAAAAATAGTCATATTATATAAAATATATTTAAATCTAATAATTAAGACCTAAGATTAAAAAGTTAATCAACTTACAAACATAAATTCCAAGCATCTAATATTTTTTGAAGTTCAAACTCTATGAAATAAATAAAAGATTAAAACCAATTATGAAAAAAATGAAACAAAGTGTTTGAAAAGAATTGTTATAGTGGTGGATTTGGATAGAGGATGAGGATTAGAAGATTGATAGAGATTTTTGGGGGAATGGATATCGCCAAAAAAATCCTTGTAAAATTATTCGATGAACTTTTTACATGAAACTTATATCAAAAGATAGTCATTGAAGAACTCTACACATTTAGTTAGGGGTATAGCATGTGGACGAACGGAACTCCATAAATCTATGATAAAACTGATGGTTAGTATTCATTTTTCTTAAATCTACGAAGTTTGGCTAGGAATAATAGTAAATGGTTTGTAGATTTTTGTAGAGGAAAGTGGAAGGAAGAATCGGTGAAAATTTAAAATAATTCTTATGTGATTGTGTTGGTGGCTGAAAGAGGGTCGATTTATTTTTATCGCACACCACTCTAGGCAGTCTTACAAACGTCTGTAACACTAAGCCTACTTCACCCACGAAAATTGACTAAGTATAGAAATACTTAAAACAGCAACGTCAAGCAACCAACAGAGTTTACAGGAACAAGTCCCAACCTTTATTAATCTTGAATTAATACAAAGGAAGGCTTCACGAATTAGTCTAAGGCTAGAAAACACTCTGTCTCTACCTTAGACAAATTTCCACCTTTAAATCAAAATTCTGCACAATGGCAGTTACATGCGGCGGTTACAAATGACACCTGTCTGACACTTGTCATCACAGGGTTCAAAACTAACTTTCCAACAGCTATATTTCTAACAGATAGAATCTAATTCAAATTACATTCTTATCTACACGAAATACTAATATTCAAACACTTAGAATATTTCAAGCTTCATTCCAACACTTAGAATATTTCTGCCAGCTTCCAATACTTAGAATATTTTAGCTGTCTTCCAACCCTTAGTTTTATTTCAGCAATTTCGGGTGAACTGCCTTTGTTCATGACATTGCCAAGTCTTCACAGCCTTGCCTCATCAAGTCAACATGCTGCCTTGCCAATGCCCTTAGCCCGCATGTAAACCATGCACGTTCAAGCTGCCTTGCCAACACCCAAGCACCTTGAACTTGTGTTGCACTGTTTTGCCATCATCCATGTCAAGACCAATGCCCAAAGTCCTTGACATGTCTGCACATAGTTAGATCAAGTAGTTTGCGGGTCTAACAGTGGCCAACAGTGGAGAGGTTGGAAATAAAGGTCAGATAGGAAAAATTAAAATAATAATAGTACAAAATCAGATTTTTGAGGTCTTTTGTATTATGATATTGTAAAACTAGCATCATTGGATAAAAAATGATGAATGGTTGAGATTTTTGAGTCATGGTTATCAGACCAGATTTTAAATTGATTGGAATATTAGAATTGGATTCAAATTAACCCAATTCAATTAAAATTGAGCCTTTAGGGATAATTCATTTATTTCATATAGAAAGACAATAAAAATATAACATAGACAAACAAAAAGAATATAATTAAATACGTCAAAATTTAGGTGATAAAAAAGTTATTGCCTAGAAATTTTACTTTGATGGAGTAGTCAACACAAACGGAACAGGGATTGTGCCAATTCTCATATCACCCATAGGGTGGTATTACCCTGCAATAACTCAACTTTTGTTTCTTCTATACAGATAACACAATGAAGTATGAAGCATGAATAATAGGTGGAAATATGGAATAGATTTTAAAGTACAAGAATTGATTGTGCTAGGAGATTCTTATTTGCTTATTCAACGAGCTCAAGGTGAATGGAAAAATAGAGACCTCAGAGCTTCTTCCATACAAGAAATTTTTGGAAGACCTCAACAAAAGTTTTATGTTCATCGACATTAGATATATTACCAGGTTTCATAATTAATAGATTGATGCCTTGTACACATTGGCGTCAATACTCTCATATCTTGACAACACTTGTATCACTCCTTTTGAAATTAAAACTATTGACCTACACTACTATTCTAAAAAAGTTGAAGTAGAATGAAATTGTAAGCAATGGTACCTAGACACCATGCACTTTCTTGTTTACAAAAAAATATAAAAAATGTAACACCCAGAAAAACTTTTGAGCAAAGACTCGAACCATCCTTCATTGTGAGTAGTATTTTATCGAGGAATTTAAAATTTATTGAGTGTTGATGTCACTATATTTTTCACCTTGAATTTCAAAAAGAACTAAAATTGAAAATAGCATAATCTTCAAATTTGCTAGTTATGCATAAATTATGAGTTTTAAGTCAACTTCAAATGACTATAACTCTTTTATACAAAATGAGTTTGGTGGGCTAAAAATATCTACCAGTGAACCTTGAATTCCAGTGAACCAAGAATTCAGTCTTAGTATTCTTCTTACTTGTGCCCAAAACCCAGTGATCAAGGATCTTCTCAATTTCAGCATCATACTGTGTAGGTACTGATGGAGGAGCCCTCTTTGATCTGTTTCTGTCCGAATCATCTTCATCTGCAAAGTAAGGTTTCAAGAAACTCACATGGAAAGTGGGATAGATTTTCAACCTTTCTGGCAGCTTCAACCTATAAGCAACTTCGCCCACTCGTTTCACCACTTCGACTGGACCATCATACTTAGGAATCAAACCACGATGTCTGGTCTTACTTACAATCTGTTTCCAGATTTGTGGGGTATGTTTCAGCAACACCTTGTCACCCACATTGAACTCAACTGAGCGACGATGTTTATCAACATACTTCTTCATGCGCCGCTGAGCCTTGCGCAAGCTATCTTGTGCCTCAGATAACATTTCAAGCCTGTCCCTTGCAACCCTATATGCTGCTGGACACTTTCCCTGATTTTTAGATTTGGCAACATCTAGTGGTGTCATAGGCTGTCTGCCTAAGACGATTTCAAAAGGGCTCATTTCTATTGCAGACGACTTGTACAAATTATAGCAAAACTGCGCAGTGTCTACGAATGCTACCCAATTCCGTTGACTTGCTGTCACATAGTGCCTCAAGTATTCCTCCAACAAGTGATTAATTCTTTCCGTCTGTCCATCTGTTTGTGGGTGATTTGCAGTAGAAAATTTTAATTTAGTTCCCATCATACTGAACAATGCTGTCAAAAATCTATCAGTGAACCTTGTGTCTCTATCACTCACAATGTCAGCCGGAACACCAAAATACTTAACAACATGTTTGTAGAACAACTCAGCAGCAACTTCAGATGAGCATAATTCGGGAGCAGCAATAAAAACAGAATATTTTGAAAACCTGTCAACTACCACCATGATAGATGCTTTTCCATCTACTTTAGGGAATCCAGAAATGAAATTCATGCTTACTGATAGCCATGGCCTTTCAGGAACAGGCAAAGGTTGCAGCAAACCTGCTTCCTTCTTACGTTCAGTCTTGTCCACTTGACAAACATGACAAGTCTAGACGTACGACTTTATATCGTCTTCTATTTTCGGCCAAAAATAAACACAAGACAGTAAGGCTAACATCCTTTCAACATCGGGATGTCCAGCCCAAGCAGAGTCGTGCGCCTCTTTCATTAAGTCTTTGCACAACCCGCCCTGATTTGGTACAACGATCCTCCCCCCTTTAAAATAGAGCAGATCGTCCTCGATCCAATAAGGTCTCATTGTGCCATCTTGCACTTGACCCATCCATTTAACATACAATGAATCATTTGCAGCACAGAGCCTATTCTATCATAGAAATCAGTTTCCAGTTTTGAAATTGAATATACTGCAACAAACACTTCTTTTCTACTCAGCGCATCAGCAACCTGGTTATGTTTTCTGGATTTATGTTCCCACATGAAATCATATTCTGCCAGGAATTCTTGCCACTGTGCTTGTTTAGGACTGAAATTTTTCTGTGTCTTGAAAAATGTATTTGCTCATTATCAGTTCTCACTACAAATCGAGTGCCCAAGAGATAAACTCTCCAAGCCTGCAAACAGTGTACCACCACAACCATTTCCTTTTCATGTGTTGAGTATCTTTGTTCAGTATCATTCAATTTTCTACTTTCAAAGGACACTGGATGACCTTCCTGCACTAATACGCCACCAATTGCTTTGTCTGGCGCATCAGTGTGCACTTCAAATGGTAACTTAAAATCAGGCAATTTGAGTATAGGTTCGGATGCGATAGCATTTTTCAAATTCTGAAATGCTTCGTCACACCGTTCAGACCGAACCCACTTTGTATCCTTCTTCAACAAATCTGTCAAAGCCGCTGCCTTCTTTGAGTAACCAGCAATAAACTTTCTGTAATAGTTAGCCAAGCCAAGAAACGACCTCAAATCCTTCACATGACGAGGTGCCTGCCAATCAACAATGGCTTGCACTTTCTTAGGATCCATTCGAACTTGGTTTTTACTAACAAGATGCCCCAAGAACATTATCTCTTGTTGAGCAAATTCACACTTTCCCATCTTGACATAAAGCGTGTATTTCCTCAATTGAGACAAAACCTTAGGTGATTAACATGTTCTTCCAATGTTCGACTATAAATGACTATATCATCTAAATAAACAACAACAAAGTCATCAAGATAGTCAAACAATACATTGTTCATTAAGTTGCAAAACGTTGCCGGGGCATTAGTAAGTCGAAACGGCATTACAAGGAATTCATAGGAGCCATATCTAGTTACACATGTTGTTTTTGGTTCATCACCCTCTACTATCCTAACCTGCCCTCAGATCAAGTTTTGTGAACCAGCATGCCTTGCTTAACTTTTCCATCAAATCTTGCACCAATGGAACCGGATACTTGTTCTTTATAGTTGCCTTGTTCAGCGCCCGGTAGTCTACACACATTCGCATTGTTCCATCCTGTTTCTTTTGAAATAGAACAGGAGCACCATATGGGGCCTTAGACGGCTGAACCAATCCAGCATCTAGCAATTCATTCAATTGTTTGCGTAATTCAACCAATTCGCTAGGAGCCATATGATAAGGAGCCTATGCATGAGCAACCGTACCAGGCAACAACTCAATCTTATGATCGATCCCTCCTTGGTGGTAATTTCTTTGGTAATTCAGGCGGCATAACATCAACATACTGTTTAAGAAATTCACCAACACAATAAGGAACTTCCATCTTCACATCAGGTTTTACTTCGACCAAGGCAGCAAGTATAGTGTCTTCACCTTTCTTCAGCCCTTTGTCGATTGACATAGCAGACAACAACATTCCCTTGTCTTTCTTCTTTGAAACTTTATTAATGTTCTCAAATGGATGAACACCTTTGAGAAAGCCAGCATCGCTTCCATTCATGACCATCACTCAATCTAAGTGAGGAAACGAGACAAAATGGAATTTCCTTAGGAAATCAATCCCAAGTATGATTTCAAAGTCACCAAGCGGCATCACCATCAAGTTATGTTTTCCCACCCAACTTCCAGTCGATATAGACACACCATAAGCCATGCCCACAATGGTTTGTGCCGTAGCATTGACTGTTTTGACGTAGGGAGGGCTTTTAGACAACTTCAGCCCCAATTTTGTAGCAATCTTCACATCTACAAACGTATGTGTGGCCCCTGTATCAACCATTGCCATCACACATTGTTCTTTCACTTTCATTTCTATATGAATTAAGGAAGCATGAGGATTCGAAGTACTAGAGATTTCTCCAACATTATTAATCCCCATAATGTGATTGAAGGACAATCCCAATGGATTTGCCATTGCAGCCACGATTTCTTCATCCTCCTCCCTTTGATTCATATTACACAGCAAGCAAAGCATTCACTTTTTCCCGGTTTGGACAAGATTTGGCCAAATGAGGACCACCACAAGTCCAACAGCCCTTCGAATTTCCATCTTTGTTCTTTGGCCTGTCTTTCCCATCCTTCATTTGTGCCTTTCCTTTATCATTTGTATTGTCTTTACGACTATCCTTTCTCCATTCCCCTTTCTTCTCATTCTTTTTCTTAGTTTTTGAAGTGGAGGGGACGTCTGTCGAAGGACAAGTCGTCTGGAAATCCACTAACGAATCGGCGGCAGCAATTGCCCCGGGCAGATCTTTAACATTCTGCCTTCGTAGTTCGTTTTGAGCCCAGCGTTGCATGCCCGAAATGAAGTTGTGAAGTTTATCCTCATCAGACATATTTTGTATGTCTAACATCACAGAGATAAATTCTTTTATGTATTCCCTCACTGAACCCGTCTGCCTTAGCCTTTTCAATTTATCCCTTGCAAGCAAAGATGCATTGCTAGGAAGAAATTGATCACGCATTTCTTTGATTAGCTTATCCCATGTATCAATTCTAGGATGACCAGCACTTACTTCGTCTGTATTACGAGTCCTCCACCAAAGTTTTACATTACCCGACAAATACATTGTGGCAATATTCAACTTATCAGCGTCCGACACCCTTGCAGCAGTAAAATACAGTTCCATGTCCCAGATGAAATTTTCCAGTTCTTTACCACTCCTTGCGCCACTAAAGGCCTTAGGTACTGGAATCTTTACCTTAGACGATTCAACATGAGTTGAACTTAACGTATCCAAAGCCCGACACAACACAACGAGCTTTGCACGAAGGTTCTCATTTTCCTTCTGCAGTCCCTCCAGTTTTTGCGTAGTTGTGGTACGAAAGTCCAAGATTTCAGTGATGTGGTTATCAAAATTTTGTCAATATCCACCAATTTCTCGCTGAACTTTCTCAGCGTCAACTCTCAACTCAATGATTTGTGTGAATAAATCCACAAACGTTGGGTCTCCCAAAATATCTTCAGTAAACCCGACGAAGGATTCAATTTTTCGTGCCAATTCCCACAATTCTGCGTTTTTCACCATTGTTTAACCGCGCTTTGATACCAATTGAAAGAGGGTCGATTTATTTTTATCGCACACCACTCTAGGCAGTCTTACAAACGTCTGTAACACTCAGCCTACTTACACCCACGAAAATTGACGAAGTATAGAAATACTTAAAACAACAACGTCAAACAACCAGCAGAGTTTACAGGAACCAGTCCCAACCTTTATTAATCTTGAATTAATACAAAGGAAGGATACACGAATTAGTCTAAGGCTAGAAAACACTCTGTCTCTACCTTAGACAAATTTCCACCTTTAAATCAAAATTCTGCACAATGGCAGTTACATGCGGCGGTTACAAATGACACCTGTCCGACACTTGTCATCAAAGGGTTCAAAACTAACTTTCCAACAGCTATATTTCTAACAGATAGAATCTAATTCAAATTACATTCTTATCTACACGAAATACTAATATTCTAACACTTAGAATATTTCAAGCTTCATTCCAACACATAGAATATTTCTGCCAGCTTCCAACACTTAGAATATTTTAGCTGTCTTCCAACACTTAGTTTTATTTCAGCAATTTCGGGTGAACTTCCTTTGTTCCTGACATTGCCAAGTCTTCACAACCTTGCCTCATCAAGTCAACATGCTGCCTTGCCAATGCCCTTAGCCCTCACGTAAGCCATGCACGTTCAAGCTGCCTTGCCAACACCCAAGCACCTTGAACTTGTGTTGCACTGTTTTGCCATCATCCATGTCAAGACCAATGCCCAAATCCTTGACATGTCTGCACATAGTTAGATCAAGTAGTTTGCGGGTCTAACAGTGGCCAACAGTGGAGAGGTTGGAAATAAAGGTCAGATAGGAAAAATTAAAATAATAATAGTACAAAATCAGATTTTTGAGGTCTTTTGTATTATGATATTGTAAAACTAGCATCATTGGATAAAAAAATGATGAATGGTTGAGAATTTTGAGTCATGGTTATCAGACCAGATTTAAAATTGATTGGAATATTAGAATTGGATTCAAATTAACCCAATTCAATTAAAATTGAGCCTTTAGGGATAATTCATTTATTTCACATAGAAAGACAATAAAAATATAACATAGACAAACAAAAAGAATATAATTAAATACATCAAAATTTAGGTGTTAAAAAAGTTATTGCCTGGAAATTTTTCTTTGATGGAGTAGTCAACACAAACGGAACAGGGATTGTGCCAATTCTCATATCACCCTTAGGTTTGTATTACCCTGCAACAACTCAACTTTTGTTTCTTCTATACAGATAACACAATGAAGTATGAAGCATGAATAATAGGTGGAAATATGGAATAGATGTTGAAGTACAAGAATTGATTGTGCTAGGAGATTCTTATTTGCTTATTCAACGAGCTCAAGGTGAATGGAAAAATAGAGACCTCAGAGCTTCTTCCATACAAGAAATTTTTGGAAGACCTCAACAAAAGTTTTATGTTCATCAACGTTAGATATATTACCAGGTTTCATAATTAATAGATTGATGCCTTGTACACATTCGCGTCAATACTCTCATATCTTGACAACACTTGTATCACTCCTTTTGAAATTAAAACTATTGACCTACACTACTATTCTAAAAAAGTTGAAGTAGAATGAAATTGTAAGCAATGGTACCTAGACACCATGCACTTTCTTGTTTACAAACAAATATAGAAAATGTAACACCCAGAAAAACTTTTGAGCAAAGACTCGAACCATCCTTCATTGTGAGTAGTATTTTATTGAGGAATTTAAAATTTATTGAGTGTTGATGTCACTATATTTTTCACCTTGAATTTCAAAAAGAACTAAAATTGAAAATAGCATAATCTTCAAATTTGCTAGTTATGCATAAATTATGAGTTTTAAGTCAACTTCAAATGACTATAACTCTTTTATACAAAATGAGTTTGGTGGGCTAAAAATATCTAATGAATGATCATTTAATTATCTTTCGAACTCCTGTGAGTTTGCTATGTTTCAAGATAGAATGAGTGAGATATGTCATATTGAAATCAATTTGGCTAACTAAGGAAAGTTACCAAAAAAATTTAAGGGGTATTTAGTCTTTTCCTTACAAAATAAGATTTAATTCATTTTAGTATGGTTTTAATGGTGTAATCCTATCATATTCAGTTTTATAATACAATATAGGCCTAGGATTTTAGTTGAGAGTTAAATAAGAGAAAAGAGGAAAGGATCACAACGTTCATCGAGAATCTTGAGTTTTGTTGTTCATTTTTGCAATGAGTTTGATCTCTGAGGGGTATGTAGGCTTTCATTGTGTTGAATTTATTAACCCACAGTTCAATCATGTTAATTTCAGTGTTAAATTCGTTCTACAAAGAAGAAGGTTTGATGGTCTTGAATTCTATTCTTGAAATTGGCTTTCGTTCTTGAGTTTAGATGACACTGAGGAGTTTTTGTTTTATCGGGAAAATATTTCGAAAAGAGTTTTGTTTTATTTTTAGAGATATTTTCGACTTTTTAGGAGTCGCCACATAATTTTTAAGGAAAATTAAAAACTTAATTCTAAACAACTTAAACAGAAAAATTGTTTTGTAAATATTTTAAGGGTTCGGGATTCCTATTAGCGTCTTAGGAAGGTATCGAAAAAAAAGCACCTAAAACGCTCCGCTAACCACGACTTTCCGGCGATTAACAACTTGACTATGTTTGTTTTAACTTTTGCAATTTTTTTTATTGAATTTTTTAGGAATTTACTTAGGCGAATTTTCAAGTTTTGAAATATTTGTCATTTTAGATTAAGTTTTAGTTTTAAGGTTTGATAAAATAAACGGCGTTCGACGGGATATGGAGTTTTCTAATCCTAAACTAACGGCATTTAAGCAACGTAAAACAACTAATAAAGAGAGAGAGAGAGAGAGAGAGAGAGAGATTTGGGTCCGAATTCGGGATGTGTTCGCCTTGACCGAATAAATAATATAAAATAAAGAAATTTCTAATCGATTTCTTCAAATTCTTCAATCTTCACGATTCCGAATTTGCCCGTCCGTTTTGATGGTTGACTTGAAATAATGAATTTTGATCCTTATCGGCTCTTCCGAATGTGTAGAGAAAGATGGAGTCCCAAGACAGACTCCAGAATTTTTTTTTACATGCAACCAAACAAACCAAACGAATTCGCACCTTGAGAGATATAATAATAATATTCGTAATGGAAAGGACTGATATGGAAATGAATCATTTAGAGATACGAAATTAAAAGGAAAAATAAATGACTTCGAAAAAAACAAATTGGGACGAAACCAAGGATAGGATAATTTCACATCAAATAAGAAGAATGGAAATGACACCAGGATGGAGTTTAATAGACTCAGATGGTGTCACATGTGACAAAACGGAAGGAAGAGAGCTAACAAAGAATCTTCATTTGAATCACATTCAATAGAGCAAACAAGAATTAATGTATGCCCAAAATCAATATCTAAATACTCGAAACGGAAAAGAAAACCAAAATGCGTAATCCATAACTTGATACTCATGTCTAAGGCTCCTATTTGCAGTAACTTATGACAACAAAAGTAGCAACACACCATTACCAGAAGCCATAAGCACATTCATGTGTATAACACTTAGTCACAACCGTATTATCAAACCAAGCTTGAATACATAGAACTCAATACTAATGACTCAAAAATCCTATGCCTTAGCTATTAGCTACTATTTTCAATTGAGGCATAACAAAATGAAAGAAGGACATTTACAACTTGTTGTTTTAAAAATAAAATGAAGCAATATCAAAATATATAGACAATTTGACAGATGCAGCAAATTTGAATCGGAGGAACGAAAATCAGGAAAAATAAACATCTGGACAAAGGGAAACAAGCCCACGCTCTCAAGTAAAATCGACAAAGCGAAAATAAACAAATAAAAATAACAGAAATTAGAAAACGAGTAATAACATACAAGATATAAGAGCGCAAAATAATGGTGAATGCGGCATTACTCGAAATACTTACATCTTAATTCGTTCATTCAACTCGGAATTAAAAAAAAAAAAAGGATATGACGTCGAATAAATCAGACTTACAACTCCATGATTAAGGATATGATAGACTAATACAAAACTGCATAGTTTGAAAACTAAACAAATGTGCAACCATGAAGATTCAACAAGGAACAAGAAGATTAACAAATTTGAGTTACGAAACAACTTCTAAACACCTTCATGATCTACACATACATACGGGATCATATTTAACAAGCAAAACGACCAAATCTTAAAATCACACTAGGAATCCATATCCTTAATGGACTACCAGAACAGCAAAACCAAATAAACAAACAAATTAAGACTATAAATAAAAAAAAACTGTAAGAAAAGAGAAGTTGTATACCTTTTACGGTGCAGCGATCGGGACAGGTGAGCAGGGGAAGCGACTTCAACACCGGAGCGCTATCTTAAGAACTCTAACGAGCAGCACAGGGGGCTAGTGTTGCCGGAACGAGAAGACGAGATTGCAATCAAACGAAAACGCAAGCTTCTGCTTTAAACTTCAGCCTTATTCAACTCTATTTTTTGACAACGAACGAAAAAGAAGACAAGAAAATGCTCCTTCTTGTCTTTTACAACAGACGAGAAAGACAGAATGTTTTCTTTTTTTTTCGAAAATTTTTCCAAACCTAAAGATTTCCAATTCCACTGTTCTCCTACAGTGAAACAGAAGAGAACCAAAATATTTTCATGATTTTTTTCTCAACCCCAAGCTTTCCCTCTCTGATTTTTTTTTCCAGTTTTCGGAAGAGGTATTTATAGAGGAAACTAGGGTTCTTGAAGGTAAAAGGGCTAGAAGATGAAATTCGGCCCATTCAAATTCAAAATTTGAAAAAAAATTCCTCTTTGGGTCAAGCCATTTTTACCTGAAATTTTCGTGTCCTTCCGGAAAGGGAAGGGAGGGCGAATGGCTAGGATCACTCTAATCGTCCTCGAGGGGAGACGTGGATTGATCTCGCGCTGCAAGGACGAAAAATGCGTCTGCAAAGCTGAACAATCCAGCCTGCCCTGCTGCGAGGCGTACTGGTGAGGGAGAGAAGAAGGCATGCGTACTGATGAGGGAGGGAGGAGTGTACGCGTGAGGAGACGAGGGAGAGAGCGTGAGGGAGAGACTCGGGAGGGCTTTCCATTTTGTTTTCTGGGAATTTTTTCATTTTTTCTGGGTTTCTGGGGCGTCGCGTCTGTTTTCCTGTGGCACGCGTGGGAGAAGAAGGGGGGAGAGGGGATTTGGGTCGGGTCGGGTCGGGTCAAGCGTTGGGTCGGGTCAGGAGAAAATAAAAAGAAAGGGTTGATGGGCTGGGGCGACGTTTGGGCTTGGGAATTGGGGTGGAAGTTTTAGGTTGAAGGGGCCGGAGGGAGAAACACAAAAGACCAAACAGTATTGTTGGGCTGTCTGGGTTGATGGGTTATTGATGTGGGCCGTTTGGAAGTAAAAACGGTTGAAGAGGGGGTTTTGGGCTGGGATAGTTGGAAAAGGCCCAAGATTGATTCTTTTAAAGAATTAAAGGGAAGATGGGTTAAATTTAAAAGATGGCCAATTTTAGGTGATAAAATAAATGAAATAAAAATTCGCTAAACCTTAAATAAAAATGACTTTGTATCAATTAATCAACAGGCTCCCTTTTTTTTTTTTTAAATAATGCTTCAAAGTACAATTATAATTTAAACTAAAATAAGATGCCTACTAAAATTAAAATATTATTTGGGATGATTTTTGAATAATCATGAAATATACTAATTATATACATAACTATGTAAACAAATATATTATCTAAAGTTATGCTAAAAGTATCCGAAGTTCATGCCTTATATTATTATATTCGCAAAATTTACGAAACTAATTAATTTAAATTATTCGAAAAATTTAGGAAGCTCGATAATTAATTTATACCGACGTGGGTGAAAAATTGGGTGTCAACAACTGTCCCTCATTTTAATTGGGTTGATGCAAGCAATTCGAGGAAAATGAAATTGACCGAACCAATTTTGACCAACCCCATTCTTTTTTTAAAAGGAAGGATTCAACAAAGGGTTTAGGAATTATGGCCGAACCCTTGAAACATGTTTCCTACATATCTCAGGTTATATGAGAATTCAGGCCACTTGTAGTTCGATAAGCTTGATTTACCGCATGATTTTGAAAGAATCAAAAGCCATCTCGATACCGAATTATGAAGGTATCGAACTGCTCGAGAATAGAATTCGAGAGCGAATGTTGGAATACAACCGAGTTTTCAACATTGAATCCGCCTACATATCCTTAAACCTTTGGAATCAGGCTGTGTGTAGTTCGACTCGATCGGTGGAAAAGGAAATCTATTATGCTAGATAACGTTTGGGTTCTGGACAAGTGACAAATTAACGAGCATGAAAAAGGAGGCTTGTAACATCTTAGCCATGAATGTGGCGCGCTTCACACCCATAATTAAGAACTTATACGGACATAATTTCCAAAGCTCTTGACGCATGGTCACTTAGATTGGAAACTGGCTTCCGATTAAACAAAACTTCCAGATGTGAGACTGAAACTGACAGAACTAAAGAAAAACCCGCATGCTTCGAGGGAGTGGCTCAGTTGTGGTGGAAGTCGCTCCTCTGATCGCGTCCTAAGAGTTTGACATTCCTCTTTGGACCATGTCCGAGTTCGATGCTAAGAAAAAAGTTCCACATTGTGCTGCATCCCTTTTGATGTCGTCCGCACCTGTGGTTTTTGGAGAATTCATCCCTTTGGATGCTCTCGACATAGACTGAGATAAAACTCGTCAGCTTAAAATGCAATTAGGATGGGGGACATTGTCTTTTTACCATGTCGACACTTCATTGTTTTCCTCAATATTCGACGTCGACTCGATCGGTCTGACGTCCAGCAAATAAAGCTTATGCCTTGTGTTTTGCGATATAATCTTCAATGTACTCTATAATTGATGTTGAAATAAATAAATAAATGATGATGCGATATTGATGCCTCTTTTATCGTCATCTTCGATGCTCTTCTTGATGCTTATTTTTTATCAAAAAATAAAATATACAATTGAGGTCGATGGACAAATGTTGTTCTTGCGATACACAATTTCTCTTTCTTTATCCGTGTATGTCCTCTTGCGGGGCATGAATATCTTCCCGCGATACGTAAATTCCTGCGAGATATGAATTTTCTCGGGATGCATAAATTTCTGCGAGGCATGAAATCTTCTCGCGATGTGCAAAATTTCTACGAGGCATGGATTCATCTCGTGATGCATAAATTTCGACGAGGTATGAATTCTTCTCGCGATGTTTAAATTTCAGCGAGGCATAAAATCTTCTCGCGATGTATAAATTTTGACGAGGCATGAAATCTTTTCGTCGTGCGTAATTGTTGACTCGCAATGCATGATTTTCTGCAATGCATGACTTTTCCGCAAAGCATGATTTTCAACGAGGCATGGATTCTTCTCGTAATGCACAAATTCCAGCAAGATATAAATTCTTCTCGCGATGTCTAAATTTCCACGAGGCATGAAATCTTCTCGCGATGTATAAATCTTGACGAGGCATGAAATCTTCTCGTCGTGCATAATTGTTGACTCGCAATGCGTTATTTTTCCGCAATGCATGACTCTTCCGCGATGTATGATTTCCGCAATGCATGATTTGTGCAGTATGACTTCCGCGATGCATGGTTTCAGCGATGCATGACTTCCGCGATGCATGATTTTTCAGCAATACATGACTTCCGCGATGCATGACTTCCGCGATGCATGGTTCTGCGATGCATGATTCTTCAGTGTATGAATTCCGCGATGCATGATTCCGCGATGCATGATTCTTCAGTGTATGAATTTCGCGATGCATGATTATTTATATCGTCTCCGTGGATAATAACGGCAAGACGATCACCAAATAACATATCAACTTGATCGATAATGATAAAATAATAATAGCATAGCTATCTCTTCTGAAGTAATGCATTTTCTTGATCGACAATAATTATCTTGCTTCAATAACTCAATGCAAATAGCGTCCTCTACAAAAATCGTGAAATCCTCGTTGAGATTCCTGCTTGATTCACCTTTGGATCTGGCTAGACACTTTGTAGATTTCATATTGTTGGGAATGGTTTGAAATAATCAAACACATTCTCAAGCATCCTGACACAAACGAGATGAACTGCCTCCCGCTCTTAGTAAAAATCACTGGTTTGGGAGATAGTTTTCTCCTCTTTGGGAGCCCTCCGTAATCATCCGTACGAAGAATTCGGCCGATTTCAAAGTAAATCTATAAACCTGCATCCACAGAAAAATTATCAGTTTTAAAACATACTGATCTGTGTCGATTCCTTCAGTTGTTTGCTCCTTGTCTTGGTATCTCCGGTTGATTTCCTGATTTCCCAACTCTTGGTAGATAAGAAGAAATATCTTATGCTAAAACAAATGAAACATAAAGGGGAAAACATTAAGAAAAATAGAAAATCTTTAAGAAATAGTATATTGAAAAAGTCACTGCGAAATCATGTCATATCAGGCTTAACGAGCTCCTTTGAATCTGACACTCGCCGATGAATTTCAGAGGCACTCCAGACTTGTACGGAAACCCATAAAGGAATTTTGAGGCCATCCTCAAAATTTCTGTCCCAATTTATTATCTTGCTTATCATTCCACTGTAACCGAACAGATCACGGAATTTTTGAGATCTTCTAAAAAATTCTTTCCCAGTTGCACATCTCGAAATGTCTTTAGTTTGACTCGCTGAAGAGAAGGCTTCTTCTGAAGAATTTTTGAGTCCCTCTCAAAATTCTGTCTAAGTTTCTATTGTAAAGGGGAATAGAAATCTTACGAGAGATATGAACGAACCCTTGTGGCGACTACGTATCCCGTTGAGGCAGGAATCATGTCAAACGTAGTTCCCCTTTAAGATTAACAAGAATAAAATTTACAACGAAAACCGACCGAGGTCGACAAAGGCCGCCTACGTATCTCATTCTTGAGAATTCAGGTCGAACGTAGTTCAGATACAAAGAACTAATTAAAGGGGATAAATGGGGTGACCGAAGCCGACATAGGCCGCCTACGTATCTCATTTTTGAGAATTCAGGTCAGACGTAGTTCATTACAAGAGGGATAATAATTCAAATTGGACAAATACAAACAAACAGAACGATTACAAGTAAATAACAGAAAAATGCAAAAATGAAACTTCACACATAGTATCTCTTGACAACATCTGAGTTGATAGGTTTGGGCCATACAATGCCATCCATCTCTAACAGGACTAAAGCACCTCCAGATAATACTTTACGAACCATGTAAGGACCTTGCCAGTTTGGGGCGAACTTTCCTTTGTACCCGTCTTGATGAGGAAAAATACGCTTAAGAACCAACTGACCAACTTCAAAATTTGTGGCTCTTACCCTTTTGTGAAACACGCGAGTCATTCTCTGTCTATACAACTGGCAATGGCAAACGGCGACCATTTTCATCTCATCAATCAAAGCTAGTTGATCAATCCATTTACTAACCCATTCGGCGTTACTTAATTCGGCTTCTTGGATGATTCTCAATGACGGTATCTCGACTTTAACAGGCATGACTGCCTCTGTTCCATACACTAGTAAGTATGGAGTAGCGCCAGTCGATGTCCTGACCGTGGTTCGATAACCTAGTAGAGAATATGGCAACATTTCGTGCTAACCTCGCTGTTTGTCAATCATTTTCCTCAAAATCTTCTTGATATTCTTGTTGGCAGCCTCTACAGCTCCGTTCATTTAAGGGCGGTAAGCGGTTGACTTTCGATGAATAATCTTAAATTGTTCACATATCTCTTTCATCAGATGACTGTTGAGATTTGCGTCGTTATCTGTAATGTTGGATTCTGGAACTCCAAATCGGCATATCAGGTTGTTGCGGACAAAATCGGCCACCACTTTCTTGGTTACCGACTTGTAAGAGGCTGCTTCCACCTACTTGGTGAAATAATCAATGGCAACCAAAATGAACCTGTGTCCATTAGAAACGGACGGCTCTATAGGACCGATGATATCCATTCCCCAAGCTACAAATGTCCAAGGTGAACTCATAGCATTAAGTTCGTGAGGTGGCACCCATATCAAATCGCCCTGCACTTGACATTTGTGGCCTTTTTGCACGAATTTGCAACAGTCATTCTCCATAGTCATCCAGAAATAACCGGCTCGAAGAACCTTTCTTGCCAAAGTAAGCCCGTTCATGTGTGTGCCCCAAACTCCAGCATGTATCTGTTCAATAAGTCTCACAGCTTCAGCAACATCCACGCATCTTAAAAGACCCAAATCTGGAGTCCTCCTATACAGGACTTCTCCATTTAGGAAGAAATTAAGAGTCATACGGCGTATCGACTTCTTCTGACTAGATGTAGCGTCTTCAGGATATGTCCCAGACTCCAAATATCTCTTTATGTCAAAATACCAAGGCAAACCGTCTGGTTCTGATTCAACGTGTGAACAATGGACTGGATGTTCCTACAAATCTATATCCAGCGGGTCGATGTAATTAGTATCCGGATGTTTGATCAATGAAGCGACGGTGGCAATAGCATCAGCTAATTCGTTTTGTATTCTGGGAGTATGTCTGAACTCGATCTTGCGAAACCTTTTACACAGATTTTGCACATACTGTACGTAAGGTACAATTTTCGGGTTTTTCACAGCCCATTCTCCTTGAACCTGATGAATCAAGAGGTCTAAATCTCCAATAACCAATAACTCGTAGACGTTCATGTCGATGACCATTTTTAAACCAAGAATACAAGCTTCGTATTCAGCCATGTTATTTGTGCAATTGAACCGGAGTTTAGCTGCCATAGGATAGTGCTGACCAGACTCTGACACTAAGACTGCTCCAACACCATTACCTTGGTGATTCGCCGCTCCGTCAAAGAATAATCTTCAACCTGGATACGCTTCAGAAATATCTTCACCCACAAATGACACTTCTTCATCGTGAAAATATGTCTTGAGAGGTTCATATTCTTCGTCAAACGGGATTTTCCGCAAGATGATCAGCCAAAGCTTGTGCCTTTATTGCCTTAGGAGCCACGTATACGATATCAAACTCACTCAACAACATTTTCCATTTAGCTAACTTTCCGGTCGGCATCACTTTCTGGAAAATGTACTTCAACGGATCTATTCTAGAGATAAGATATGTGGTTTATGAGGACAAGTAGTGCCTCAATTTCTGGGCAAGCCACGTCAGAGCACAACATGTTCTCTCGAGCAAAGTGTAGCGAGACTCGTATGGAGTAAATTTCATGCTTATGCAGTAGATAGCCTTTTCCTTCTTTCCTGTCTCGTCGTGTTGACCAAGTATACATCCATAAGCACTATCGGAAACAGAAAAATACAGCAACAAAGGAATCCCTTCTCGTGGAGGAACCAATACTGGTGGGTTAGACAAATAGCTCTTGATAGCGTCGAAAGCAGTTTGACACTCCTCAGTCCATTTAGTCGGGGCGTCTTTCTTCAACAACTTGAAGATAGGGTCACATACCACTGTTGATTGTGCTATAAACCGGTTGATATAGTTTAACCTCCCTAATAAACTCATCACCTCTTTTCTCATTTTCGGCAGAGGTAATTCTTGAATGGCTTTAATCTTTGAAGGGTCGAGTTCAAGTTGTACCGATGCAAACGTTGATTGTGAGCTCAAGATAGGCTGTTTTGAGCTCAAGATAGGCTCACATACCACTATTGATTGTGCTTTAAGTTTTACTAACGCAAACGTTCAAAGAATTTTCTCAGGTGTGTCAAATGATCCGAACTCTCGCGGGATTTGATTATGACGTCGTCCACGTACACCTCAATCTCTATATGAATCATGTCATGGAAAATAGTCATCATGGATCTCATGTAAGTGGCACCGGCGTTCTTGAGGCCGAAAGGCATCACCCTGTAGTGATATACACCCCAAGGTGTAATGAAGGCCATTTTTTCCGCGTCTTCTTCATCCATTAAAATTTGGTGATAACCTGCGTAACAGTCCACAAAAGACTGCATCTCATGCTTGGCATAGTTGTCAATCAAAATATGAATATTTGGCAACGGGAAATTATCCTTCGGACTAGCCTTGTTGAGATCTCTATAATCAACACAAATCCTGATTTTTCCGTCCTTCTTGGCGACCGGGACGACATTTGCCAACCAGGTTGGATACTGCGTTACCTCCACCAATCGAGACTCTATTTGCTTGGTGATCTCTTCCTTAATTTTCAAACTCAATTTAGGCTTCAATTTTCGAGTCTTTTGTTTCACCGGTTCGAACCCTGGGTTGATAGGTAGCTTATGAGATACGACATCAGTACTCAACCCCTGCATGTCACCGACTTCCCAGACAAACACATCACTGTATTCGGCAAGCAAATGAACCAGGCTCTCCTTCTGAGTTTCATTCAGATAAGTACTGATCTTAACTTCTTTGACGCATTCCGAATCTCCCAAATTCACCATTTCCATCTCCTTCAGATTTGGTTTATGCTGATTCTCGAACTGTCGAAATTCTTTTGCAACATAATCGGGTTCCCCACTTTCTTCATAGTCTTCAACCTCATAGTTATTTGTCTCATTTTGCTCATTTATCTCATGACATGACATGACATTGGCAGGTCTGTAACTTACGTTACTGAAATCATAAACAGACAAAATTAGGAAAGTAAAATATAACAAGCAAGCAAATAAACAAAGTCAAAATAAGGAGGCTTTCATTTAAATAAAAAATGCAAACTTGGGTCATGGCATAGGGCTATGTCGCCCTTTTTAAACATCACGACAAAAATTCAAAATTCGAGCAATTAAGAAAAATGCAGAAATGGTGGGTCTCGGGCCTCTTCCGGACGACCACCGATTTTAGTATGTATAAAATAACTCCTTTCTACCACAGAGTTCGGGACATCAAGATTTGCGTGGAAGTCTAATTCTGCAGCATCTCCCCTGGTTCAGCATCACGAATGCCAGCTGGCTCGACCACCTCCTCGATGATAGCATTGATCTCCTTAAAAAGGTCACAGATTCCTTCCCCACAGTCTTCAGGCTCGGCATGCTCCCGGACTAGAAAGGATTGATACAGATTCCTTCGCCAACTCTTGATCCTTTTTCTTCTTTGTCATCACATCATCATCTGTGGGGGTATACTCCAAACCATATTTTGATCCTTTAGCAAGGACCGGAACTGGCTCGATAATCCCTTGGGAATTTCTTCCCAATCCGAAACCTGGTTCGAACCCATTCTGCAGCATTACCGTGGTGATCATTTTGTAAACGGCTGGCATGGGAGTCTTCGGGACCAAACCCTCATCGGTGGCATTTACCAACTCCACCGTGTAAAAATCCAAACCTTGCAGCGTCTCGCCAAAGACTGGCACTTGCTTTCCTGAGTGGCTCCTTTCACCGTGAATAACTAGCTCTTCATTTTTCCATACCAGTTTCATCATTTGGTGGAGAGTGGAGGGGACAGCCACAGCCATGTGAATGAATGGCCTTCCCAAAAGAAGGTTATAGCTGGTTTTGATATCCAACACTTGGAAATTCGCCTCGAACTCAGCGGGGCCCATTTGGAGGGTCAAATTCACCGCCCCCAATCTGTCTCTTTGCACACCATCAAATGCTCTTACATTAACCTTGTTTTGCTCCAACTTTCCGAGGTCAAACCTCAGCTGCTTCAATGTGGACAAGGGGCATATGTTTTAATCAGATCCATCGTCTACCAAAACACGATTGACGACCTTTACGCGACATATTACAGTGACGTTTAGAGCTTTGTTATGGGATCTCCCTTTGGCCAACAATTCATCATCGCAGAAACTGATGCGGTGTCCCCGATTGACTTGGTGAATCATGGCAGCTACGTTATCGCTGCTCGTACCTGAGGGCACATACGTGTCATCCAGAGCCTTCATCAAAGCCTACCTGTGGGACCAGGAGCTCATCAGTAGTGCCCACACGAAAATCTGGGCTGGAGTCTTCTCCAAGTGCTTGACAATGAAGTAATCTTTAGGCTGCATTCTCCTCCAGAACTCCTCGGCTTCTGCTTCACTTATTGGTCTCTTGGCATGATCTTTCTTTTGTCCTCCGAGAAGAAGCTCATCAGGAGTGTAGCATCTGCCGGATCCAGTCATGCCTTGGGCTACGACCGTTTCTATGACAAACTTGGGTTTGGCGAGAGCCTTCGAGGGCACCAAGGCAACAACCTTTGCAGGTGTCAGAATGATGAACTCTCCTTTTTCCCTGACGCTTAAAGAAGCGACAACCTTTTCCAAGTCTTCCCGGGCAACAGGAGTGATCCTCTTGATTTCACACTCATCTTCGTCTGTTTCTATCATGTTGATGTTCCCACCCCCATGATTCGGCAACGGATTGGTATTGACGTTTGGTGCCGTAGGCTGGAGGGAGAACACTTCCTGGTCGATCAAATCCTGGATCTTGTGCTTAAGATTGATACTGTCTTCAGTTTCATGTCCAACGCTGTTGGAATGATAAGCACATCTCTGCTCCAGTTTGTAGAATCTGGAGTTGAAATCCATGGGCTTGGGCCCCACAGGGTGGATGTATCCGGCCGCGGATAATCTTTCAAACAGCTTGGTTCTGCTTTCAGCCAGCGCGGTAAAGTTTCTGGAGGGCTTCTTCTCAAACCTGGGGCGAGAAGGATCATACCCGCTCTGCTGAGGGGGAGGGACTTGTTGATAACTGCGAGCATCTTCAATTCTAGGGTAGGGATTTGTCTGGTAATTTGGCACTGGAGCTTGTTAATTTGGGAGGGGTCTTTGATATGCTGGAGTTTGGATTTGATATGCGGGGGAAGGTGCTCGATAGCTTGGTTGTACATTAGCGCAGCTAGGAGCGACATTCTGGTAAGGGGGAGGAATTTGATAAGCTTGGGGGTAATTTGGGTATACGGAGGGAAAATTTTGGGGATTTGGTGGTGGATTTTGATATGAAAAAATTTGAGCATCTGGATAAGCGGGGGCAGCATGGTAGTTGCCGGAATGATTGGATTGTGGACGATAGGCTTGGTGAGACTTTGGTGGTGGCTTGGAGCGGTCTTGAGGACGCGAAGAGTTTCTGGGGACTTTTCTTCCCCCGTATGAAATAGCGGCAACCTCCTCTCTCTTCTTCCTCACAAGTCCGGAAGATCCAGGCGATGCGGACACTCGGGCTATCTTCACCGACTTCAGGCCATCTTCGATAGTCTCACCCACATTGACTATCTCAGCGAATTTGGCTCCAATCAACAAAATGATTCTGTCGTAATATTCGAGCTCTTGCACCTGTACGAACACCTCTACAATATCCTTTTCTGTCATTGGAGGCCTCACCCTCGCTGCCTCTTTCCTCCATCTGTAGGCAAATTCCCGATAGCTTTCTGTGGATTTCTGCTTCATTTTCTCCAAGGAGTACCGATCAGGGACTATCTCGACGTTGTACGCAAATCTATCAATGAAATCTTTAGCTAGTGCGCTCCAACTGGGCCATTGTCGAGTTTCGTGTGACGTGAACCATTCCAGGGCCTCACCGCACAGACTCCGGCTGAACAACCTCATCAGTAAAGCTTCATCTTTGCCGACTCCCACGAGTTGATCACAGTACGCTCTCAAATGCGCCATGGGGTTGCCTACCCCTCCGAAGATATCAAACTTCAGGATTTTGAACCCTTCAGGTAGGTTCAAGCCTGGGTGGATACACAGTTCTGCGTAGCTTAATCCGGCAACATCTGGAACGCATTGCAACTCTTTCATTGCCCTCTTAATCTCCTCCTTTATGTCTATCTTTCCTTCTTCCCTTGCTTTACACTCTCTCTCCTTCTCCTAGTAATGCTCTAACTCGGAACCGTGCACCTCATGCTTGGCCGAGACGGGGTCTTGGAATGTGGTTCTTTTGGGGAGGGGTGGAGCTATGGAAGGGCTCGAGACGTTCTGTGCAGTTTTATAGTTTTGCGGATAGTTTTGAGGATTGGTATTTTGGGTTATGTGGGGTTGTGGTGTTTAGGGGTTGAAGGCGGTCGGATTTTGGTTCTGATATTGGGGTGGTGGGGCTGTTTGAGTTTTCTAGGGGTGTGGTGGCATTTGTGGAGGGTTGTTTCGAAGCGGCGAGGGAGTTATATAGTATACTGAAGTGTACTGCGGTTTTTGGGTTGTCATATCTATCCCACACGGGTTATGCACGAGTGTCGACGGATGGTTTTGAGTAGGATCCAAGTTGGAGGAGGGAAAGTACGTCGGAGGTCTTGCATCGATAAAATTGGGGCCGAATCCGGGTGGAGGCATGTCCTGCCTTCGCTGCATCTCGACCCTCCTATCAGCTATCTGCTGCATCAGTTGCGCAATTAGCTCGTTTTGTTCTTCCACGGTGGGCTGAGCCACCACAACATCTGTGAGGCTAACTTAATCATTGTTGTCTCCCATGGCGATATTTCTTCTGTCCGAATTCGGTCCGAGGAAGGAATCTGCAGGACCTTTTGATATGGTGAAGTAGGGGTGATCTGCCAGCTTTTATCGACATAGATCAGTTAAAAGTACCTGAGAGGTGAAACAACTCAAAGGCAAATTTGTTAGTGCATATTCGGAGTACAAAATACATGATATCACACAGAAAGCAGATAAACACAGAAGTCGCTTTGTTTGAGGATGTCTTCAACCCATGAATGAGGACGGGAATATATTTTGAACAAACAGGAATTTGTTTACTTAATAACGCTATCTTGGGAAGGCTGAATCACGTTGAGCTATGGTCTTCTTGCAGCTGTTTATCGATGCCCGTTGATCTTTTCTTCGCATCTTCGAAACACGGGGAGAATGAAAATTTTCAGCGATAGGGGACGGGCCGGGAAAGGCTGCCTACGTATCTCACAAGGAGAATTCAGGCCCAACGTAGTTCGGGTTTTAGGATGAAATCTTTTTCATTCATTCTTTCATTGCGTTTACAAGGGAATTGAAAAACAACATTGAAATTCCTAGAAGATAACATTTTGGTGATATCTCGTCTTGCGGTTGCGTCATTCCTTTTCTTTCAAACAATCGGAAATGGAGGCTTATAGACGATTTCCTCCTCATCTTCTTCCTCAATTACTTCATGGCTGAGGCCACTGTTACCTGCTCCCTGGTCGCGGGCGAGGTATTTTTCGCCCTTTGAGTTGCAGCGGGTCGTCAATTCCTCATCGAGTGACGCACTTCTGGTCAACAACACGGCAGTCTCGATATCTATCTTCGCTTCTCTCGCCTTTCCTTCGTGTACCTCCAAACGAAGCAAGTTCAACCTTTTTCTTAGGCTTCCGGTTTCCATCTCAAACTCATTCTTTCTTTTTATCTGCGACGCGAAATCTTCATCCAATATCGTGACCGCAGCTTTGTAGATTGTTGTGGTCATGTCTACTTTAAGTCCTTCCTCCTTAATCTTCTGAATTTCACGAGTGACTCGCTCGATCTTTCTTCGCAATTCCTCTTCAGTGAGCTCCGTCTGGACGTTCTTGCCTTTGTCCATAGTGGTGATTCACCTTTCCTGAGATGATAGAGCGGTATTTAGGATTTGTGGTATGGGATACGGACTTTTGAGTGGGAAACTCGGGACTTGGTAGTTTTTGTCGGACATTTGTAATAGTGTCTTTCGTATATTCTTTGAAATTTCTGGCTAAGAGTGGGTTTACAACATCCTCATTCAAAGCAACATAACACATAAGCATTTAAACACAAATATATATCGCGTCCTAATCATGCATGGGGACCCTTTTGTGCCAAGGGTAGGCCTAGCGTATTCGAATGATGTACGTGTGAACTTAAACCAAATGAATGATTCCCCCCAAAATAATATTTAATAATGAATAAAATGTTCGAAAGAGGGAAATAGACATAAAGACAAACCCACGCAGGGGCCATAAGAGAGTGCAACAAAATCAGGCCCATGCATGGGCTAAAGTAGTGTTAATACAAACAAAGAAAAACCCGCGCATGGGCGATATCCACTATGCTGCTCCGGACGGTCCCGCTCTGTTGTTGTCTTTCTGGATTTTGTGCTGCTCAAACATGTACCTCAGCATCAGTAGAAAACCTTCACCCGGACGCCCTTTGTCTTCCAGACTCTCGTATCGCATCCTCTCGATTTTCTACTGGATCCAACTGTCAAACTCGTCATACCCCTGCCTCAGTCTTTCGATCTCTCGAGTTGCCCTCTAAAGAGCGTCTTGATTCTCTACGAACTTGGCATAGACCTCACTGGCCTCTTCCTCTAACTCTCGCAATTCGGCCACTGCTTTGGCTTCTTTATCTGTCACACTGCGAAAGCTACGTGGAATCTGAAAGGAGATATTTTGTATATCCTTCTTCAACCATGCTTTGTAACCTTCGTCATATCCAGCGTTGAATCGATCAGGGGCGATAGTGTCTTTACCCATGCGCTTGGCGTTCTTCCATTCTCTGAGCATTTCCAAAGCGTCCTCCAATATGTCGTCTCCAATGTCGTACACATAAGCACCATAATACGCTTCTCTGGGCACGGTCTATTTTTATCTGAACTGTCGCAAGACTCGGAATGGCGCGTAAGGATGAATTCCCTAAATGCCAGGTAGAGGGAGCACGAGACATCTACGACTCTCCACGACAACTTCCTTGGATATGAAACGGTCGAGCATCCATTGGAGGTCCTCTTCTCTCAATTCGGAGAAAATTTGGGCCCATCTCCCTCTTGTTCTCCGATTGTTCATGTTTGCCGAGAATAGTAAGTCATTTAGGTCCTTGAGAGTGTTCTTGTTGTAGAGAGTGTGCAATTCTCGAGTTCCAGCACCCTTCGCCAAGTGGCTGAGAATCCACCATTGGAGGAGCAGATTACACCCCTGGAAATATCGGTGTCCTTCTTTGCATTTACCCAAGGCTCGATATATGTCAGATAATATTACCGGAGCTACGAAGTAGTACTTTGTCGTTCCTTGATTTTCGTATCCCTTGAACAACGCATGGATGAGCGTTATGACTTTGGTGTTGATGCTCAGACTCGGACCGTGCGGGAAGACCATTGTTCCCAACAAGGCCACGGCAAACGCCAAGGGGCAGACCTCGTTCTACTCCCTGTAGGAAATCTTAAACTCCCGATTATACGCGGCATAGAAAATCGCGTGTCCGAATCTGATGTAGAGATCTCTGAACATCACGTGGGAGTCCTGACACCAATAAGTGAAATCTTTTCTTAGTCCTAACCATTCTGCGATGTTCTCTACGGAAGGTTTGTTGGAGATGAAAATATCCTCTTGTCTTGGGGCTCTCCTTTCTATACCCGTGCCCACGGTATCTATGCAATCCCTTATCTCTTCTAGCGTAGGGGTAATTTCGGCCGTTCCGAAATGGAAGACCATCCTTTGACTGTTCCAGTACCCCGTAAGCACCTCTATTAACTCTGGCCAACCATCCATGTTGATCAGCTCGGTCAAAGCCCCTACGTACTTGTTGAGGGTTCGCCTATGATCTCCTTCTAAGTCGTTGTGCCACATTGTAAGCTGAGGTGGCGCTGAGATGACCATATCAAATTTGGGGAAGCGGTCCATATATGTAACACAGAAACCCGTTAGATTTTTTCCCCTATCCCCAAGTTGGTTTTCACACATACATTTTCGAATGTCACATAATATGATGCGTCGTGAGGTCGAAGACCTTAGATGCGATTTGGCGGTTTTTCTACTAAAATGGACTTAATACACCTTGGGTATTAAGTCAGCCTAGGCTGGTTCCTAATTTCTGTTTTGGTTTCGCTCTATCTTAGGCTTTCTAGAGTTGTTTTTCAAATAGACGGCTACCCGAGTCGGACAAACATCGGGGTGGAGCTATCGAACAACGCCGGATGACCGCATTCCGACTATTTGTTCGATACTCCCAAATGACTTTTTGGGTATTTCTGAAGAAAGTCGCGGTAAGCCGCGTAACTTCCGTTTCCTAGTGCAATCTATTTGCCATTTGGCGTATGTTATGCCATGAAATGCAATATTTAGAAAAATTAGGACAACTTAAGCAAATAAACAGTTATTACAAATAGTCAAATAAAGTTAGTCTTTAGGGTTATAATCCTCCAATCCCCAGCAGAGTGTCCATTCTGTTTTATCGGAAAAATATTTCGAAAAGAGTTTTGTTTTATTTTAAGAGTTATTTTTGACTTTTTAGGAGTCGCCGATTAAATTTTAAGGAAAATTAAGAAAACTTGTTTCTAAACAACTTAAACAGAAAAATTGTTTTGAAAATATTTTAAGGGTTCAGGATTCCTATTAGCGTCGTAGGAAGGTTTCAAAAAAAAAGCACCTAAGACGCTCCGCTAACCACGGTTTTTCAATTAACAATTTGACTATGTTTGTTTTAACTTTTGCAATTTTTTGTTATTGAATTTATTAGGAATTTACTTAGGCAAATTTTCAAGTTTTGAAATATTTGTCATTTTAGATTCATTTTTAGTTTTAAGGTTTGATAAAATAAACGGCTTTTGACGGGATTTGGAGTTTTCTAATCCTAAACTAACGGCATTTAAGCAACGTAAAACAACTAAAAGAGAGAGAGAGAGAGAGAGAGAGAGAGAGAGAGATTTGGGTCAAAATTCGGGTTCTGTTCGCCTTGACCGAATTTTGGACCCACCTGTTTTTGGGTTTTGACCCATTTTTTCACCTGTCCTAATCTAAACATACAAAATAAAATACGAGAAAGTAAAGAAACAAGGCTTATGCCCATTACAAATAAATACAAAATATAAAATAAAGAAATTTCTAATCGATTTCTTAAAATTCTTCAATCTTCGCGATTCCGAATTTGCCCGTCCGTCTTGATGGTTGACTCGAAATAAAGAATTTTGAGCCTTATCGGCTCTTCCGAATGCGTAGAGAAATATGGTGTCCCAAAATGGACTCCAGAAATTTTTTTACATGCAACCAAACAAACCAAACGAATTAGCACCTTCAGAGATATAATATTTATATTCGTAGTGGAAAGGACTGAGATGGAAATGAATCATTTAGAGATACGAAATTAATAGGAAAATTAAATGACTTCGAAAAAAAACAAATTGGGACGAAACCAAGGACAGGATAATTTCACATCAAATAAAAAGAATGGCAATGACACCAGGATGGACTTTAATAGACTCAGATGGTGTCACATGTGGCAAAATGGAAGGAAGAGAGCTAACAAAGAATCTTCACTTGAACCACATTTAATAGAGCCAACAAGAATTAATGCATGCCCATAATCAATATCTAAATACTTGAAAAGGAAAAGAAAACCAAAATGCGTAATCCATAACTTGATACTCATGTCTAAGGCTCCTATTTGCAGTAACTTATGACAACAAAAGTAGCAACACACCATTACAAGAAGCCATAAGCACATTCATGTGTATAACATTTAGTCACAACCGTATTATCAAACCAATCTTGAATACATAGAACTTAATACTAATGACTCAAATAAATCCTATGCGTTAGCTATTAGCTACTATTTTCAATTGAGGCATAACAAAATGAAAGAAGGACATTTACAACTTGCTGTTTTAAAAATAAAATGAAGCAAAAAAGTTTATAGACAATTTGACAGATGCAACAAATTTGAATCGGAGAAACGGAAATCAGGAAAATAAACATCTGGACAAAGGGAAACAAGCCCACGCTCTCATGTAGACTCGACAAAGCGAAAAGAAACAAATAAAAGTAACAGAAATTAGAAAACGAGTAATAACATACAAGATATAAGAGCGCAAAATAATGGCGAATGCGACATTACTCGAAATACTGACATCTTAATTCGTTCATTCAACTCAGAATTAAAGAGTAAAGGATATGACGTCGAATAAATCAGACTTACAACTCCATGATTAAGGATATGATAGACTAATACAAAACTGCATAGTTTGAAAGCTAAACAAATGTGCAACCATGAAGATTCAACAAGGAACAAGAAGAGTAACAAATTTGAGTTACGAAACAACTTCTAAACACCTTCATGATCTACACATACATACGGGATCATATTTAACAAGCAAAACGACCAAATCTTAAAATCGCACTAGGAATCCATATCCTTAATGGACTACCAGAACAGTATAACCAACTAAACAAACAAATTAAGACTCAAAATAAAAAAAAAAACTGTAAGAAAAGAGAAGTTGTATACCTTTTACGGTGCAGCGATCGGGACGGGTGAGCAGGGGAAGCGACTTCAACACCGGAGCGCTATCTTAAGAACTCCAACGAGCAGCACAGGGGGCTAGTGTGGCCGGAATGAGAAGACGATATCACAATCAAACCAAACGCAAGCTTCTCCTTTATACTTCAGCCTTATTCCACTCTGTTCTTCTACAACGAACGAAAAAGAAGCCAAGAAAATTCTCCTTCTGGTCTATTACAACAGACGAGAAAGCAGAATGTTTTTTTTATTTCGAAAATTTTTCCAAACCTAAAGATTTCCAATCCCACTGTTCTCCTACAGCGAAACAGATGAGAACCAAAATATTTTCAAGATGTTTTTCTCAACCCCAAGTTTTCCCTCTCTGAATTTTTTTTTTCAATTTTCGGAAGTGGTATTTATAGAGGAAATTAGGGTTCTTGAAGGTAAAAGGGCTGGAAGATGAAATTCGGCCCATTCGAATTCAAAATTTGAAAAAAAATTCCTCTTTGGGTCAAGCCATTTTTCCTAAAATTTTCGACTCCTTCCGGAAAGGGAAGGGAGGGCGAATGGCTAGGATCGCTCTAATCGTCCTCGAGGGGAGACGTGGATTGATCTCGCGTTGCAAGGACGAAAAATGCGTCTGCAAAGCTGAACAATCCAGCCTGCTCTGCTACGAGGCGTACTGGCGAGGGATAGAAGAAGGCATGCGTACTGATGAGGGAGAGAGGAGTGTACGCGTGAGGAGACGATGGAGAGAGCGTGAGGGAGAGACGCGGGAGGGCTTTCCATTTTGTTTTCTGGGAATTTTTCGTTTTTTCTGGGTTTTTGAGGGCGTCGCGTTTGTTTTCCCCGTGCACGCGTGGGAGAAGAAGGGGGGAGAGGGGATTTGGGTCGGGTCGGGTCAAGCGCTGGGTCGGGTAAGGAGAAAATAAAAAGAAAGGGTTGATGGGCTGGGGCGACGTTTGGGCTTGGGAATTGGGTTGGAAGTTTTAGGTTGAAGGGGAATTTGGGCCTGGATTAGAAAGGGGAGGAAGTGGGCTGGAGGGAGAAAACAGGTGCGCTGGGAATAGGGAATAATTGTACTGGGCCGGAGGGAGAAACACAAAAGTCCAAACAGTATTGTTGGGTTGTCTGGGTTGATGGGTAATTGATGTGGGCCGTCTGGAAGTAAAAAGGGTTGAAGAGGGGGTTTTGGGCTGGGATAGTTGGAAAAGGCCCAAGATTGATTCTTTTAAAGGATTAAAGGAAAGATGGTTTAAATTAAAAGATGGCCAATTTTAGGTGATAAAATAAATGAAATCAAAATTGGCTAAACCTTAAATAAAAATGACTTTGTCTCAATTAATCAACGAGTTCTCCTCTTTTTTTTCTCTTCTTTTTTTAGTAATATAATTATAAAATAATGCTTCAAAGTACAATAATAATTTAAACTAAAATAAGATGCCTTCTAAAATTAAAATATTTTTTGGGATGATTTTTGAAAAATCATGAAATATACTAATTATATACATAACTATGTAAACAAATATATTATCTAAAGTTATGCTAAAAGTATCCGAAGTTCATGCCTTATATTATTATATTCGCAAAATTTACGAAAGTAATTAATTTATATTATTTGGAAAATTTAGGAAGCTCGATAATTAATTTATACCGACGTGGGTCAAAAATTGGGTGTCAACAGTTCTTAAAGAAATCATGTCAATTTTAGAGTTGTGTTCGATTGGATTATTGTGTACATGTATTGGATATCTCTTCTAAAGCAAAATTGAGAAATTAATCGAATTTTGGAAACTTGTAATAGATCCGCGACCTATTGTAGAAGAGTCAACTTTTCTCTCTGCATCGCGAAGAGGTAACGAACCCCTCTGCCTCAAAATGTATTTCACGGTTAAATATTAAATGCATCTTCAAATTGTTGACTTTCTGCTTGATAATGATTTCTTGATCGTTTCTCATGTTTAACTATTTAAAAGCACTCCTAAAATTCTAGATATCTTTCCTACCACAATAATAACCTTGAATTCATAATTCAAATTCAAGGTAGAGTTAAGGGCTAAGTCATGAGTGTCTTTTCAAATGTTTTTGAGGAAGTCTCTTTGAGTCATCGAAGAGTCTTCTACAATTTATAATAACCTGTTTAGAGACTCGAGTAAGTGAGTATAAGAATGAGGAGTATGTATTCGTGAGTGTACATTATCATCACGAGATCATTCATATTATGAACCATAACTATTGAATTCATAATTCACATTCAAGATAGAGTTAAGAGTAGAGTTAAAGAAAGTCTTTGAGTTCGATTGTGCATTGAGATCAACTATCAATTTGAACTAAGTTTGTAGGAAGTAAGCAAGAGTATAAGAAGATTCTTATACAAAACTTCCATATGTTTATGTAGACCCTCGATTCAAGTCTTTCATGCTCAAAAATTCTGCATGAGCTCTATAATCTGAATTTATTTGACAAGAGTATTATCTTAAAGTTCTAATTCTTGAGTATCGAGTTCCTAATACCCCTTGAGATTATGTTCCTAATCATGGGACTATTATATGATACTCATGAATTCCTTCGTTGAGTTTTTAATGCTCATAATTTTGCATGAACCTTGTGCGTCGAACATTCTTGAAATAAGTAGTATCATTGATGTCTTGAGTTCCAAGTATTGAGTTCTATCTATTGTTAATGAAAACCTTAAATTTAGTACATCAAATCCATACTTCAGAACAAAATCTGTTTTAAAAACACTTTAACAAATGTATTAAACTTGTTTTAAGACATGAGCATTGAGTTCAGCATCAGTGAAAGTGAAGTTCTTTTTCTCCAAAAGATTATATGGGAACTAAGTATTCTCAAAGATTAAATGTTTTCAAACTAAATCAAGAGAGGAAACAATGATTTCCAATAGAGACTTTGAGCTAGTTTTCAATAAAGAGTAAAGCTTTTCATATTTAATCAAGAAATGAAACAGTGATTTACAAAACATTTGTTGAACTAGTTTTCAGTAGAAAGTAAATGTTTTCACATTTTATCAAGAGAGGAAACACTGATTTTCAAAAGAACATTTTAATTGGTTTAATGAATTATCTCAAAACAAATAAAGATTTATGTTTTTAAACATATGAGTTAATAATATTTTTGGAGTAGTATTAAGCACCAATATGGGGGAGAATTTAGAGAACTCACATCCCCCATAAACCATGCAGCCAACGTTGTTAGAAAAGGGTCATACATATTAAATGATTCCTTATTGATCATAAGAATATACTAGTGGATCCACTTAGTAGTTAGGTTCTATGCCCCTGGCCATGTATAGGATGACCTCGGTAGCGCAAGGAAAATGTTGTATCATCACATAGATCTTACATTATGGTTATCGGTTAAAAAAACTCCCATAGATATATTTTGAATTATTTAATACACAAAGATATTTGGTATTATTTAATGCACATAGATATTATGTATTCTATTATACACAGTTTATTTTTTATTTTCATAAAAAACAGAGTTTGATTGTATCTTTGCATACAAACTGAGTTACTATTGAATTTTTCAATACATTGAGTTGAGTTCTACTATTTTAAATGTTCTCCATATATTATTTCCTTTATATGGAGTTGAATATTCGGATTTGAGTATCAAGAGTAGAGTATCTTATAATTTAGTTGAGCCTTATTTCACTGTGTTGAATATCGTATTGTTGAGTTTAGCCTTATTTAACTAAGTTGAATATCTTATTATTTAGTTGAGCCCTATCTTCTCTAGGTTAGTTGAACTATGTTTCTTTGAGTGTAGAGAATAGTAAGAGGTAAGTATGTTTCAATCCCACTAGTTCAAACTTATGTTATAATTTACAATTCCCCTTACATGCTCATGCATTCCATTTACTCAAACATTTGGTCTGCATCATTTCATAATGAAGATATAGTTACTCATGATCATCAACAGGCGCTACGTTGATACCACTTTTAGTTAAATTTAGATATGGTGAATTTCCTTTCTTTCGCAGGGTTCCACTTGTACATTAAGTTTTATCAGTTGTTAGTATGTCGTGGTTCTTGTCCCGACATTCATAATTGTTCAGTTATAGATAGACAATAGAGTTTAAGAAGACTGTTCATTTATTTTGTTAAATGTTATAAAGATTTAAGTTTCCTATTTTGTGGAGAGTAGAATATTTTTTTTATTTAGAGTTATAAATTTGAGTTAAATCTTTGTATTTGAGTTTCATCAATTTTAATAATTTATAAGCTTTGTATGCTTGAGTTAGTCTTCTACTTATAGTCATCCAGGATGAGGGTTCGCTAGGTGTCATAAATGGTTCTCGAGCTGGCAACGTCCAGGGTCTAGGTTCGGGTAATGACACATAACATTCTGATGGAAGCTAGATAACTATTATGATCATGGCTTGTCATTTAACATCATCAGTTTCAAGGTATTTAATTCATTCGCCTTCTTGAGATATACACCATATGCCCTTCGTTTGTCCCTTTATCGCATGGAAAGTGTACATCTTCGGAAAAATTAAGACAAGAGCTTCAAAATGACATCGTTTTATTTTGGTCGTAATTGATAAATTCACCAAATGTGTGGAGGCGGTCGTTTTTATAGTAGTCAATAAGAACACAGACGTGGATTTTTTCAATTCTAACATAATTTTCCATTTTAGTATCAAGAGCTATCATCACACACAACACTATAAATTCGAATAGAAATTAATAATTTTGCGTCACAATTATACTCCATTCCTACATAAAGATAGTTTAGGGAACAAGAAAATGGCATGAAAAGTTACCTTTCATTCTTTTTGTACATTGTATGAAAACACACACTTTGATTGGTACAACCCCTTGTTGGGTTATGGGTCTTTTTCCCTTCCTATGTGGATAAATAAAAGCCCAATTTGGACCAACCCACTTTTGCCCATAAGCCCAATCTTATGAGGCAAATATAAACCCATTTAGGGTCTTATTTTCAGAATAACAAGAGAGAGTTTTCAGCAGCCAAAAGAGAGAAAAAGAGAGAAATTTGCAGTCCAAACTCAGCCTTCATAGCCATCTTCAAATTGTGATTCCCGCTTTGTTTCTTGTCCGATTGAGCTGATTTTTGGACATCATATTGTCTTCATCTCAATCTTTGATTAGGAACTGACAGAGTTGGATTTGGTGGCCTGCAGCTTCAGTTTTGCTGTCGTGAACAGTAGCTGCGAAATTGGTGATTTTGTTCCTTTAATTCTCTAGATTTGGTTCAATCTTATTTTGTTGTTGCTCATTGTTTGGCACTTGTTTTGTGACCAATTTTGGAGAACAATATTGTAACTCTTGGTGATTATAGTGGAGCTTTTGGTCCCGTGGTTTTTTACTCTTCACATAGAAGGGTTTTCCACGTAAATCTTGGTGTCTTGTGTGATAGATTTATTATTGTCTTGTTATATTTGTTTGGTTGAATTACTTGCTGCCTTACCATCATACTGCCTGTGGTTGTTTGTCTTCTCTTGGTTCAAATCGAAAAGGGAAAGTATAGACTTGGGTATTTTTTCGCTGTTATCCTGTCAGGCATTCTTGTTATTGCCTTGTCTTTCCCAACACCCCTTACTTAGTAGTGTATGAAACCAAGGCAGTAAAACCAACAAAAGTTGAAATTTAATCTCTCCAAATGATTGTGAAAGTCAAAATTCTGCATATTGATTTGGTAAAAACTCAATTATATTAGTTGACATTAATCGATGAAAACAGATTGAGGGACATTTTTTTCGGTAGATTTATCAGCAAAGAATAATTCGTGCATAGAACAAAAATGTTAATATAAGACATTTTGAAAAAGTACAACTTATCTTGAAATTCATTCTTCCTTACCATAAAGAAACTAAGGGAAAGTTTGTTCCAAATTGTTAAGGTCCATATCTTATCAAGGAACTGTTATCCAAAGGAATAGTGCACCGTTACTGATTTAGAGGAAAAATCACATACAAAATTGTTAATACCAACACAGTCAAAAGATACTACATGTAATGTGTTTTAAGATACAGTGACAAACAACAGTTGAGAATTCATAGTTACGAAGATGAAGGCCCCTCGTTTCAATAAAAAAAATAAAAATCAATCCAACAAAAAATATCTTCTCTTTTAATGTTTGAACTTTGTTTTTCCTGAAATAATGAATACGGAACCCTTTTGGGGGTCATCATACCATCAAAAAATTAATATTTTATTATTCGTAAGATCCGGGGTATTATTTTTCTTGGTTAAAGTAGTTCCCAAAATGTAGTTCTGTTTATGGTTCTGTTTGGCAACTAACATTGTGAATAATACGTTAAGACTACCAAATTCAATCTATTTTGGGTAGAAAATTTATTATCAAGAGAAAAAAGAGACTTATAAGCAGTGCCGACAAAATGAGTCTATATCTTGGTGACCCAACCAAACCGCCCATATTTTAATTGATTGGGTGAGTGATTTTTCATATGGGTAAAATATGAAATGATACCAATATTTGACCCATAATATTATGGGTAAAGTTATGGTAACATATGAATTAACCAAATGAGTTAAACTTCTAAGTATTATTCACTTAAAACTAATGATACCACTAAAAATAGTGTAGCTTCTCCTCCTCTTTATGTTATTGAATAGAACTAACTATTCTTCTATCTAATTGAAAAGGTGAAGTCTCTCAACCTCCAAAAACATATAATTTAAATGTACATTTCTTTTGTTAATTAAAATTACAATTTATTTATTAATTTAATTTTATATTAGATAATCAATAATAGTGTAAAATACGCATATCATGTATTATGATTTACATTGCTTAAAGTGCATAAAACAAGTTTTGGTCCTACAATTCAAAATTCGTTTACTATGAAATTAAAAATATTTTTATCTTGTTATTACATAAATTTATTTTATATTTAAAATTTATTGGATTTCACTTATTTTTATGATACAATAAAACTAATTGAAGCATGTTTAACATTTTCATATAAAAAAAGACTGGAATATCTTCTCCATATTGAATTTTTAAGTAAAGTACCATTTATTCATGAAAATATAGGTAAACTACTATTTTACCTGGCCCATTTATTACGGAACACATTTTACCCACATAAAATATGGGCGGGTTGAATGATTACCCATTTTATGCTTACCCATTTTCAACCCGCTCACATTTTACCCAACCCACCCATTTACAACCTCTACTTATAAAGATATTAAAAAAAAGAGAGTCTTATCGGTGATAACCTTCATAGGCACCATGAGGAGACAAGAGAGAGGTTCTTATCGTTGAAAAATCTCCCGAGCATTTTAAGATAATGAGAAAGAACAATATGAAAATGGTTAATTGGAGGGAACCTGGAAATAGCACCACTTGTCAACCCCTCTACATGAAGTGCCTCTAGGATACATAAATCAATTTCAGATTCATAATGGTTCAGAGTTTGAAAAATTAGACAATAGATATATATCAAGAGTTAAATACAAAGTGCATGTCATGGTTCTCTTAAAGTCGATATATTCCTCTCGATAAGTTCTCTTTTCTATTTTTCCTCGAAAGAATATCCTTTGTTAAGTACAAGTCTGTCCTAATTAAATATTTGAATATTCTCAATGTAACATTTTTAGCCCCTTTGAAGATAGTATTGCTACAACCAAAAGAAAAAAGGTTGCAGAGTTTACGACAGTTTCACCAAAAGGGAAATTTTATTACCTAAGTCAATATGGGTATTCTCAAGGAGAAAAGACACCTAGGATCTTTTCCCAAAATAAATTTGTGGGAAGGAATACAACAAAGCCTTTTAAGTCATGAGAAATTTTTCTAGATGGAAATTCGTACGCTACAAAATCAATTGCACCATGGCATTTAGTAGTACCAAAAACATTAAGGTCTTCAATTAACAAAGAGGAAGCCTTAGAAAAGTGATTTTGCCAAGGACATGAGTTCGAATATAACAAATTGGTCGAAAGTATGGTCAAGTTATCAAAAAGTCAAGGCCGAAAACTAACTATAACATTTAATCTGAATTTTTGCTCTTTCATTTTCTCAACAACGAGATAAAAGAAAATGTAGTATTAGAAGTTTTAAAGATGAAACATCACAAAAGAAGTGCTCAAAAGTCTTCACATTTTTTTGGTCTTTCATCACAAGCTATTCGTATTTTTTGTGTCTCAATTCGAAAACATCGAATAATACATCCAGTCTTATTATTTCATTAGGAAAACATCTCCTAGTTGGAAAACTTGTCTGCAATCGGTCTCTAATGTATGTGAAATAAGGACCAATTATTTATTCATGTGCAATACACACTTGTCCTTAATTCCTTAATGCACAACATATGCTTATCTTGAGAAATACAGACCGATCATTCATTTATGTGCAATACTCACTACATTCATACTTTGGTAATACACACCAATTATATGTCAATCGACAATAACATGTAAAACACTAAGCGAAATATGACTCATTCTCCTATTTATTCCTATGGTCATATGTCCTTGTTTGAGATTCTCATATCATATCTATTCCTAGAAAAAGAACAAGCCATTTGGAGTTTTCATTTTCTAAAATCAAGTTTTTAGTTTCTGTCTCCAACTCAAGTCAATAACATCCACTTGAGAATAATCCTCATTATACCAAGAGAGAGTCACGATCAATCTTAAGAATGATGCATAAAGAAAAGATCAAAACACAACCATAAAAAGATATATCAAGCAGGGATCTCTTAACTCCTTGAATGTAGAGTATCATAGTTCTCTTGTTTTTTATATTGTAATTATACGTAGTAGATGGTGCCATACAATAACAAACATCTTTTTGACCGCTATGTTTGATAGTTCGACTATCTAATTTTCATGAACAACATTACCTAGTTTCCTTCTAGCCAAGGTTAATTAGACAACCTCGAAAACAAGGTTCTGTCATATTTTTCAAAAATTGATTCAATGAAGTTTGAAATAATAAAAAAGATAGCCATTTCGTTCATTTCTTTTGGTCAAAAAGCTCTTCATCATTCCGACAAAGAGGTACATATTGTGAACAAGTAATTTTTGCCTCATTAAAACTACCCCTAGAATATATATAGTAAGGTGATTTCTCATATTTAATTGTATTTAATGGTTGTTTTGTCTTTCTATGTTATAAATTGAATTGGCCCAAAGGAATTATCTATATTTATTGAATTGGGCAACTTTGTATCCAATTATGACAACCCAATAAATTCCAAAACCCATCAAATAACTATGGCTCAGAATAAATCTCTACCATTAATAATTTATTAATTCAATGACTCTCATTGACCCTACCACCAATACAAAGACTTAAAAAATCAGATTGTTGGCAGAAGGAATTATGAGGCAAATTAAAATCGAGATGTGTACCTTGTAATTTGCAATGGAAGTTGTTGATTTTTGTACTTAAACACGATTGCACTAAGGCCCCTCTTTGAATCACTATGAAACAATGTTTGATACACAAACTAAAAGTCTTCTTTAATTGTTGATTGAACTTTTCTAAGAAACACATTTCTTGATTTCATAATTGATCGTTAGTCTTTCTTTTTTCTGTTTCACACATTTTTCTTGCACTTTTTTCACGTTACCCATTTTTTGAATTCACTCCCACTAGGATTATTATAATTAGAGATTGAAAAGTTAATATGCAACTATTCTTCTTTGTACTTTAAAAAGAAATTATCCAAATTAATTAATTTTATAAGGAATGAAAGAGATTAGGTCGGGTAGGTCCACATGGGTGAGACATGACCCAAAACTTACATCTCCTACTTCGCATATGGTGGACAACACCCTAATCAACATTTTATCAACCAAATATTTAATTCATACAACAAATAGTTCTAGTGACCTGTGAGTATGAAAAACTTAACATATGGTTTTATAAGCCCTACATAAGAATCCAATCACACGTGGAAGTAATTCCTTACCATTTTAAGGACACTATAATCAAAATACCCTTAACGTCATTCACTACTTATCTACTTACATATTTGATTATTCAACCTCTTAAAGAGGTAAATTTGAGTTCATGTTTAACTTTATACATACAAATACACTCGAGTTTAATAGCCAACTTATATATGCAAGTTGAATTGTTCATTTAATCATCTTCCCTTTCTACTCGAATTTATTTCTTCCATATCAACTGCTTTCATAGACATGTACTGCATTGTCGAATCACTCATGGCTATTTGTAATATGCAAAAGTAGCAACACTGATTGAAAATTCAAGAAACAACAAAGGGTCAAATAATATATTATTGAAAATTTGTTTTAAATTTTCTAGGTCTCATGCAATGAGGAATTAGGGAATATTCTTTCACAGGTTAATTGATCACCCGACACACGTGGTATGAAAAACAAGCTACGATGTTTACACCTTAGATTGTTGTATGGGTCTAATTCTTTGATTATTCAATATCATATAGACCTTGGGCTAAGCACCTCCTGATGTTTACCCATGTTTCTCTCTTCATTTATTATTAAACTCATTTTCCTGGAGATATTTTTTGGATCACAAAACAAGTCATACAATGGTGGTGAAACGCATCATTTCATATTCCCCAATGTAAAAGGTTATTGCTTCTGCGAGTGATACCATATTGTGACTTGATAGACAAACTTTATATCTTAAAAATTATTCCATGCATGCTACATTTGAACATAAAACCAATAGTTTTATACAGAAGAAAATATTATAATAATCATGACATTTACAATGCTGAAATATTATCATACTCTACGTAAATCTAAAGCCTTAAATCAAAAAAGTCGCTAGAGATGACCTCCTTAAAAGGATATCATTTTCACATAAATGTATTGCAAAGTTATATATCCACTTTATACTACATGTCTCATGGAGTTATACTTGATGTCAATGTCTTTGGTCTTGCTGTGATAGCTAGGCTCCTTTGTGTATGAGATAGTCGCTTGACTATCACAATATAGAATCATGGAACCCTTAGAATTCTTTGCAATACTCAAATGCTCAAAGAATCTCTTTACCCAAACAACTTCTTTAATGTAGACACACAAGCAACAAATTTAGATTCTTTGGTTGAAAGTGTTGTGCAAGTTTTCTTCTTACTTTTCGATGAAATAACAACACAATTTAGTTAGAAAGAATAATCAAATTTAATTTTCTATAATCTCGGTCGGTAGCCAAATCAACATTTGTATAACTTCTTATAAATAAATCACTGACATTATAACACAATGTATGATCTTCTGTTCCTTAAAGGTATCACGATATTATCTTTCCAATTATATCTTCCACGATTGGATTTATACCTGCTAATAAGACCAACAACATAACAAATATCATGGCGAGAACACATCATCGCATACATCGAACTCCCAACAACGCTAGGATAAAAAATTCGAGACATGTCGTCCTTTTCTTTTTTAAATCTTTGGACACATTTTAAGGCTTACAGTTTCACCCCTTACTTTAGGATTATACATGGATTTGCAACTACTCATTCGAAAACATTTCAATATTTTATTTATATAAGTTTCTTGATATAAACTTAAAAATTTCTTGGAAACATCTCTCTAGATCTTAGCACCTAATATATAGTGTTCTTCACCTGTATAGTTCAAAACAAATAATTTTGAAAGCCATGTGTTGAAAGTTTTCACATACTCCAAATTATTTCCAGCAAATAAAATATCTTTTACGTAAAGAAAAAGGATTAAAAAATTTGCATTGGACTTTTTCACATCGATGCAATGGTCTTCATCGATCATGGCGAAATTAAATGACATCATCTTCTTATGAAATTTTATATACTACTTGCTTGAAGATTGTTTTAGTCCTTAAATTTATATTCTCAATTTACATACATCCTTTTTTTGACCCTTAACAAGAAAACCTATTAGTTGTTCTTTGTGGATTTCCTCGTTAATTGACCACCGAGAAAAGCACTGTACACATTCATTTTGTGTTATTGTAGGTCTAAATGTGTAAAAGTAGCTAAAAGGTAATCGTATGGAAGTAAACTTCACATCTGGTGAAAGAGTTTCCTTATAGTCTCTAACATTCCGAAAAAATACATGTCTAGTTAAGAGTCAAATAGGTCTTTAAGAATGTGTATTGGGTATACATAGGCATCCAATGCCGAATATTGAGAAATACTGGGCATAATATAGAAATTTGGCAAAGGGGTATTAGCCAATTTCTATATAATACCCAAATAAGCAAAATATTGGGCATATTAGAAAATATTGGCTTAAAGGGGGTTTAGCCAATTTTGTAACATTATTGAGCTTGTTTAAGAAATGAACCTATAATGAAGACCCTATACTAAAAACATTTATTCACAACTTAGCACTTTAGATAGGAGACATCCAAGTGTCAAGCCTAGGTACCATTCCACATGACCTTTAAAAATGATCATGTAAATTAAGTAGTGCCCAAGGACATAGTGAGGGTCCTTGGGACAATAAGTTCAAATTCCCAAATGAACCATAAATAATAGTTAGTTATGAAATTTCAACCAAACCATGTGCAAGCACATATGCAAGACATGTGAGGAAGATGCCAAAGGAGCGGACAACCCTAATCGAATTCGGTTAGGGTAGTTTGGGGGGGGGGGAAAACGTGTACAAGGGACTACTCCATGACGTGACTACCTCCCTACAAATTCTAGACTCTAACCTACTTCCGTAAATAACTAAATAACCTAGTAATAAGCGAATTGGACCCATTAGTGCACCCGAAAAACTAGGACAAAACCCGGGTTGACTCTAAGCTAGTACTAGTTAAAGAGACAACCTAGTAGCTAACCTAGGATGGTCCAAAGAGTTAGTGAGGTCCTAAAAATCTATGGATACTTTATTAATTACCCTAGGATACTTAATTAATTAATTTAGAAACTTAATCAATTATTTTAAAAGGAAACACAAAAATCACAAAACAACTTCCATATTTCGGTTAAAACAAGAAAAAGACAACCTAGTACCTAACCTAGGATGGTTCAAAGGATTGATTATGGTCCTAAAGACTTAAGGGTACTTTTGTAATTATCTTAGGTAACTTAATTAATTAAATTAGAAATTTCATCAATTTTTTAAATGATCGAAACGAAATTCTCACACTTACCTAGTATAATTCAAGAAGCATCTTAGTACTTAACCTAGGATGGTCCTAAAGGGTTGATTATAGTTCCAATAACTTAGGGGGTACTTTAGTACTAACACTAGGTCCCTAAATTAATTAAATTAATAATTAAATTAATTAATATAAATTACAAATATTGACTGATACCATAGTCAACACCAATTTCCAGATTTGACTAAGTGTTATGTTCTCCTATCTTTAGTATACTTAGGAGGGGTGTTTTGGTAATTGGTTAGTCAATTTATTGAATTAACATATTAAACTTAAGTAGTATGATTGAGTATAAGTTCTTAAACCTAAAAAAACGTTCAAACTCAAAGAAAAGGCAAGGCAAAAACAGTAAGCAATGAACGAAAGAAAAAGGTAGAAAATTTATCGATTTCTCTAGGGCGATTTCAATGTTCCTTCAATGTTTCATTCAAGGTGGTGTTTGTAGATTAATTTTAACATAAGGTATGTGTTTATCTCCTGGACTTATTTCTTCATGATAAATTTCTTTACAAAGATTCAAAGATCTTCAAAACTAGGGTTGTTCCCGTGTTCACGTCGAACTCATTTGTCCCTAGTATCCTTTTCAATTCCATGTTGAATAGGTTAGATATCATGTTGTTGGCTATGTGGTGCTTGATGATATTATGTGTAATGTTCTTGAATTATTATTGTCGATAAATCTATGAAGTTGTGATCGTATAAAGTTAAGGGCTGAAAAAGTGAATCATGAATTGATAATGTGTTAGTTACACCCGTAATTGTTTTAAGTGTTGATTTGGTTGTTCCGAATGCTGCATTGATTTTATTGTGAAGTTATGAAGGTGTTCAATTAATAAAATATTAATATGATTCTTTCCAATATGTCTTAAAAACGTTACCCTAAAGTCATGTACCAAGATTGGTTAAGAGAATTATACTATTTTAAGATGTGTCCGAAACTGTTACGTATGAAGACGATTATGTTTTGTTGTGTATAGATACTGTAAATGTGACGTGTTGATGATGTTGTGTTCGTTAAATTATCATATTATGCTGTTCAAGATGTTCAAAAACGTTATGCCTAAAGTTATGCTACAAGGTTGGCTAAAAAGATTTTCATGAAATCACAATTTGAGTAATTGTTTAGCATATGCCAATAAAATGGCTAAAAATACATTGTCCAAAAGGGATGCATGAAAATGACTATAATATTATGTCAAATAATATACTTATCTAACCAAGCATGAAAGAATGTAAAATTGGCCTATGACAACAAAGATGGGTATGTAATCTATGCCAAAATGTGTATGCCAATACTAATCATATGTCAATTTTGTGTAGTAAGAGTATCACATATATTAAAAGCACTTCTAAAATAATTCAATGAATCCATACCCAAGGGCATGCCACTCATTGGGACAACTCCTACCATGCTCTAAAAGAATGACATATGAACTCATTGAATGAAGTGGTAATCATCCATAAACGATGATATGAATGTACTACACTAAAGTAAGTAACGTGAGTTATGACATAATTAAAGGGGTCTAAAGTAAGTAAGTTACCAGAATGGGGTTTTAAAGAAAGTGAGGCAAGTCTCATTTAAAATTAAGCTACTATGTTAAAAGAATACTCACGTATGGATGTGTTAGAATGTGTGAGCCAGTATCATTAACACCAAACGATTATATGTAAGGAAAATTCACATTTAATCTATGTAAAGTAAGGATGAACAGTCATCACTAGACTAGGTAAATCTCAATCTAGAGGCAAGCCTCTTTATGGTTGAGTCAACACTAGAAGATAATGAAGAAAAGAAGATTCACGTAATGAGGTGAGTAATTTTGTTAATCTATAATGCTAATGAAAATGGTGATAACATGATAAGAGAATAAGATAAATGGTGAGACAAGTCTCAACCATGTCTAAGTGAACAACACTAAAAGTACTCACCTAAGAGACTGTTGAATATCAAGAGACATGTATCAATTATACTCTATATGTAAGTTTAAGGACAATTCACACTGAATACTTATGATGAGATGAGAAATCATCTAATGAGAAATGATTCCCTCATGCTAGAAGCTAGCTTCCATGATGGTATGAGTTCAATGTAATGGAACTTTATACTGAGCACCAATAGGCTAGCTATAAGCGGTGATGCCTTCCTTCGGGAATGGCAGAGGTTCATGTAACTCTCATGATATGAGACTGTCAGGCATGACGGTTATGGGTTTCCTTATATCTCCTAGTCTTTGAACCGATATTGCAAATATAGAGATCTAGCAGGGTTCAACCCCCTATATACGCTAGCATGTTTGGGTCACTTTGTCTGGTTATTCCACCTCTCTTCGGTGTGGGGCAGACACTGGATTTCATTATTCTCACATGATCTATGTCGCTTAAGGTTAAAGTTCCCAAGGAAATAATGAGGCCAACCTGAAAGTATGAAACATAATGAAATAAACGATACCAAAGTTGTTTGTGCAAGAAAATCAGGAGGTGAAATCACATTCAAGTAATGACATTAGGTCATTCTTGGTCACTCCACTTCATGATCCAAATGAGGGTATTAAACTTCATCCTAGGTATAGCTGGTGTTTACATCAGCCTACGAATGAATGAAATGAATTATGTGAAGTATGAATGAACAAATGAAGCAAACTTTGTGTTTGCTAAAGAAGGACCTTGGGTTGAGGTCCCATATGTTGGGCACTCACTTGAGATGTCTTATGCTACATCAACGATACCAAAGTCTCGTGTATATGAAATGTATAATTTATAAAATATGAAAGTTATGAAATCAATGTCATTATCAATACAGAATTGCATATGAAAGGTAATGAATATATAGTGTAAAGAATGACTCACTATAAGGTAGGAAAATCATTCCTTTGTCCTTGGATTACTAACATCGATTCATTATGGGCATGGGACTACAATGAGTCATTGCACTTGTAAATAAAACATTGGACTAAAAGGATTATTGAACTACATAACTAGAAGAAGAAAAAGTGAAAAATAATCTAAGTGTACAAAGAGGAGTTCTCGGCCTAAGAGGAGTCAAATATCTCAAATCTTCGCCCGAGTTGTTCCAATATTATGTTGATGATACTAATATCTTGTAATCATACAAAAAATGAGTTGTGTGCTTTGAATGCATTAAAATACATCATATTCATACCACAATTCACAACTAACGATTTTGGAAAGTCTAGTGACTAGGCTTTCTAGAAATAACATGTTGTTTAGGAAGATCTTTCTTTGATCATGCATAGCCTTATCCGTACTTGTGCATACACACATACTTAGTACAAGTGTTGTACTAACCCCTACTATTTACTTTTTTATAGATTTAGGTTAAGGGACAGATTGACAATTCTTGCAACGGTTTGGTCATCAGCGTTTCTCCACACCATTTGGTAGGTCCTCTTGATTTTGATGATGTTACAGTTTTAGTCTACCCTTAGTTTTAGAAAAATCTAGTGGATTCACTTGATTTTCTTTAAAACATTCATTTCGAAGCTTTTGTAATAAGGTCGTGTTTGACAAACATATTTATGATATGTTCTTATTCTATTTCAAATTGATTCTTATGATAGATGGTTGTTATATTTATGTTGAGCTTAGTATATGATGAATTCATGAAATAACTATATGAAGTCTATGTATACTTCATACCTTTAAAAGTTTTAAATTTTCTACTAAAAATAACCACATGAATTTGATAAATTTAAGATGAGGCTTGTCTGCGACCTCTAAAGGTCAACGACGCCCGTTACGATCCGGATTCTAGAATCCGAGTCGTGACATAGTCTATTCAAACTTCTTGAGTAAAACCTTTTGTTACCAATCGTTCCGATTTGAGTTTAAGTTTGAGAATATTCCCAAAACATTTATGTTTATTGGTAAGGTCAACTAGATCTTCGACTTTGTTGGTTTTCATGGGCTCGAATCCTTTTTCATAGCTTTTAACCGTTCATCCCTTTAAAGACTTGATAACGCCTTAGTTATAGAATTAGGTTCACCAAATTCCGTAGGAGATACAAAGAAAACATAATATTCAATCTCATAAAGTCATTTAGGAACATTGTTTATTGTACTCTTATCTGTGTGAAGTTCAGATTCCTCTAAATTATTTTGCGATTCATAACTCCCACTTGGACCACAAATCATTTCTTTATCCATTATTTTCAGGTATGTTTGACAACATAATTTGATCTTCTGAATTCAACATTACAAAGGCTCAACTTCTTTTATTTCACATTTTACAGAAAATCATTGTCCAAAAATCTAACATCTCGTGATACAATTTTAGTAATACTTCCATCCTCTAGTTTATCGATGAACACATACACATTGGAGCGTTCAGATTACCTTATAAAGATAAATTTCTTTCCATTTGGACTTACTTTACCAAACTCACCAAAATGATCTTTAATGTATGCTGCACAACACCACAGTCGTAGATTATTCAAGTTTGTCTTATGACCAATCCAAAGATCATAAGGAGTGTAAGACACTGATTTAGAAGGTATTTTTTTTCAATATGTAAGTTGCAATCAAATATGCATCTTCCCAGAAAGAGATAGACAAACTAGTCACTGCAATCACTCATCTTTTCATATCCAATAATGTTCTATTATTTCATTAAGTTAAACCATTTTATTGAGGAGTATAAGGATTACCTAATTTTCTGATGAAACCCTTTTCAACAAATAATTCATCAGACTATTTTTACAAATATTCACGTCCCCGGTCATTTCATAAAGCCTTTATGCTTTGTTGTAATTGATTTTCAACTTCATTATTAAATCTTTTAAAGCACTCAAGTGCTTCAAATTTATGAGAAATAAAATATAAATTACCAAAACATGTGAAATCATCACTAAATGAAATGAAGTGTGTAGAACAAGACCTTGCCTTCACATTAATTGGAAAAGAAGTATCATAATTAATAAATTGAAGCACAAACTCGGATCTTTTAGCTTTCCCAAATAGTTTATGCGTTATCTTTCCTACAACAAAACTTTCACAAAATGGCATTTAAATTTTGGTGAAAGAACCTAAATTTCCTTCTTTTACCAACCTATTTATTCGATCTTGCCCTATATGTGACCTAATCTAGCATGCCATGTAATAATACTAATACCTTTGTTGCTTGAGTAACATATCATTACATAGCGGTCAACATAATAGTCATAGGTTGAAGTATTACAATCTAAAATGATTAAAAAGATCATATGCAGTCTAAAAATATATAAAACTTTATCTAGAGTTAATCTAACATGATTACGACTAAAAACCAAATAAACACCAACCTCTAAAAGAATAGACATAAATACTAAGTTTTATTGAATCTATGGTATATATAGAACATTATGCAACATCAAATAACGGTCACCACACAAGTCTATATTGTAAGTGACTATCCCTTTGACTTCTAGTTTCATATTATTCCCGACGTAGATCCATCTTAATTTAGATGAAACTAGACAGATCTCCGTAAATTCTTCTCGATCTCGACTCACGTGGTCGGAGGATATTGAGTCTATTATCCATGTTTTATAAGATTAAGTTAGTAATGAAGTGCTAGAAACATATTTTACACATTAATTGCGTTTAGAAATGCTATATTTTTTTGGCTCAGTACATTTACGAGCAAAATGCCGGAACATTTGGAAATTGTAGCATTTCATTTTGGTCTTGTATTTCTTTTTGAAAATCATTTTCCTTTGTTGGAATTTGGCTTCTCTTTTTTCCGTAGACAGTCTTTCTCCTGTCTCTTTTTCTTTCCCATTTCATTAGGGGTGTTGGTGGAGGGTGGGGGTGGGGGTGGTTTGCGATTAGGGTGAAAAATAAATATTTAAATTGGAAATATTTTTTAAAAACAAACATCAAATATTTATTTGGGGAGTGGGGGTGGGACGGTAAGGGGGTGGGGTGGGATGAAAAATAAAAATTTGGATTTTTAAAATAGAATATAACCTTAGTTTTTATTTTCTTAAGGGAGTGGGGGGGATGGGACGGAGGCGGTGGGTTGGGAGATGAGGGTGGGTAAAAAAAATTAAAATTTAAGTAAAATTTTTCCTGAAAATGTTTTTCTTCATACAAAACACACCCACAATCAGACAAGAATTTTGAAAATCAATTATGCATTTGACATACACCTTCAAGAAAATCAATTCTCATAATGGTTTCATATTTAAATGTGAAATCGAAAAGACACGTAAACATCCATTTATTATCTACAAAATAAATATTAAGCCAAAATCCTAAACAATCTTCTTAATGCGTACACTAATTTATTTTAGACTATAATCACATAGATTTGCATATCTATTAACCAAACACAATATGACAATAGAATAATAATTCACTTATAAAAAAAAAGAGGATGGAACTAAAAAATGAATATTAAAGTACAATCAAAGATGTTCAGTACAATGTTTTATAAAAAACAAAATACTAAAAAGGGAGTATGTAGTGCAGTTTTACCCACTTAACACCCATAATGTTTCATTATCTTCCATTTCGATACTAATTTCATTGTATTCATACTTCTAATATTCTGGAGAGGAATGATACCAAACATCGTATCCTTCCCTCTTTGTAACTTTAATGTGTCTTTCATTAAAGTATTCAAATTCCATGATAAAGATTTCGAGACAACGTATTAAATAATCAAGAGATTTCATCGTCAAAGACCTAAACTCTCTTATATCTTTATCTCTTTTACTTTTAATGGTCCTTTCAGTCGTTAACCAAATTTGAGTTTACTTTGGGATACCAATATGTAAAATCTCTCACCCTCGGAAAAATGACTTATGGATGGTTGCTCTTCTACCTCTTACTTTTGTTAGACTTTGAGAAATCCCATTTGAAGTGACTTGAGCATGTACCGTTCAACCATACCTGAAGTGGGTACAAAGCAAAACATGGGGAATATAATTTCATGGGACAACGTATGTCACAAATTTCTTCAAGGAAAAAAGTTGTTTCATGGAAATAATGACTAAACAAATAAAGTATACCAGTAAGATCTTAAAGAAAAGACACATATTTCTCCGAAAAAATAATCCCATGCATGATAAAAATATCTTTCACAAAAAAAATACTTAAAAAAACATTTCTTTTCAGCCAACTTAAAAAAATTCATATCTCACTCTTTTTAAGTCTATTTTTCTATTATAGTATATTTTCTGAAAACTATATATGATCGCATTATGAAAAATAATTTTGCAACAAAAATACTGTTCACCAAATTTCCATGATCGCTACAAACAGAATCAGATTTTTTTGAAAACAATAAAAAACAACCAATTTTCAACAATTCATATCTCATTCATTTAAAATTGTTTTCTTATTATAATTTGTTAGGAAGATACAAATGAGCAGATTGTGAAAAAATAAGGTTCAACCAAAATAATTGTACAACCAATTTTTAGATCCCTACAAACAATTTTTTATTTTTATTTTTTTTTTAAAAATGCAGAATTTTTTTCTTACTAAGATAAAGAATCCTATCTACATCATCAGTCACAATAAAATAAAATTTTCAATACTATTCACAATATAATTAATCAACATTTTAAAAAAAGTTAACATCTTCATATTTTTCGTTTTCACTGTATTAAAAAAATTCTTTTATACATACATAGTGATTGTAAAAGAAAGTAACATATAATTAGATTAATTGATGAAAGTTCTTATTGTTACGACCCACAAGTACACCCTATAAGTTAGAGAACTCTTGAGTCATCACACGTCGTACTCTACATCTCGGAGGTCTTTTACAAGCCCTTAGATATCTTTCATTGCATAATCGTAAAAATAGCGAAAATTTTTAACTTTTCGCGGCATATCATATGATATAACAACACTTCATATATAGACCTAGAACCCACCTTGACCTTGACTTCTATGTTGCTCTTCAACTTGGGAGACAGAAAGATGAGAGAAGGAAGAGAGTTTGTGTTTTGGGAATTATGAGAGTTAGGCTAGTCTAATTAGGTTAGGTTCTTTATATAGGTTGTTAATTAACTTAATTATACCTCCCTTAAGCCCTAAATAATAAACTAAAACATAAATTAATTAACTTATTTAACTTAAATCGAGCATCCAAAACCAGACACACACAGACGACTGCATGTCCATGCCCCATTTATCAATGGACGGACCATGGGACCAACCATCTTGTTGGTCCGTCATTGAGTTCAACAAGTTATCAAATCTCAGCCTTGGACAAATATTAAATGTTTCAACGATGTAGGAAATAGACGATCCATCAATTGGTCCATGATCCGTCTATGACAACCGTTTGTGGGCACTACCTTAGGCTGTCTTCGACCCCAAATGCAAGGTCCTCCTCAAGGGCCCTTGGTTGGTCCTTGGGATGTCGTACCTGGACGTTTCTAGTGTAAACTAAGTCAAATATACATTAGACACCCTTACACAAAATTTCTTCCTTTAACGACTCCTATAACGTAGTAAAATAGGCAAAGTCACACTAGTTCCTCTTCAACTAGTTTCCGGAAGTCATGGACTTTCATTGAGTTTTGATTTCTAAACTTCCTTAATGACTTCTATTAATCATTTATGATCTTAAAATAGTGTCTAAAACTTTTGACACCTATGTTAGGCTATATAACACGTTTTCAATTTTCAGACTATTGTATTATCCCTCCATTAGGAACATTTATCTCTGAATGACACAAAAATCTTTTGGAAGGAAGGAATAAACTCAAGATTAGCAGTCCAACCAACAATAATGCATAACAACATGAGTTCAACATACCAGAGATGCATCAATTGTACCAAACTCTAACTATAAACATGCTCAATATCATTTCATAAAGACTCACCATATCAAAATGCACAACATAACTCAAAACAAGAAGAATTGCAAATTTTCAAGTCAATATGCACAATTCACTGTAACTTCACTGTAATGACACAAAAAATGCACATTTTTCAAAACTCTTAAAAAATCATACCAACTTAAAATTTAGTCATTATTTTCGTTATAAGTAAAAATAACGAATCTTCATTAGGAAAGAGATGAGGATAAGGGGACTTCATGTCGGTCTTGGACTCCCATGTTGCTCCCTCAACAAGGTGGTTTCTCCATAAAACTTTTACGGAGGCCACTTCTTTGGTCCTCAACCTCGAAACTTGAGGATCAAGGATTCTAAGTGGAACCTCCTATTAACGAATGGACAACTCATTGTTACTTCACTGTAATGACACAAAAAATGCACACTATTGCAAAACTTCATCAAAAATCATACCAACTTCAAATTTAGTCATTATTTTTGGTATAAGTAAAAATAACGAATCTACATTACGTAAGAGATGAGGATAAGGGGACTTCATGTCGGTCTTGGCCTCCCATGATTCTCCCTCAACAAGGTGGTTTCTCCATAACACTTTTACGGAGGCCACCTCTTTGGTCCTCAACCTCTACACTTGAGGATCAAGGATTTCAAGCGGAACCTCCTAATAGGAGAGGTTATCCTTCACACCAAGAAAATCAATAGGAAGAATAGACTAAGGATCACTGATACAGTTCTTAAGCACAGAAACATGGAAAACCGGATGAATTGAAGATTTGTTCTCTAAGGATTTCAATTCATAAGAAACCATAAGAACCATTTTTGAGATTTCATAGGGACCCATATAAAGAGGACTCAACATCTCTTTCTTCCCAAATCTAACTACCCCTTTCATAGGCAAAATAAACAAGTACATATTATCACCTTATTCAAACTCTAAATCTCTCCTATGATCGGCATAAGACTTTTGCCGACTATAGGTTGTTTAGCAACCGGTTCCTTATGAAATGAAATTTCTCCATGGTATTATGAATAAAATTAGGACCAACAAGTGAACGCTTGCAAACTTCAAAAATGCACAATAGAAGATCTATACCTCCTACCATACAAAGATTCATAAGGAGCCTTAGATATGGATAAAAGAAAACTATTACTATATAAGAACTCCAACAAAGGCAAACGCTCATTCCAATTTCCTTTAAGTCAATCATACAAGCTCTAAGAATATTCATAAGAATTTGAATAGTTCTCTCCACTTGAACATTTGTTTGAGAATAAAAAGCGATGTTTAACTTCGCTTGACTACTAAAAAACTTTTGTAAAGATCTCCAAAATCTAGATGTAAATTGAGAACCTCTATCCGCTATGCTGGAGAAAAGAACCCCATGAAGATCCACTATCCTGTCAATATATATTCATGTATAATTTTCCATCAAATAAATAGACTTGATGGGAATAAAGTGAGCAGATTTGGTCAATCTATCCACTACCGCGCACATAGAGTAATATTGCTTTCGAGTTCGAGGCAAACCTACTATAAAATCCATGTTACATCTTCACACTTCCAAGAATGAATTTGGATTTCTTGTAGTAGACAACTAGACTTTTGGTGCTTGGCCTTCACTTGATACAATTGAGACATTTTGCAACAAACTCTGCAATATCCCTTTTTGACTATCCCACCAAAACACTTCTCTAAGGTCATGGTATGTCTTTGTATAAATATTCATTGATACATCAAATCATCATTTTTAGGCACACACAATCTTCCTTGATAACTAAGAACACCATCTCCCCTGTGAGAAGGACTCATTCATCTACCCAAGAGCCAATTCTTTCAACTCCATCAATAATGAATCAAGGTGTTTCAGCCATGACCAGAGTCAAAACCCCAGACGAGACCGTCATCGTTGACTTCTCAGAGGTCTTAGATAAACCTACTTACACCATTCATACTTTACCTAGGTTAATTTTAGCGGAAAATTTGAAACTTTTTGTTTCTTATAATGCATAAAGGTCATTGTACTCACATTTATAATGTTCACAATCAAACATATAACAGTAAGATTATCAACTGAATGAAATAGTTCAATACTGTATTAAATGTATAATTGCCCAAAATGACACCAATACAATGTCTGAAATAAAAACAGAAAGAAACACTAGTGGAAGATACTCCACAAGCTAAATCCTATGATTAAGCTAGATTATAATAGGCAATCATCTTCAAAAGCATGAGGGCCTAATCAAGTCCGGATGAATGCGCCAAGTCCTAATAGTTTCAACGTCAACCTGTAGCTCTAGCGTCCACCGATTCCTAAACCTAAAATTGTAGTGTTGTATAGGGTTATTACACACTTGTACTAAGTATGGCTATTATGCAAGCACACACCAAGGACATGCATGACTAAGAATAGCTCTTTCCTAAAAACATAATCATGGGAAGTCAAGGTAGTGGACTTGCAAAATTTGTATTAGAAAAGTTGGTGAACTTCCGAAATCTTGATTAGTAAAGTCCTTCCATGAGAGTAACATGCATCATCATATTTATCATATTGCACAAAACACATAACATCTTGCACATAGAACATAACATATTGCATATAACACATAATATTTTGCATATCATTCGTTCATATACCATGAAACCTTTAAATCATGGACTTGACATCAAGACATCCAAAAAATGAGGGCTCAACATATGGGACCTCAACTACGGAGCCTTTTTTAGCAAACACAAAGTCTGCTTCATTCATTCATACGTACTTCATTTCATTTCATGCATGGGTTAGTATAAACACTAGTTATACCTAGGATGTAGGTTAAGACTTTCATCGGGTTCGCTGTGAAATGATTAAGAATGACATAATGTCATTAATTAAGTCTAGCTCACCTCTTAATTATCCTATCCTAAAACCTTTGGTATCATTAATTTATGTTCATCATTTGACGCTGGCCTCATTCATTCATAGGGAACTTTAACCTTAACCGACATAGATCATGTGAGCATCATGAAATCAAGTGTCTCCCTCACAGCGAAAAGAGGTGGAATCATCGGCCAAAGTGACCCAAAACATGCTAGTATACATGGGAATTGAACCCCTCCAGATCCTTATAATAGCAAGATAGGTTAAAAGTCTAGGATATATAAGGACACCCATACCCGGCATGCCGGACAATCTCATCTCATGAGAGTAACATGAACCTCCGCCCTTCCTTAAAAAAGGCATCACCGCTCATAGCTAGTCTATCGGTTCTCAGTATAATTTTCCATAACATTAAACTCATACGTCATGGAACCTGGCTTCTAGTATGAGGACATCATAGCTAAATAGATGATTTCTAATCTCATCATTAGTATTAATTATGTTAATCTCAATACTTTGATTAGAGTATTCATAGAGACTGGTCTCTTCATTAACTTTACACTTTTATAGGTGAGTATGTCTTGGTAACATTTACTTAGGATCATTTGAGATTGCTCCATTCTTTTACATTATCCTCATATCATGTTTTCACCACATTCATTAACATTAATGCATTTACTCTTCTTAATTACTCACCCCTTTTTATGTGAATGTTCATCTCATTATATACCAATGAACTTGGATATATAGTGTGTTTCACACTCTTACTTAACCCTTCTAAGGTTTCATCATTTCATTGTTCATTTCATCATTTCATTGTTCATTTCATCATTTCGTTGTTCATTTCATCATTTCATTGTTCATTTCATCGTTTCATTGTTCATTTAATTATGTGCAAATGCACTTGGCCATTTAGTGTGTTTTACACTCTTACTTAACACTTCTAGGGTTACATCATTTCATTATTCATTTCATAATTTCATTACATACATCTTAAGTTCACTTACATTTAAACGTATGCTAGACTTATGGGTATATACATACAAGTCATGAGGCTTTGTTCATAGGTCGTTTAAGTGATTCATATCTTCCTAAGATTATGTGGTACAAGACTTATGAATCTTGTATATAGACAACACCTACATTTTTTTCATTTATTGTATTTTGTTCCACACGGATTGGGGACCCATGGTCGAGCCCCACCACCTTCATTTTAATTTTCCCTTGGTTTTTCTATTTCACTTTTCGCTCAATGGGATTGAGAGGATGTTGGATCAAACACCCACAACCTCATTTTTTAAAAAATATATTTTCTTTGTACTCTCTCTCCCTTGGCCGAGGGGTTGTGGGTTCAAACCCCCACATGCTCTTTTCAATTACTTTTAAAATTTTCCCCCTTGAATCTGCCTAGGAGGTCGTGGGTTCGATTCCCACGCCTCGCATTTCATTTTCTTTCATTTTTCTTTGACTCTCATTCACTACCTAGAACTCGTGAGTTCGATTCCCATGCCTCACATTTCTTTTTATTAATTTTTTTGTACTTTACTATTCAGCCAGCACACCCGAGATCGAATCCCCTTGACCCCCCCTTTCCCTTTTGCAATTTTAAGTCATTATACGGGTGACCTCACCTCATTTTGCACTCAATTTATTTTCCAGATTGTTCATCTACATTTACACTATACTTATCATGTAAGTTGCTAGAACTTTGGTCACATTTGAGCTGACTTTCATCAATATTTTTATTTGAACTCATAGAGTAATTCGTAGACCATTTAACACGTTTTGGGGTGGATTTTCATAGATTCTTTTAGCCAAGAGTTTGTTACATAAATTGGCCACATTTCATATTTTATGAACATCACGATTTACATAGGTTTATGCATGTAAAATAACAACCATAATGTTAAACATTTTGGATCCTCAAGCCGAGACCCTAGTCATAGTCACATTCTTGCACACACATGAACATAGTTCCGATAACACATAGGTTATAATTCATATGATTTCAAATACACAAACGTAAACATATTCATCACGAAAACACAACATAAACCTAAATCTACCAGCAATCATACCCAACCTATGAATCATTGGGAGCTAGTGACAGGGACATGCAACGGGGAAAAACCCTAGTTTTCAGACTGATTAATCTGAACCTTAAGGGGTTTCTTGGGAAAGGGACCAAGACAGAAGAGAAGCCATACCTTTTTGATATTAAACCCTCGACTTGATGCCCAGAAAATTGACCCAAAATCACGTCCAAGTCCCCTCTATGTCAACACAACTCGACGGAAAACCTCCCTTTGCCTAACGTGTGATAAACGTTATTTTTTTCTTGTGATTTCGTGTGAGTTATTCAAGTTTGTAGAACTTGGTTTATATTTATGTTAATGAAATTTGATTTGGCAGAGAGAGATCAAGAATGAGAGAGATAGATACGTAAGAGATAGAGATGAGAGTGGGAATGAAGAGTTTTCTTAGGCTAAGGAGTCTAGTTTAGGACTTAGTCAAATAAGGTTTTATTTAATTATTAAAAATCTGATTTTATTTTATTTTAAATCAAATAATGAATAAAAAAATATATAATTTCATTAATTTACCAACTTACATTAAAAAGAAATGTAATTCATTGCTTCCACATAGGTTCGAACCCGGGTGAAGCAAGACTTCACTTCAAGGGCCTATTTTCGGCCCTCTATCCCCAAAATACAACTCCACCTTATTAATTAAATAATTAATTATATATGGAGGTTATATTTTGATACTATCCTTCACTTTGAAAAATACCATTTTACCCCTAGACCCTCCAAACTTATGATTTCCCCTTTTTAATTCCGGTAAAGACTCATCGGGGTAAATTTTCAAATTTGGGATCCCTTCATGGCTTGACCCAACCATTCATAGCTCAACTAACACCGCAAGTTAGTTGGCTTGGAATTTTTAAGGGTTCAGAGGTTTGGTTCTATGCGCATCAACCCGTGTGAACCCAGTCTAATTGTAGGCATTATAGACACATTAAACATTACTTAGCATATCCATTTTTAGGGTTGTTACATTATCCCCCCCCCCTAGGGAACATTCGTCCCCAAATGACACTACTAACTTGGTAGCGTAATGCCAGTCACATAATAACATAGTCATATACACAATTAAGCAATAGCAACAAAAAATAAAGAGATAAGAAAACTTAGACTTAAGAGTAGGAAGTCTAACCTCAAGAGCAGAAAATATGGGGGTAGCGGGATCTCATATCGAACTCGGCATCCAACGTACCAGCCTCAACAAGATGATTCCTCCATAATACCATCACTGTGGCCCTCTATTTGTTCCTCAACCGCTTGACCTGTGTGTCTAAAATCTCAAGAGGTACCGCCTAATAGGACAAATTTTCATCAACCCTCTGAATGTTTAACTGGTAGAATCGATGCCGGATCACCTAGACACTTATTTAACATAGAGACATGAAAGACCTAATGAACAGAAACTAGTTTCGCAGGTAATGACAACTCATAGGCCATCTCTCCCACACGCTGAAGGATCTCATACGTCCCAACATACCTCGGACTCAACTTCCCCTTCTTTCCAAACCTCATCACCCCCTTCATATGTGATATTCAAATAGACCTGGTCACCAACATCAAACTCTAAGGTTCATTTTCTATTGTCTGTATAAGACTTTTGCCGACTGTAAAAAGTAGCCAACCTGTCCCTAATCACCTTAACCTTCTCTAAGGCCTCATGAATTATCTATTAACCCAAAATGGATGACTCTCCAACCTCAAACCACCCAACTGGAGATCTATACCTCCTACCATACAGTGCCTCAAATGGTGCCAAACCAAGGCTGGAGTAATAACTATTACTATACGAGAACTCTATCAAAGGCAGATGGTTGTCCCAGCTACCTCTAATGTCAATCACACATGCTCTCAACAAATCCTCTACTGTCTAAATGGTGAGCTCTGCATGCCCATTAGTCTGAGGATGAAAGGCAGTACTAAGCTTTACCTGCGTGCCTAAGATCTTCTGGAAGGATATCCAGAAATGTGAAGTTAACTGAGCTCCTCTATCTCGAATGATAGACAAAGGAATACCATGCTATATCACAAAATCATCAATGTAGAGTTTCACATAATACTCGGCTCTGTAAGTAGACTTCACAGGGATATAGTGGGATAACATAGTTATCCTGTCCACAATAACCCATATGGATTCATGTTGTCTCATAGTCCTCGAAAGACCAACCACGAAGTCCATATTAATGGCCTCCCATTTCCATGTCAATACTTCAATAGTATAAGTACGACCACCAGTCTTAAGATGTTCTGCCATATCATGTTGGCAATTAGGAGACATGGCCGCATAATCGGCGATGTCCTTCTTCATGCCTTCCCACCAGTAGATTTGTTTATGATCATGATACATGTTGGTGGAACCTGGATGTATGGAATACCAGGAAACATTGGCCTCTACAATGATCCTGATCCGCAAATCATCCACATCTTATACACACAACCTCTCCTGTAACCTAAGTATGCCATCATCTTTCACAAGAAAAGAATCATTCATATTCTCCAACACTGAATCATTCTACTCCATCAACACAAGATCAAAATTCTGAACCTCCTTTACTTCAACTACTAAGGATGATTAAGAATTAGGATGAACTTAAACACCCCCACTAGTAGAGTAAACCAACCGCACACCTAGTCTGGCCAGTTTATGTATATCATTCACCAATTCCTTGTTCTAATCCTCAACGTGGGTTGTACTTCCCATGCTCATCCTAGTCAAAGCATCAGCTACAACATTAGCCTTACCTTGATGGTAGTGGACATTCATGTTATAGTCCTTCAACAGCTCCAACCATCTCCGCTGACGTAGATTCAACTCCCTCTGTGTTAGCACGTACTGGAGACTTTTGTGGTCTGTGAAAACATCCACATGCACTCCATACCAGTAGTGCCTATACAGCTTCAGTGCAAACACCACAACTGCCAACTCTAGGTCATGAGTGTGATAATTCTTATCATGAACCTTGCGCTGTGTGGACGCGTAAGGTATCACCTTACCACCCTGCATAAGAAAAAAACCCAAAAAAACCCTAGATGCATCACAATAAATAGTGTAATGCTCACCACACTTAGGCAAAGTAAGCACCGAGGCTGAACCGAACCTGTCCTTGAGCTCCTGGAAACTCTTCACGCTAGTATCTGCCCATTCAAACTTGACTTTCTTCTTTGTCAAAATTGTGACTGGAACACCTATGGAAGAAAACCCATCCACGAACCTGCGATAATAACTAGCCAATTCTAAGAAGCTACGAATATCTGTGGGAGTAAGAGGTTTTGTCCTGTTTCTAACAACATCCCTCTTCCTAGGATCTACCTCCACACCTTTATAACATGCAATGTGACCCAAGACGGTAACTGATCTAAGCCAACATTCACACTTGTTTAATTTGGCATACAACAGATGTTGTCTAAGTACCTACAAGGTTAGTCTCAAATGTTGTTCATTCTCTTCCTTGGTATTAGAGTAGATGAGAATGTCATCAATGAATGCTATGACGAAAGAGTCAAGGTATTCATGGAAGACTATGTTCATGAGATCCATAAATGCAGCAGGTGCAATCGTGTGACCAAATGACATAGCTTAAAACTCATAATAAACACAATGGGTACAAAAGGCTGTCTTTGGAACATCTTCATACTTAACATTGAGCTAATGGTATCCTGAACGAAGATCAATCTTCGAGAGGAAACTAGACCCTTAGAGTTGGTTGAACAAGTCATCTATTCTGGAAAGTGGATACCTATTATTGATAGTGACTTTATTGAGCTGCCGATAATCGATACACATTCTACGGGTTCCATATTTCTTTTTTAATAACAACACTGTAGCCCCCCAATGGGATATGCTCGTGTGAATGAAACCCTTACCAGTGAGATCTTTTAACTGCAACTTCAACTCTATGTGTTCAGGTGGATCTATTCAGTAAGGAGGAATTGAAATTTGTTTAGTATTGAGTTCTTAGTTGATACCAATGACAATCTCTCGAGGGGGAGGAACTCCAGGAAAATCATCATGAAATACATCTTGGAAATCATTCACTAAAGGCACTGAGTCCATGGAAGGAATGTCATGATCTGAATAATTAACATTGACAAGATGACATAATAACCCCTTAAACATCATTTTATTGGCTTTAAGGTTCGAAATAAAGGGATTAGGATGACTTGAGTTGTACCCCTCCCAGACTATGTCTTCTTCATTAGGGAAACAAAATCTCACAACCCTACTATTAGAATCCATTCAAGCATAACAACTATGAAGCCATTCAATGCAAAGAATAACATCAAAATCATGCATTGGTAACTCAACCAAGTCTGCACACATATTCTTACCACATACAACTATTAAGCAATCTTTGTATACTCTATCAGTTTTTACATTTTCTCCTAAAGGAGTAATAACCACTATAGGATCCTGCAGAACCTAAGGCAATATCTCAAAAGTGAGAGCAAGCAAAGGAGTTACAAAGGAAAGCATAGACCCTGGAACAAGTAAAACATAAACACAAGTTGAGACTACTTGCAGCATACCCGTGACCACATCAACGGACTTCTCCTACTCCTCTTTGCGCTAAGGGCATAGAACCTGTTCCTTTTAGAAGGCTCGGCTGCTGGTGCATGTTGAGGATTAGACCTAGTCTGATCATTACCTCCAGCCTGACCTTTGTTCTGTTTGTAGTCTCTAACCATGTGTCCACTCTTAACGCAATCAAAGCAGGAATTAGTGCCCTGTCTGCACTCTCCACTGTGAGCACGGCCACACTTAGCATAGTTCTTTCTGGGACGCTGTATCTGACCTCCATTGCCCTTCCTGGGCTCGAGTCTACTTCCTCTAGGTGTTGTACTCCTCTGAGAGTTAGAGTTTCCTGAACTCTGTAGCCCCTTTTTGATCGTGGGCTGCTCACGGACACCAAAATTGTTTCTATGGCCTGCATGGTTGGGTCTTGCCTGATCTTGAGGCTTAGGCCCCTAGCATCACGAACGCCCCTCTTTTCGCAGCTTTCCTATACCTGCTGGACATGCAGATCTACCTGGAGAGGTCCATGTTATCATGGAGCATGGCACACCGACACTCCATCTCCAGATCTCCATTGATTCATGTGAAGAACCTGCTCATCTCATCCCTACTATTAGATACAAGAGAAGTAGTATAACTTGACATCTTAACAAACTACAGGGAATACTCCCTGACTGTCATGTATCCCTACTTAAGATTGATAAACTCCTCAACCTTGGTCTCCCTCATCTCTCTGGGAAAGAATCTTCCAAGAAAGGTTGTCTTAAACAGCTCCCAAGTTCTCGGAACTCCACCCAAAACATGACTATCTTGCCACATCTTTCACCATGTTTGTGCAACATCTTTGAGTTGATTGGAAGCCAACTCTACTTTCTCACTATATGTGGCCCACATAGCCACCAAGATCTTATGCACTTCATCCACAAACTACTATGGATCATCGAAAGTCTTAGACCCTGTGAAAATAGGAGGATTCTTCCTCGCAAAGTCTCTCAACCTGTCAGCCATACTGCGAACCGATGGGTTTTCCCTCTGAACATTCTTCCGGTTAACCTTATTAGTCATGGCCTGAGCTTCCATAGTTATGGTTTGTGCGATATATGCTAGAGATGACCTCAACTCAGCTTCAATCAACCAAGCAGGGTTAACTGGCATAGCCACTCCTTCGACTGGAGCCTGGGGTATAACGTTAGTGTTCCCAGCACCTGTTTCTCCTCTCCTATGACCACTGGTTCTCCTAGTATTTATTTTCTTAAAAACAACAAGGATTGATGTTAGAAACACTCATATCATCAAGAAATCAGACATTAGGAAAAGGCACGATGAGATCAAAAGAAGGTAAATTTATCTACGCATCATGTAATCTCTAATTCAGGATAGTGGTGCACTTCACTACCATGACTTAGAAACTACTCAGTGTTGTTGATGTGAAATTATTATCCTCAAAAGTTAACCTAGTTCTCTAATACCAACTTTGTAAAGATAGGAGTCAAGACCCCAGACGAGATCGGCATCGTTGACCTCTTAGAGGTTGCAAACAAGCCTACTTACGTCATTCTTACTTCACCTAGGTTAATTTTAACAGAAAATTTGAAACTTTTTGTTTCTTATCATGCATAAAGTTCACATTCATAATGTTCACAATCAACCATCTAACATTAAGATTATCAACATAATGAAATAGTTCAATACTGCATAAAATGCATAATTGCCCAAAATAGCACCAATACAATGTCTGAAATAAAAACGGAAAGAAACACTATTGGAAAATACTCCACTAGCTCAATCCTATAAACAATATAGATATTAAATTGGAAAACATCCTCGAAATCACGAGGGCCTACCATGTCCAGATGAATGCTCCACGTTCGGATAGTTTCAACATCAACCTGTAGCTCTAGCGTCCACATGTGCATGTACCTATAATAGTAGAGTTTTATAGGGTTAGTACACACTTGAACTAAGTATGGGTATATACAAGAAAACACCAAGGACATGCATGAGTAAAAATAGCTCTTTCCTAACAACATGATTATGGGATGTCAAGTCAGTGGACTTGCGAAATTGGGATTAGGAAAGTTGGTGAGCTTCCAAATTTGGATTAGGAAAGTCATGCCATGAGAGTAACATGCATCATCATATTTATCATATTGCACACAACACATAACATCTTGCACATAGCACATAACATATTGCATATAGCACATAACATTTTACATATAATTTTTTCAAATGCCATGAGACCTTGGAATCATGGACTTGACATCAAGACTTCCCAAAAATGAGGGCTCAACATATGGGACCTCGATAAGGGAGCCTTCTTTAGCAAACTCAAAGTCTGCTTCATTCATTCATACATACTTTATTTCATTTCATTCACGTGCTAGTACAAAAACCAGCTATACCTAAGATGTAATTTAAGATTTTAATGGGGTTCGCTGTGCAATGATTAAGAATGACCTAGTGTCATTACTTAAGTCTAGCTCACCCTTGATTATACTATCCTAACACCTTTGGTATCATTCATTTTATGTTCATTATTTGAGGCTGGCCTTATTCATTAATGGTGAACTTTAAATTTATCCGACATAGATCATGTGAGCATCATGAAATTCTGTGTCTCTCCAACACCGAAAAGTGATGGAATCACCGGCCAAAGTTACCCAAAACATGCTAGCACACCTATTAATTTAGCCCTGCTAGATCTGTACATTGACAGTATAGATTCAAAGACTAGGATATATAAGGACACCTGTACTCGGCATGCCAAACAGTCTAATATCATGAGAATTACGTGAAACTCCGCCATTCTTGAAAGAAGTCATCACTGCTCATAGCTAGTCTATCGGTGCTCAGTATTAAGTTCCATTGCATACAAGTCATACTTTATGGAAGCTTGCTTCTAGTATGAGGACATCATAGCTCAATACATGATTTGTCATCTCATCATTAGTATTAACTGTGTTAATCTCAATACTTTCATTAGAGTGTTCATATAGACTGGTCTCTTCATTAAATTTATACTCTTCAAGGTGAGTACGTTTTGGTAACATTCACTTAGGCTCATTTGAGATTGCTCTCATCTTTTACATTAGCCTCATGTCGAGTTGTCACCACATTGATTAACATTACCAAATTTGCACTTCATTTTTACTCATCCTTTTTAAAGTGAATGTTCCTTTAACTATATGCCAATGCACTTGGCTATTTAGTGTGTTTCACACTCTTACTTAACCCTTCTAAGGTTTCATAATTTCAATGTTCATTTCGTCATTTCATTGTTCATTTCATCGTTTCATTATTCATTTCATCATATCATTGCTCATTTAATCATGTGCCAATACAGTTGCCTATTTAGTGTGTTTTACACTCTTACTTAACCTTTCTAGGGTGACATCATTTGATTAATCGTTTCATAGTTTAATTACATACATCTTAGTTTCACTTAATTTTAAACGTATTCCAGACTTATGGGTCTATATATACAATCCATAAGGCTTCATTCATAGTTCATTTAGTGATTCATATCTTCCTAAGAATATGTGGTACAATACTTATGCATCTTGTATGTATGCCAAGATATCTATTTCGATCTAAGCAGGAAACATTATTCTTGAATATTTAATGTCCATATGGCTTATGTATCAATACGGATTTGGTCAAGGGAACCTATTTTTGATTCCCTTAAACAACACTTACATTTTTTTCATTTATTGTATTTAGGTCCACATGGTTTGGGGACATAATATCGAGCCCCAACAACTTCATTTAAATTTTCCATTAGCTTTTCTCTTCATTTTTTCTCAATGGATTTAGAGGATGTGGGATCGAACCCCCACAACCTCATTATCTTTTAATTTATTTTATTTAAACTCTCTTTCCCTTGGCCGAGAGGTTGTGGGTTCGAACCCCCACATCCTCTCTTTAATTTATTTTAAATTTTCCCCCTTGAATCTGCCTAGGAGGTCGTGGGTTCGATTCCCACGCCTCCCATTTCTTTTTCTTTCATTTTTCTTTAATCCTCATTCGCTGCCTAATGGTCGTGGCTTTGGTTCCCATTCCTCACATTTCTTTTTATTAATTTTTTTTGTACTTTACTTTTCAGCCAACACACCCGAGAACGAATCCCCTTGACCGCCATTTCCCTTTTGCGATATTAAGACATTATACATGTGAGGTCGCGAGTTCGAAACCTTGTGACCTCACCTCATTTTTCACTCAATTAATTTTCCAGATTGTTAATTTAAATTTAGCCTATACTAAACAAGTAGGTTGCAGGAAATTAGGCCACATTTCAGCTAACTTTCATCAATATTTTCACTTGAACTCATAGAGTAATTCGTAGACCATCTAACACGTTTTGGGGTGCATTTTTCATAGTTTCTTTTAGCCAACAAATTGTTACATAAATCATCCACATTTCAACTTTTATGAACATCTCGATTTATATAGGCTTATGCCCGTAACATAGCAACTATAACGTTACACATTTTGGATCTTCAAGCCGAGACCCTAGTCATAGTCACATTCTTGCACACACATGCAAATAGTTGCGAAAACACATAGGTTGTCATTCATATCATTTCAAATACACAAAAATAAACATATTCATCTCGGAAACAAAAAATACACTTAAATCTACAAGAAATCATACCCAACCTACGAGTTCTTTGGAGCTAGTGATAGGGACATGCAACGGGGAACAACCCTAGATTTCAAACTTAATAATCTGAACCTTAAGGGGTCTCTTTGGAAAGGGACAAAGAGAGAAGAGAAACCATACCTTTTTGACGTTAAACCCTCAACATTCTTCCCTAAAAATTCACCCAAGATCACCTCCAAGTCCCCTGAATGTCAACACCACTCGACGGACAACCTCCCTATGCCTAACGTGTGATTAACGCTTGTTTTCTTGTGATTTCGTGTGAGTTCTTAAAGTGTGAAGAACTTGGTTTATATTTGTTTTCTTCAAAATTACTTTGGCAGAGAGAGATCCTTAATGAGAGGGATAGAGACATGGGAGAGAGAGATGGGCGTAGGAGTGAAGAGTTTTCTTTTTCTTAGGAGTCTAGTTTAGGACTTAGTCAAATAAGGTTTTATTTAATTATTGAAAATCCGATTTACTTTTATTTTAAATCAGCTAATAAATAATAAATATAAATAATTTAATAACTTAAGCATCTTAAATTAAAATCAAATTTAATTCATTGATTCCACCTAGGTTCGGACCCAGGTAAAACAAGACTTCACTTCAAGGGCCATTTTTTGGTCCTCTCTCGCAAATATACCCCTCCACCTTATTAATTGAATAATTAATTATATAATTGGTAATTACGATACTACCCTTATCCTGGAAATAGATCATTTTACCCCTAAACCCTCCAAACCTAAGATTTCCCATTTTTAGGTCCGGTAAAGACTCATCCGGGTAAATCTTTATATTCGCGAGCCCTACATGGCTAGACCCAACCTTTCCTAGCTTAACTAACTCCCCAAGTAAGTTGTCATGGCTTTTGTAAGGGTTTAAAGGTCTGGTTGTACGCGCATCAACCCGTGTGAACCCTGTCTAATCGTAGGCTTTCTAGACACGCTAAGAATTACATAGCATATCCATTTTTAGGGTTGTTACAGTTACTTAGACTTCACCTAAACCACCAAAGACGACTCGTAGTTATGATTTACCACAATACTACCAATTTGAGAGATTTTAATTAGAACCCCTAAACGATACAAACATTGAAAATATTTCACTACATTTCTCTTGGATTCTTCCACATAGGAAACACTTCACATGGAAAACCGACTTAGATCATCTGCAATTACATTAGCCTTGTTGTGGTTATAGTGAACACTCATGTCATAGTCTTTCAACAACTATAAACATCTCCATTGTCAGAGATTAAACTCCATTTGAGTGAATACTTATTGAAGACTTTTATGGTCCGTATATACATACAAAATAAACCCCATAGAGAAAATGTCTCCATATTTTCATGGCAAAAACCACGACCGCTAAATCAAGGTCATGAGTCATATAATTGTTCTCATGAAATTTTAGTTGCGTAGAAGCATAAATTATAACATTTCCATGTTGCATAAGAACACACCCAGACAAAACTCGAGATGCATCACAATAAACCACAAAACCCTTATTACACTCCGGCAGAGTTAATACAGGAGCAGAGGTAAGCCTATCCTTCAATATTTTGAAGATCTTTTCACATTTCTCTAACCACCCAAATTTCACATTTTTTTTGGTCAAGTTTGTCAAAGGAGAAGCAAGAGACACAAATCCATCGACAAACATTTTATGATAACTGGCTAGACATAAGAAACTCTTCATTTCCATAGGAGCCAATTGTCTAGGACAATTTTTCACCGCTTTGGTCTTCCTTGGATCAACCGCTACACCTTCACTAGAGATGATATGACCAAAAAATGCTACCTACCTCAAACAAAACTCAAATTTTCTATAATTAGAAAAAAATTAGTGTTCTTTAAGTACTTGCAACATTACCCTAAATGATCCATGTGTTCACCCTCATTTTTCGAATGTACCAAGATGGTTTCAATGAAGCCAATATAAAATAAATCTAAAATAACTTTGAAAGACCCTATTCATTAGGTCCATAAACAATGCAGGAGCATTAGTGAGACCAACGGAAATTACTAAGAAGTCATGCGACTGAATCTTGTTCGAAATGCTGTCTTGGGAATATCTTCACCTCTCACCCTTATTTGGTGATTTACCGATATCAAGTAAATCTTGGAAAATTAACTCACACCTTGGAGTTGATCAAATAAAACATGAATCCAAGGGAGGTGATAGTTGTTCATGATTGTGACTTTGTTGAGTTAACGATAATCGATACACATTCTAAGTGAACTATATCTCTTCTTCAAAAACTGTACGAGACCACCCAATGGAGAAATTCTAGGTCGAATAAAGCCCTTGTCTAGTAAATCTTTGAGTTGAGACTTCAATATCCAAAAAGTAGGAATCAAAATGTTATTTGTATCTTGTAGCCAATCGATATGAAAATCAATTTCCTGTTTGGGAGGAATACGGGGATGACTATTAGGAATGACCTTCATAAATTCCCTCACTACGGGGACCGACTCAATGAGCGGAATTTTGGAGTCTAAATCGTGGAGTCTTACTATATGGTATGAACACCCTCTAGAGATCATCCTACACGCTTTCAAACAAGAAATATTACCACCTCTAGCAATAGAATTTCCCCCCTTCCACTCTAAAACGGGATCATATGGAAATTTAAAATTCACTACCTCGTCCTACAATCTATTAAAGCAAAGAAAGCATGCAACCAATCCATATCCAAAATGAAATCAAAATTAACCATATCAACTTCTTATAGTTCAACATGAGTAAATCTGTTGGGAAACATTATAGGATATTTTCTATATACTCCTTTTGTTATCACCGACTCACTTATCGGGGGTAGACACCATAAAAGGTTTATTCAAGATATCGGGGAAAGTGTCTTGTTATATTTCTACTAGAGGAGTAAAAATTAAAAATTAGAACCAGGATCAAGTAAATCATATACATCAATAAAAAAGAATTTCAACATACCGGTCACCACATCGGAGACGTATCTTGCTAACCTCTAGAGTGGAGAGCATAAACGCGGTTCTTCTTCGGAGCATCAACATTCAAACACTTGATTGTCCACTCTCTTTGTCTTTCCCCTTAACATTTGGCAATCTCGAACTTGATGCCCACTTTTACCAAAACAAAAAAAAACAATCCGTTCATTTAAGGAAATCACCATAATGCTTCTTACCACACCTTTCACAAGTTGGCTTCTTAGTCGGTTAGCTAGTGATCCTTCCCTTTTGAGGCTTAGATCTAGAAACCCTAGCATCACGAGCCATTCGGAACTTGGAAGGAACTTAATTAGAGGACCTCTTTATTAACCTAGCCTTATATTGTATATTAATCCCACCCCTTGAAGAACCACCATCAAAAGACCTTTCCCTTTAGGCATCGCTACTCTTTCTCTTAACCATTGTCTTTTACACTTGTTCGGCATGAACCATTAGACGAAAAATGTTCATATTATCATGTATCATAGCCGAACGACATTCTTCCTTTAAGTTATCCGACACTCCCGTCACAAAGCGACTCATTTCATTTCAAGGATAAGAAACTAAAGAAGGAGCATATTGTGACAATTTAGTAAATTTCAAAGAGTAGTCAAGTACACATATACCTCCTTGATAAAGGTTGATGAATTCTTCCACCTTGTCTTCCCTCTTATCTCTAGGAAAGAACTAATCAAGAAAAGTCTTCTTGAAGATCTTCCAAGTCACTGTTACACCCCTTAAGGCCTATTGTCTCTCCATTCTACATACCATGTTTGAGCCACAACTTTTAGTTGGTAAGTGTCTAACTCGCCTCTCTCACGAATAGTTAACCCCATAAAATATAGAATCTTGTAGACTTGAAAAATGAACTCTTGGATGTTATCCTCAACTTTGGACCCATAGAGAGTAGGCGGATTCATCTTATTGAAAACCCACAAACGGGAGTCCATGCTGCCAACATGTTGGATTCCTCGGGGTACTACCACCTGATTAGCTTGGTCCATCAAGGCTTTTTTTAGTAGTAATGACTTATGATTTTGTAGTGATGGCTTTGCCCATTTGGAGGAAGGCAGTCCTTGTGTCACCATCCGTCATTTTGCCAAGGTCTTGAGTTATAATTTGACTGATTGGTCGAAAGATGGTCAATTTATCAGAAAATCAAGGACAAAAACTATCATTAACATTCAAACTAAAGTTTTTCTCTTTCATTTTCAAAACAAAAAGATAAAAGAAAAAGTAGTATTACAAGTCTTAAAGATGAAACATCTCAAAAGAAGTACTCAAAAGTCTTCACATTTTTTTTGTCATTCATCACAAGCTATTTGTATTTTTTGCGACTCAATTCAAAAACTTCGAGTTCTATGTCCAGTCTCATTCCTTCATTAGTAAAACATCTCCTAGTTGGAAATATTATGTGGAATACACACCGGTCTCATATGTATGTGAAATAAGGACCAATTTTTAATTCATGTGCAATACACACTTGTCCTTTATTCCTTAATGCGCAACACATGCTTATCTTGATAAATATAGACCAATCATTCATTTATGTGAATGATCACTACATTCATACTTTGGGTAATACACGCCAATCATATGTCTATTGACACGGATATTTAAGACTCTTAGCGAAACATATTTCTTAGTATGGTCATATGTCCTTCTTTTTTATTCTTATATCATTTCTTTTCCTAGAAATAGAACGACCCGTTCGGAGTTTTCATTTTGTGAAATAAAGTTTTTAGTTTCTGTCTCCAACTAAAGTCAAAAACATCCACTTGAGAGGAATCCTCAATATACCAAGGCAGCATCATGATCAATCTTAAGAATGATGCATAAAGAAAAGATCAACACACTACCATAAAAAGAAACATCAAGTAGGGATATCTTAACTTCTTGAATGTTGTGTGGCATAGTTCTCTAGGTTTTTATATTGTAACTCTATGTAGAAGATGGTGCCATACAATAACAAGAATCTTTTTGATCATTATGTTTGATTGTTTGGTTATCTACTTTTCACGAACTACATTACCTAGTTTCCTTCTAGCCAAGATTAAGTGGACCACCTCGAAAGCAAGGTTCTATAATATTTTTCAAAATTTATTTCAATGATGTTTGAAATTATAAAAAAGATAGCCATTTCTTTTGATTGAAAAGTTCTTCATCGTTCCAAGCAAAGAGGTACATGTTGTGAAAAAATATGTTTTGCCTGTTAAAACTACCCCTTAGATGTATATAGTAAGATGATTTCTCGTATTTAATTCTTTTAAATTTTTTTTATTGTCTTTCTATATTATAAATTGAATTGGCCCAAAGGAATTATCTATATTTATTGAATTGGGCAACTTTGGATCCAATTCTGACAACCCAATAAATTCCAAAACCTATCAAATAACTATGGCTCGAAATCAATCTCTACCATTAAAAATTTATTGATTCAATGTCTCTCATTGACCCTATCACCAATACAAAGACTTCAAAAATCAGATTGTTGCAAGAAGGAATTACGAGGCAAATTAAATCGAGATGTGTACCTTGTAATTTGCAGTAGAAGTTGCTGATTTTGGTACATTGAGAGGATTGGACTCAGGCCCCTATTTGAATCACTATGAGAAAAAGTTTGATACACAAACTAAAATTCCTCTTTGAGTGTTGATTGAACTTTACTAAGAAACTCAGTTATCTGTTTCTTAATTTATCGTTAGTCTTTCTTTTTTCTGTTTCACACGTTTAGTTTGCACTTATTTCACGTTGCCCATTTTTTGAAGCCACTCCCACTAGGAGTCTTATAAAAAGAGTTTGAAAAGTTACTAAGTAACTATTCTTCTTTGTACTTTTAAAAGAAATTATCCAGTTTAATTAATTATATAAGGCATTAAAGAGATTAGGTCGGGTAGGTCCACATGGGCGACACATGACTCAAAAATTACATCTCCTACTTCGCACATGGTGGACAAGACCCTAATTAATATTATATCAACCAAACATAAAATTCATACAAAAAATAGTTCTATTGACTTGTGAGTATGAAAAACATAAAATTATGTTTTTATAAGCCCTACAAAAGAATCCAATCACACGTGGAAAGAATTCCTTATCATCTTAATGACACTATTACTCAAAATACCCTTGACCTCATCCAATAATTTAGTACTTACTTTTTTTATTACTCAGCCTCTTAAATAGGTAAATTCGAGTTCGTGTTTAACCTTATACATACAAGTACACTTGAGTTTCATAGCCAACTTATATATGAAAGTTGAATTGTTCATTTAATCTTCTTCCCTTTCTACTCGAATCTATTTATTCCATATCAAGTGCTTTCCTAGACATGTACTGCAATATCGAATCAATCATGGCTATTTGTAATATGCAAAAGTAGCAACACTGATTGAAAATTCAGGAAACACAAAAGGTCAAACAATATTTCATTGAAAATTTGATTTAACTTTTGTAGGTCTCATGCAATGAGGAAGTAGGGAATATTCTGTCGCTGGTGAATTGATCACCCGACGCACGTGGTATGAAAAACGTGTTGCGATGTTTACACCTTAGATTGGTGTATGGGTCTCATTCTTTGATTATTCAATATCATATAGACCTAGTAATAAACACCTCCTGATGTTTAACCCTAGTTTCTCTCTTCAGTTATTATTAAATGCATTTTCTAGGAGATTTTGTTTGGATCACAAAACAAGTCATATAATGGTGGTGAAAGGCATCATTTCACATTCCCCGATGTAAAATGTTATTGCTTGTGTGAGCGAGAACATATTGCGACTTGTAAGACAATTTATATCTTAAAAATTATTACATGTATGCTACATTTGAACATAATATCAATAATTTTATAAAAAGGAAAATAGTATAATAATCATGTCATTTGCAATACTGAAATATTATCATACTCGACGTAAATCTTAAGCCTTAACAGGTTTTTTAAACAAGCCGCTAGAGATGGCCTCTTTAAAGGATATCATTTATGTGTAGGAATGTATTGCAAAGTCATATCTCAACTTCCTACTACATGTCTCATGTAGTTATACTTTCTGTCGATGTCTTTGGTCTTGCTGTGATACTTACGCTCCATTGTGTTTGCGATAGCCGATTAATTATCACAATATAGAATCATGGAACCCTTTTAATTCTTTGAGATACTAAAATGCTCAAAGAATCTCTTTACCGAAACAACTTCTTGTAATGTAGACACCCTAGCAACAAATTCAGAATATTCGCTGAAAGAGTTGTCCATGGTTTCTTCTTACTTTTCCATGAAATAGCAACACAATTAAGTAAGAAAGAATAACAAGATTTGATTTTCTATAGTCTTGGTCGCAAGCCAAATAAACATCTGCATAACTTCTTATGAATAAATCACTTACATTATAACACAATGTATGATCTGCAATTCCTTTAAGGTATCAGGATATTATCTTTCAAATTATATGTTTCATGATTGGATTTATACTTGCTAATTAGACCCACAACATAACAAATATCTTTGCGAGAATACATCATAGCAAACATCGAACTCCCAATAACACTACAATAAAAAAATCGAGACATGTCTTCATTTTCATTTCTAAATCTTTGCACACATTTAAAGGAATAAAGTTTAACCCCTTACTTTAGGATTATGGATTTGGAAAAATCTCTTTGGATCTTAGCACCTAATATATAGTGTTCTTCACCCATATAGTTCATGACAAATAATTCTAAAAGACATGACTTGAAAGTTTTCACATACTCCAAATTATTTCAAGAAAATAAATTTCTTTTTACGTAAAGATTAAGGATTAAAAAATTTTCATTGGACCTTTTCACATAGATACAATTGTCTTCATCGATCATGGAGAATAAAATGATATCATCTTCTTATGAAATTTTAGATACTACTGGCTTGAAGATTTTTTTAGTCCATAAATTGATATTCTCAATTTACATACTTCCCTTTTTTGAGCCTTATCAAGAAAACCTACTTTTTATTCTTTGTCGATTTCCTCGTTAACTAGCAACTGAGAAAAGAAGTGTCACATTCAATTTGGTGTAATTCTAGGTCTAAATGTGTAAAAATAGCTATAAGGTAATCGTATGGAATTAAACTTCACAACTGCTGAAAAAGTTTCCTTATAGTCAATAACATTTTGGGAATATTACATGTCTACTGAAGATCCCAATTGGTCTTTAAGAATGTGTATTGGGGGTACATAGGCATCCCAATGCCCAATATTGAGAAATAATTGGCATAGTATAGAAAATATGCTAAGGGGTATTAGCCAATTTCTATATAATTCCCAAATAAGCAAAATATTAAGCATATTAGAAAATATTGGCTTAAAGGGTGTTAGCCAATTTTCTAATATTAATGAGCTTGTTCAAAAATGCACCCTCAAATAATACCCTAAGCTAAAAAAATTTATTCACAACTTAGCACTTTAGATACGAGACATCCAAGTGTCAAGCCTAAGTACCATTCCACATGACCATTTAAAATTATCATGTAAATTAAGCATTGCCCAAGGACATAGTGAGGGTCCTTGGGAAAATAAGTAAACTTTCCAAAATTAACCATAAATAATAGGTAGCTAGGAAAGTGAAACCAACCCATGTGCAAGCACTTGTGAAATACATGTGAAGAAGGTGCCCAAGGAGGGGATCACCCTAACCGAATTCGGTTAGGGTAGTTAGGGGGGAAAACGTGCACATTGGATCACTCCATGTGGGGACTAACCTCCCTAAAAATTCTAGACTCTAACCTACTGCCCTAAATATATAAAAAACCTAGGAGTAACCAAATTGGACCCATTAGTGCACCCAACAGACTAGGACCAAAACCGGGTATACACTAACCTAGTACTAGTTATAGAGACAACCTAGTAGCTAACCTAGGATGGTCCAAAGAGTTAGTTGAGGTCCTAATTAATTACCCTAGTATACTTAATTAATTAATTTAGAAATTTAATTAATTAATTTAAAGAGGCAAAACCGAAATCACAAAACAATATCTAGATTTCGGTTAAAACAAGAAAAAAACAACCTAATACCTAACCTAGGATGGTTCAAAGGATTGGTTATGCTTCTAAAGACTTAAGGGTAATTTTGTAATTACCTTAGTTCACCTAATTAATTAAATAATTAATTTAATTAATTTGTTTAAATGATCAAAAGTAATTCGTTACACTAACCTAGTATAATTGAAGAAACATCCTAGTAGTTAACCTACGATGGTCCTAAAGGGTTTATTATTGTTCCAATGACTTAGGGTTAATTTATTACTTAACCTAGGTCCCCAAATTAATTAAATTAAGTATTTAATTAATTAATATAAATCCACAATATATACCGAAACCATAGTCAACAAAAATTTCCAAACTTGACTATGTGTTATGTTCTCCTATCTTTTGTCAACTTAGGATGGTCTTTTAGGTAATTAGTTTATTAGTTTATTAAATTAACTTATTAAACCCAAGTGGTGTAACTGAATATTAACTATTAAACCTAAATATGACATTCAAACTTATAGAAAAGGTGACACAAAAATAGTAAGAAACGAACGCAAGAAAAATGTAGAATATTTATCGATTTCTCTAAGGCAATTTCAAGGTTCCTTAAAAGTTTCATTCAAGGTGGTCTTCGTATATTATGATCTTCATAAGGTATGGGTTTATCTTCTGGACTTATTTCTCCAAGAGAACTTCCTTCCCAATGATTCAAAGATCTTGAAAACTAGGGTTGTTCCCGTGTTCTCGTCGAACTCCTTTGTCACTAGTATCCTTTTCGATTCAGTGTTGAATAGGTTAGATATCATGTTGTTGGTAAGAGGTTATGTATGATGTTATGTGTAATGTTCTTGAATATGATTGTCGATTAACCTATGAGATTGTGATCGTATAAAATTAATTGCTTAACAGGTGAATCATTAATTGACAATGTGTTTGTTACACCCATAATTGTTTTAAATGTTTATGTGTTTGTTAGAATGTTGCATTTCTGTTATTGTAAGGTTATGAAGGAGATAAATTCATCAAATATTTATATGATTCTGTCCAATATGTCTTAATAACGTTACCCTAATGTCATGGACCATGTTTGTTTAATAGAATGATACTATGTTATGATGTGTCCGAAACTTTTATGTATGAAGATGATTACGGTTTTTTGTGTATACATATTGTAAATGTGACTTGTTGAGAATGTTGTTTCCTTTAAATGATCATATTATGCTGTTCAAGATGTTTAAAAAACGTTATGCCTAAAGTTATGTTATAAGGTTGGCATAAAAGATCTCCATGAAATCATAATTTGAGTGATTGTTTGGCTTATCCCAATAAAATGGCTAACAATACAATGTCCAAAATGTATGCATGCAAATGTCTATAATATTATGTTAAATAATTAATAGATTGACTAATGAATAATATACATATAAAACCAAGCATGAAAGAATTTAAAATTGGTCTATGCCAACAAAGATGATTATGTAATCTATAGCCAAATGTTTTTGCCAATACTAATCATATGTAAATCTTTTGTTGTAAGAGTATCAAATATATTATAAGCACTTTGAAAGTAATTAAATGAATCCATTACAAAGGGCATGCCACTCATTGTGACAACTCCTACCATTTTCTAAAAGAATGACATATGTACTCATGAAACTCATTAAATAAAGTGGTCATCGTCCATAAACCATGATATAAATCTACTACACTAAGTAAGTAAGTAAGTAACATGAGTTATAACATAATTAAAGGGGTCTAAAGTAAGTAAATGACCAGAATGGGATGTTAAAGAAAGTGAGACAAGTGTCACTTACTCCTAAGATTCTATTTTTAAAGAATACTCACGTATGAAGGTGTTAGATTGTGTGAGACAGTCTCATTAAAACCAAAGGATGATATGTAAGGAAAATTCACATTTCATCAACGTAAAGTAAGGACGACCAATCATCAATAGAGTAAGTAAATCTCAATCTAGAGCAAGTCTCCATAATGCTTGAGTTAACACAAGAAGATAAAAAAGAAATGAACATTCACGTAATGAGGTGAGTATTATTTCAATCTATGATGCTAATGAAAATGTTCACAAAATGATAAAATGCTAAGATGAATGGTGACACAAGTCTCAACGAAGGCTAAGTAAAGGTCACTAAAACTACTCTCCTAAAAGAGTGTTGATTATGAAGAGACAAGTCTCAATCATACTCTATATGTAAGTATAAGGACAATTGACACTTAATACTACTTATGAGATGAGAAATCATCTAACGAGCAATAATTCCCTCATGCTAGAAGCCAACTTTCATGATGTATGACCTGAATGTTATGAAACTTTATACTGAGCACCGATAGCCTAGCATTGAGGGATGATGCCTTCCTTCGGAAAGGATGGAGATTCACGTAACTCTCATGATATGAGACTTTTCGGCATGCCGGATATGGGTATCCTTATATATCCTAGTCTTTGAACCAATACTGCCATTATAGGGATCTAGCAGGGTTCGAGTACCTATGTATGCTAGCATGTTCGGTCAGTTTGGCCTGTGATTCCACCTCTTTTTGGTGTGGGGCACACACTGGATTTCATGATGCTCACATGATCTATGTCGGTAAAGGTTAATGTTCCAAAATAAATAATGAGGACAGCCTTAAAGTATGAAGGATAATTAAATGAACGATACAGAGGGTGTTTGCAAGACAATCAGGAGGTGAAATCGGATTCAAGTAATCACATTAGATCATTCTTTGTCATTGCACTTCATGATCCCGATGAATCTTAACAATCATCCTAGGTATAGCTGGTGTTTACATCAGCCTACCAATAAATCAAATGAATAATGTGAAGTACGAACGAAAAAATGAAGCAGACTCTGTGTTTGCTGAAGAAGGCCCTGGGGTTGACGTCCCATATATTGGGCCCTCACTTGAGATATCTTATGCTACATCAACGATTCCAAAGTTTTGTGCATATGGAATGTATAATATATAAAACATGAAAGGTATCAAATCAATGGCATGGTTAATAGAGATTGTCAAATGAAAGATAATGAATTTAAAGTGTAAAGAATGACTCATTATAAGGTAGGGAAATTCTTCCTTAGTCCTTGTATTACTAACCCCTTTTATTAACTATTTTATAGATGCAGGTTTAGGGACAGATTGACGACTCTTGCAACAGTTGGACATCAGCGTTTCTCTAGACCATTTAGTAGGTCCTCTTGATTTCGAGGATGCTACAGTATTAGTCTAGCCTTAATTTAAAAAAAAAACTAGTTGATGTTGTCCCTAGTGTTTCTTTCATACTTTCATTTCGAAGCTTTTGTAATAAGGCCGTTCTTGGCAAACATATTTATGATATATTCTTATTCTATTTAAAATTGATTCTTATGATAGATGGTTGTTATATTTATGTTGAGCTTAGTGTATGATGAATTCATGAAATAACTATATGAAGTCTGTGTATATTTCATACTTTTAAATGTTTTAAATTTTCTGCTAAAAAATAACCATATGAATGTGATGAATGCAAGATGAGGCTTGATTGCGACCTCTGAGAGGTCAACGATGCTGGTTGCGATCCGAATTCAAGAATCCGGGTCGTGAAAAACTTGGTATCAAGGCATGAAATTAAATTACCTAGGAACTAAATTTCAACACGACTACATTACGTTATTTCTAGCATATGGTGGTGAAGTGCACCACAATCATGACATAGAGACTACGCGATGATAGGAAATTCTCCCTTATTCTACTCTTTATCGTACTATATAGAGCTTTGACACTTTGTGTCAATATAAGTATCTAACTTACTTATTGTGTGAATGCATAGAATAATATACACAATAATTAGGATGACCGAGTGGTATAGGGCGCCAGACTTAAGATCTGGACTTCCCAGCAAGGGGCCATAATGGAAATTCCCAACATGGACGAAGGACCTGTGGTGAGTGTGGTTGTTCACACGGAAGTGAATGCATGGTATGTTCTTAAATCCTTTTATGAGTACTAATGAAGAGGATAAGGCTAAGTTTTCTTCAAACTAACTCAAGTATATGGCTAAGGTATGAATTTGCTTCATAATTGTTATGCTACAATATACTATAGAAACAAGATAGTATGGTTACAGTTGCCAAATGAGTAAGAGTTGAAATTGGAAGGGTGTGGTTCAAATACAAATCCAAATAGTTTCCAATCTTAAAGCAAACAATATGTTATCTAAGGGGTTAGGAGCCGATGAAAACCTTTCTTACGAAGAGGTCTCCGTTGAAATTTTAGATCACCAAGTGAAATGGTTGAGGAACAAAGAGTTTTCCACCGTGAAGGTGCTATAGAGGAACCACCTTGTTGAGGGGGCAACATGGGAGGCGAAGGCGGATATAGATCCCGTTACCCTCACTTTTTCAATTCTTCAGATTTTATATACTCTTCCTAAGTCTTGTCTTTTCTTTTAAGGAACTCTAAAATATAAGTGCATTAGCAGATTTGATGTTTTAAGTCCATAATAATATGTCTTGTACATGCACTATATGAGTTAAAATGAGTTAATTCTTGCATTCATATTGCTGTTTTTGTATAGCATGGAAATGATTTTGTTTTGCTTCAGTGTCATGTGCACTAAGTTAAAGTAAAATTGAGAAGTCAGTTCCTTGATTTTCAATAAGAAGCTTCATATAATCTTAGAGTAGGTGCATTTTTCAGATAAGTCTTGAATTAGACATTAACGAAGATAAAGTTCAACCATGCTAAAGAGATTTCCGAAATTTTCCCTCTTCATTTTAAAAAGATGTGTAGTGTCATTCGGGGACGAATATTCCTAAGGTGGGGGGGGAGGGATAATGTAGCATTTCAGAAAAGTTATATGTCTAGTGAAGAGCTCAATAGGTCTTTAAGAATGTGTATTGGGATAAATAGGCATCCTAATGCCCAATTCTAAGAAATATTGGGCATAGTATAAAAAATTAGCTAAGGGTATTTGCCAATTTCTATATAATACCCAAATAAGAAATATATTGGGCATATTAGAAAATATAATCTTAAGGTGTGTTAGCCAGTTTCTGACATGAATGCGCTTGTTTAATAAATGCACCTACAATGAAGAACCTAAGCTAAAAAAATTTATTAACAACTCAGCACTTTAGATACGAGGCATCTAAGTGTCAAGCCTAGGTACTATTCCACATGAACATTTAAAATGATCATATGAATTAAATAGTGCCCAAGGACATAGTGAGGGTCCTTGTTATATTAAGTAAAAATTCCCAAATGAACCATAAATAATAGTTAATTAGGAAAGTGAAACTAACCCATGTGAAAGCACATGTGCAAGACATGTGAAGAAGCTACCAAAGGAGGGGACCACCCTAACCGAATTCGGTTAGGGTAATTAGGGGGAAAACGTGCACAAGGGACCACTCCATGTGGGGCCTAACCTCCCTACATATTTTATACTCTAAACTAATGCCCTAAATAACTAAATGACCTAGGACTAATCTAATTGGACCCATAAGTGCAGCCGGCCACCTAGGAAAAAAATCGGGTTGACACTAACCTTGTACTAGTTAAAGAGACAACCTAGTAGCTAATCTAGGATGGTCGAAAGAGTAAGTTTAGTTACAAAAAACCTAGGGATACTTTAATAATCAACATAGGATACTTATGTTATTAATTTATCAACATAATTAATTTATTTAAAGGGGCAAAATCGATATCACAAAACAATTTTTCAGATTTCGATTGAAACAAGAAAAAGACAACCTAGTACCTAACCTAGGATGGTTCAAAGGATTGGTTACGGTACGAACAACTTAAGGGTAATTTTTTAATTACCTTAGAAATCCTAATTAATTAAATTATAAATTTAATTAATTGGTATGCATAATCAAATCAAATTCTTTCACTAACCTTGTCTAATTCAAGAAAAATCTTAGTACTTAACCTAGGATGGTCCTAAAGGGTGTATTATTGTTCCAATGACTTATGGGTACTTTTTTACTTAACCTAGGTCCCTAAATTAATTAAATTAAGGATTAAATAGTTAATATAAAGTCAAAATGTTGACCAAAACCAGAGTCAACACCAATTTCCAGATTTGACTATCTATAGTCAACTTAGGAGGGGCGTTTTGTTAATTGGTTAATTAGTTTATTAAATTAACTTATTAAACCTAAGTGGTATAACTCATGATCATTTATTAAACCTAAAAATCACGTTAGAACTCAATGAAAAGGCAATGCAAAAACAGTAAGCAACGAATGCAATAAAAAGGTAGAAAATTTATCGATTTCACTAGGGAGATTTCAAGGTTCCTTCAAAGTTTGATTCAAGGTGGTCTTCTTAGAATAAGTTCTAGTATCCTTTTCGATTCCATGATATTATGTTTAGATGTGTCCGAAACTTTTATGTATGAAGATGATTACGGTTTGTTGTGCATACCTACTGTAAACGAGACTTGTTTATGATGTTGTGTTCGTTAAATGAAAATATTATGCTGTTCTAGATGTGTAAAAACGTTATGCCTAAATTTATGTTAGAAGGTTGGCTAAAAAGATCTCCATGAAATCATAATTTGAGTGATCGTTTGGCTTATGTCAATAAAATGGCTAACAATACATTGTCAAAAAGGAATGCATGCAAATGGCTATAATTTTATGTTAAATAATTAAAATATTGGCTAATGAATAATATTCATATCCAACCAAGAACGAAAGAATGTAAAATTGGCCTTTGCCAACAAAGATGGTTATGTAATCTATACCCAAATTTTTATGCCGATAATAATCATATGTCAATCTTGTGTAGTAAGAGTATCAAATATATTATAATCACTTCTAAAGTATTTCAATGAATCCATAACCAAGGGAATGGCACTCATTGGTACAACTCCCAACATGCCCTAAAAAAATGACATATGAACTCATCCGATGAAGCGGTAATCATCCATAAACGACGACATGAATCTACTACACTAAAGTAAGTAAGTAAAGTGAGGTATAACATAATTAAAGGGGTCTAAAGAAAGTAAGTGACCAGAATGGGGTGCTTATGAAAGTTAGACAAGTCTCACTTACACCTAAGCTACTATATTAAAAGAATACTCACGTATGAAGGTTTTAGAATGTGTGATCCAGTCTCATTAACATTAATGAATGATATATAAGAAAATTCACAACTTACGATTTTGGAAAGTCTAGTGGCTAGTCGAGAAATAGCATGGTGTTTAGGAAGAACTTTATTTGATCATGCATAGCCTTTTGTGTATGTGTGTTACTACACCCATATTTAGTACAAGTGGTGTACTAACCCCTACTATTTACTATTTTATAGATGTAGGTTAAGGGACAGATTGACGACTCTTGCAATAGTTTGGACATCAGTGTTTCTCCAGACCATTTGGTAGGTCCTCTTGATTTCGAGGATGCTACAATTTTAGTTTAGCCTTAGTTTTTGAAAAATATAGAGGATGTTGTCCCTAGCGTTTATTCCGTACTTTAATTTCGAAGCTTTTGTGATAATGTCGTGTTTGGCAAACGTATTTTTGATATGTTCATATTCTATTTTAAATTGATTCTTATGATAGATGGTTTTTATAGTTATGTTGAGCTTAGTATATGATGAATTCATGAAATAACTATATGAAGTCTATGTATACTTCATATATATAAATGTTTTAAGTTTTCTTCTACAAATAACCATATGAATGTGATGAATGAAAGATGAGACTTGTTTGCGACCTCTGAGAGGTCAGCGACGCCGGTTGCGATCCAGATTCAAGAATTCGTGTCGTGACATAGTCTACTAAAACTTTCATGAATAAAACCTTTTGTAACAAATCGTTCCTATTTGAGTTTAACTTTGAGAATCAATTTATTCCCAATAGCTTTATGTTCATTTGTAAGGTCAACTAGATCCCCGAGTTTGTTGGTTTTCATGGGCTCGAATCCTTTTTCATAGCTTTTAACCATTCATACCTTTCAAGACTAGATAATGCCTTAGTTATAGAATTAGGTTAACCCAATTCCTAAGGAGATACAAAGAAAACATAATATTCAATCTCATAAAGTCATTTAGACACATTGTTTAATGTACTCTTACGTATGTGAAGTTCAGATTCCTCTATATTATTTTGGGATTAATAATTCCCACTTGGACAACAAATCATTTCTTTATCCATTATTTTCTGGTATGTTTGACAACGTAATTTGAACTTCTGAATTCAACATTACAAAGGCTCAACTTCTTTTATTTCACCCTTTTTACAGAAAATAATTTTCCATAAATCTGACATCTCGTGATAGGATTTTAATAACTTCCATCCCCTAGTTTATAGATGAACACATACATATTGGAGCGTTTAGAGTACCTTACAAAGATAAATTTATTGCCATTACCAAACTCACCAAAATGATCTTTAGTATATGCTGCACAATGCCACAGTCGTAGATTATTGAAGTTTTTCTTATGACCAATACAAAGTTCATAAAGAGTAGAAGACATTTATTTAGAAGACATTTTGTTCAATATAAAAGTTGCAGTCAAATATGCATCTCTCCAAAAAGAGATAGATAAATTAATCATTGCCATCACTGATCTTTTCATATCCAATAATGTTCTGTTATTTTAGGCTAAACCATGTTATTGAGCAAAAGGAGTAACTAATTTTCTGATGAAACCCTTTTCAGCAGATAATTCATCAAATTGTTTTAACAAATATTCACGTCCCCTGTCATTTCATAAAGCGTTTATGCTTTGTTGTAATTGATTTTCAACTTCATTAATATATCTTTTAAAGCACTCAAGAGCTTCGGATTTTTGAGAAATCAAATATAAATTACCAAAACATGTGAAATCATGAACTAATGTAATGAAGTGTGTAGAACAAGACCTTGCCTTCACATTAATTTGGCCAAAAGTATCATAATTAGTTAATTGAAGCAGGAACTCGAGTTGTTTTAGCTTTTCCAAATAGTTTATGTGTTATCTTTCATACAAGACAACTTTCACAAAATGGCATTTAAATTTTGGTGAAAGAACTAGATTTCCATTTTTTACTAACCTATTAATTCGATCTTGGCCTATGTGACCTAATCTTTCAAGTCATGTAATAACACTAATATCTTTGTTACTTGAATAACATTACATAGCGGTCAACATAATATTCATATGTTGAAGGATTACAATCTAAAATGATTAAAAAGATCATAATGCAGTAAAAAAACTATGTAAAACTTTATCTAGATTTAATATAACACGATTAAGACTAAAAACCAAATAAAACCCAATCTCTAAAAGAGTAGACAAAAATACTATGTTTTATTGAATCTATGGTGTATATAGAACATCATGCAACATCAAGTAATGGTCACCACACCAGTCTATATTGCAAGTGACTATCCCTTTGACTTCTAGTTTCACATAATTTCCTACGTAGATCCATCTTAATTTAGATAAAACTAGACAAAACTCCACAAATTCTTCATGATCTCGTCTCACGTGGTCTGAGGATCTTGAGTCTATTATCCAAATTTTAACAGATTAAGTTAATAATGAAGTGCTAAAAACATATTTTACACATTGATTACTTTTAGAAACGCCACATTTTTTTTACTCACTATATTTACGAGCAAAATGCCGCATCATTTGGAAATTGTAGCACTTCATTTTGCTCTTGTCTATCTTTTTGAAAACAATTTTTCTTTGTTATAATTTGGCTTCTTCTTTTTCCGTAAAGGGTCTTTCTCCAGTCCCTTTGTCTTTCCCATTTCTTCGGGGGTGGGGGGTCATCGCGGTTGGGGTGAAAAATAAATATTTAAATTGGAAATAATTTTTAAAAATAAACATCAAATATTTATTTTGGAGGTGGGGGTAAGACGGACACGGGGTGGGGTGGGATGAAAAATAAGAATTTAGATTTGAAAAATAGAAAATAACTTTAATTTTTAATTTTTTTAATGGAGTGGGGGGAATAGGGAAGGAGGCGGTGTAGTTAGGAGATGAGGGTGGGTCAAATAAATTAAAATTGAAGTTAAAATTTACATGCAAATGTTTTTCATCAAAACAAACACATCCACAATCAGACAAGATGTTTTGAATCAATTATGCATTTGACATACACATTCAATAAAATTAATTCTCATAATGATGTCATATTAAAATGTGAAATCGAAAAGAGACGTAAACATCCATTTAGTATCTACAAAATAAATATTTAGCAAAAATCCTAAAGTAACTTCTTTAATGTGTGCAGTAATTTATTTTAGACTATAATCACATAGATTTGCATATCTATTAACCAAACACAATATGAAAATAGAATAATAATTCACTTGTACCATAAAAAAGAGGATAGAACTCAAAAATGCATATTAAAGTACAATAGAAGATGTACACTAGAATATTTTATAAAAAAACAAAAACAATACTAAAAAGGGAGGGGGTGGTGCAGTTTTTCCCACATAACACCTATTTTAACAGTGTACACCCTTAATGTTTCATTATCCCCAATTTTAATTGTAATTTCAATGAATTCATTCGTCCAATATTTCGGCGAGGAATGATACAAAATATTGTATCCTTCCCTCTTTGTAACTTGAATGTCTCTTTCATTACTGTATTAAAATTTCATGATAAAGATTTCGAGAAAGCCTATTAAGCTGTCAAGAGGATTAATCTTCAAAGACCTAAACTCTCTTATATCTTTACCTCTTTTCATTGGAATGGTCCTTTCACTCGTTAACCAATTTTGAGTTTACTTTGGGACACCAATATGTCAAATATCTGACCCTCGGAAATATGTCGTACAGAAGGTTTCTCTTCTACCTCATAGTTTTGTTCATCTTTGATAACTCCCATTTGAAGTGATTTGAGTATGTACCCGTTCAACCATATCTGAAGAGAGTACAAAACAAAACATGGGTAATATAATTTCATGGGACAACATATGTCAGAAATTTCTATAAAGGAAAAAAATTGTTTAAGGGAACATAATAACTAAACAAATAAAGTAGACCAATAAGATACTAAAGAAGAGAGACATTACTTCTCCAAAAAAAATAATCCCAGACATGACAAAAATCTCATTTACAAAAAAATATTTTAAAAACATTTTCTTTTATGCCAACTTAAAAAATTCATATATCACTCGTTTTAAGTCCGTTTTTCTATTATGGTATATTTTTGGAAAGCTATATACGATCAGGTCATGAAAAATATTTTTGCAACCAAAATACTGTACACCGAATTTCCAGAATCGCTACAAACAAAATAATTTTTTTTTTAAAACAGTAAAAAAACAACCAATTTTCAACAATTCATATCTCACTCATTTAAAATTGTTTTCTTATTATAATTTGTTAGGAAGCTACAAATGAGCAAATTGTGAAAGAATAAGGTTCGACCAAAATAATTGTACAACCAATTTGATCGCTACAAGCAAACAAGTTTTATTTTTTTAAAAATGCAGAATTTCATTCATACTAAAATAAGGAATCCTATCTACATCATCAGTCACAATAAAATAAAGTTTTCAATCCTATTAAGCATATAATTAATCAACATTTAAAAAAAAATTGACATCTTCATATTTTTCCTTTTAATTGTATTTAAAAAAAGTTCATTTATACACACACAATGAATGTAAAAGAAAGTAGCATATAATAAGATTTTAAGTGATGAAAGATCTGATTGTTATGACCCGCAAGTACACCCTAGAGGTTGGAGAACTCTTTAGTCATCACTCGTTGTACTCTACCTCTTGGATGTCTTGTACAAGCCTTAGACATCTTCATTTCATAATCGTAAAAATGACAAAAAAATTTAATCTTTTCACAGCACGTCATATGCTAGAACAACACTTCATTTATAGATGTAGGACCCACCTTGACCTTGACTTTTATGTTGTTCTTCAACTTGGGAGAGAGAAAGAGGAGAAAAGGAAGAGAGTCTGTGTTCAGGGAATTATGAGAGTTAGGTTAGTCTAATTAGGTTAGGGTCTTTATATAGGTTGTTAATTAACTTAATTATACCTCACTTAAGCCCTCACTTATAAACTAACCCCTAAATTAATTAACTCTTGTCACTTAAAATCGAGCATCCAAAAGCAGACACAGACATACTACTCCACGTCCATGCCCCGTTTGTCAAGACATCCCAAAAATGAGGGCTCAACATATGGGACCTCAACTAGGGAGCCTTCTTTAGCAAACACAGAGTCTTCTTTATTCATTCATACGTACTTTATTCCATTTAATTCATGGGCTAGTATAGCTATACCTAGGATGTAGTTTAAGACTTCCATCGGGTTCATTGTGCAATAATTAAGAATGACCTAGTATCATTACATTTGTTTAGATCCCCTCTTTATTATCCTATCCTAACACCTTCGGTATCATTCATTTTATGTTCATCATTTGAGGCTGGCCTTATTCATTAATGGTGTACTATAAATTTAACCGACATAGATCATGTGAGCATCATGAAATGCAGTGTCTCCCCAACACCAGAAAGAGGTGGAATTACAACCCAAAGTGACCCAAAACATGCTAGCTTACATTGGAAAAGAACCATGCCAGATTCGTATATTGATATTATACGTTCGAAGACTAGGAGATATAAGGAGACCCATACCCGGCATGCTGGACAGTCTCATCTCATAAGAGTTACTTGAACCTCCACCCTTCTCGAAAGAAGGCATCACCGCTCATACCTAGTCTATCTGTTCTCAGTATAAAGTTCAATTACATTAAACTCATACGTCATGGAAGTTGGGTTCTAGCATGAGGACATCATAGCTCAATAGATAATTTATCATCTAATCATTAGTATTAATTTTGTTAATCTCAATATTTTCATTAGAATGTTCATAGAGACTGCTCTCTTCATTATCTTTACATCTTATCGGTGAGTACGTTTTGGTAACATTTACTTAGGGTCATTTGAGATTAATCTCATCATTTACATTATCCTCATATCATGTTGACACCACATTAATTAACATTAGCACATTTGCTTTTCATAGTTACTCACCCCTTTTTACGTGAATGTTCATTTCATCATTTGCCAATGCACTTGGCTATTCAGTGTGTTTCACACTCTTGCTTACAACTTCTAGGGTCTCATCATTTCATTGTTCATTTAATCGTTTCATTTTTCATTTCATCATCTCATTCTTCATTTAAGTATGTGACAATGCACATGGCCGTTTAGTGTGTTTTACACCCTTACTTAAACCTTCTAGGGTTACATCATTTCATTACTCATTTAATCGTTTCATTACGTATATCTTAGGTTCAGTTACTTTTAATAGTATTCTAGACTTATGGGTCTATACACCCAAGCCATGCGGCTTCGTTCATAGTTCATTTAAAAGATTCATATCTTCCTAAGATTATGTGGTACAAGACTTATGCATCTTGTATGTATGCCAAGATCTCGGTTTCGATCTAAGTAGGCAACATTATTCTTAAATATTTGATGCAAGTATGGTTTATGTATCAATACGGAATTTGGTCAAGGGAAACCAATTTTTAATCTCTTAGACAACACTTACATTTTTTTCATTTATTGTATTTTGGTCCATACGGCTTGAAGATCCAAGACCGAGCCCCAACACCTTCATTTTAATTTTCCCTTAGTTTTTCTCTTCATTACTCGCTTAATGGGATTGAGAGGGTGTGGGATCGAACTCACTAATTTTCTTTTAATTTCTTTTCTTTAAACTCTCTCTCCCTTGGACGAGGGGTTGTGGGTTAGAACCCCTATAGCCTCTCTTTAATTTCTTTTAAATTTTCCCCCTTGAATCTGCTTAGGAGGTTGTGGGTTCGATCCCCACACCCCCATTTCTTTTTCTATCATTATTCTTTGACTCTCATTCACTGCCTGGAGGTCGTGGCTTCGATTCCCAAGCCTCACATTTCTTTTTATATATTTTTTGTACTATACTTTTCAGCCAGCACACGCTTGATTGAATCCCCTTGACCCCCATTTCCCTTTTGCGATTTGAAGACATTATACGGGTGAGGTCGCGGGTTCAAATTCTAGTGACCTCACCTCATTTTTCACTCAATTAATTTTCCAGATTGTTCATCTACATTTATCCTATACTAAACATGTAAGTTGCTGGAAATTTGGTCACATTTAAGCTCACATTAATCAATATTTTCACTTGAACTCATAGAGTAATTCATAGACCATTTCACACGTTTTGGGGTGGATTTTTCATAGACTCGCTTATCCAAGAGACTGGTATCTAAATAAGTCATATTTCATCTTTTATGAACATCATGATTTACATAGGTTTATGTACATAAAATAATAACCATAACATTACACATTTCTGAGCCTCAAGGGAGACCCTAGTCATAGTCATATTCTTGCACACACATGCTCAAAGTTGCGAAAACACATAGGTTGTCATTCATATGTTCTCAAACACACAAACATAAACATATTCATCACGAAAACACAACATACACCTAAATATACCAGCAATCTTACCCAACCTACGAATCATTGGGAGCTAGTGAAAGGGACATGCAACGGGGAACAACCCTAGTTTTCGGGCTGAATAATCTGAACCTTAAGGGGTCTCTTGGGAAAGGGATCATGAGAGAAGAGAAATCATACCTTTGTGAAGTTAAACACTTTAGTTGCTGCCTAAAAACATCACCCAAGATCACGTCCAATTCCCCTCAATGTCAACACCACTCGACGGACTACCTCCCTTTGCCAAACGTATGATTAACGTTTCTTTTCTTGGAATTTCTTGTGAGTTCTTCAAGTGTGAAGAACTTGGTTTATATTTCTTTTCATTAATGTTTCTTTGGCAGAGAGAGATTGTGAATAAGAGAGATAGAGACGTGAGATAGAGAGAGATGAGCGTGGGAGAGAAGAGTTTTCTTAGGCTTAGGAGTCTAGTTTCAGACATAGTAAAATAAGGTTTTATTTAATTATTAAAAATAGGATTTACTTTTATTTTAAATCATATAATAAATAATAAATATAAATAATTTCATTCATTTTCAAACTTATATTAAAAATAAATTTAATTCATTGCTGCCACCTCGGTTCGAATCCGGGTAAAGCAAGACTTCACTTCAAGGACCAATTTTCGGCCCTCTCTCCTCAAAATACCTCTCCACCTTATTAATTAAATAATTAAATATATATGAAGGGAAATTACGATATCCCTTATCTTGAAAAAAAAACTATGTTACCCCTAGACCCTCGAAACTTAAGATTTCTTCTTTTTATGTCAGGTAAAGACTCATCCGGATAAATCTTCATATTTGGGAGACCTACATTGCTGGAAAAATCTTTCCTACCTCAACTATGTCCCCAAGTTAGTTGTCTTTGATGTTGTAAGGGTTTAGAGGTCTGGTTCTACGCGCATCGACCCGTGTGAACTCGGTCTAATCATAGGCATTCTAGACACATGAAACATTACTTAGCATATCCATTTTTAGGGTTGTTACATTATCCCCCCCCCCCCCCCAAGGAACATTCATCCCTGAATGAGACTACTAAATATTTAATGTAATGCCAGTCAAAATTTCATAGTCACTATACACAATCAAGCAATAACATCAAAGAATGGAGAGATAGGGAAACTTAGACTTAAGAGTAGGAAGTCTAACCTCAAGAGATGAAAAGATGGGGATAGCGGGATCTTATATCGGCGTCGGCCTCCCACGTATAAACTTAACAAGATGTTCCTCCAATATAACTTCACTGTGGCAATCTCTTTGTTCCTCATCCTATTGACCTGTCTTTCAAAAATCTTAACAGGTACCTCCTCATAGGACAAAGTTTCATCAACCCCCAAACCTTTAATAGATAGAATCGATGCTGGATCTCCTAGGAACTTATTTAACATAGACACATAAAAGAATGGATGAACATAAGCTAGTTTTGCAGGAAATGCCAAGTCATAGGCCACCTCTCCCCCACGCTGTAGGATCTCATACCGCCCAACATACCTCGGAGTCAACTTCCCCTTTCTGCCAAACCTCATCACCCCCTTCATAGATGATATCTTCAAATAGACCTGCTCACTAAGATGAAACTCTTACGGCCGTTTTCTATTGTATGCATAATACTTCTTCCAACTGTAGGAAGTAGCCAACCAGTCCCTAATTAGCCTGACCTTCTCTAAGGCCTCATGAATGATCTCTGGACCCAAAATGGATGACCCTCCTACCTCGAACCACCCAACTGTAGATCTAAATATCTTACCATAAAGTGCCTCAAATGGTGACATCCCAACGTTGGATTGATATTTATTATACTAGTACTCTATCAAAGGCACATGGTCATCCCAGCTACCTCTGAATTCAATCACACACGCTCTCAACATATCCTTTAATGTTTGAATGGTGCGCTCTTTCTACCAATCAGTATGAGGATGAAAGGTAGTACTAAGCTTTACCTGGTTTCCTAAGCTCTTCTAGAAGGATATGCACAAATGTGAAGTTAACTGAGCTCCTCTATCTAAAATGATAGACAAAGGAATCCCATGCTATCTCACAATCTCATCAACGTAGAGTTTTTCTTAATCCTTGTCTCTGTAAGTAGACTTCACAAGGATAAAGTGGGATAAATTAGTCATCCAGTCCACATTAACCCATATAGAGTCATGGTGTATCCTAGTAATCAGAAGACCAACCACGAAGTCTATATTAATGTCCTCCCATTTCATAGTCGGAACTTCAATATTGTGAGTAAGACCGCCAGGCATAAGATGTTCTGCCTTAACATGTTGGTAATTAGGAAACTTGGCCACATAATATGCAATGTCCTTCTTCATGCCATCCCACCAGTAGATCTATTTAAGATCATGATACATCTTGGTGGAACCTGGATGTATACAATACCTGGAACCATGGGCCTTTGCAATGATCCTGGTCCATAAATCATCCACATCTTATACACACATCTTGTCCTGGTACCTAAGTTTGCCATCATCTCCCACAGGAAAAGACTTATACATCTTAACCTACACTGAGTCCTTCAGATCCATCAACACAAGATCAATATACATACCCTTATTGACTTCAAGTACTAAGGATGATTCAGAACTAGGATGAAATGAAACACCCCCACTAGTAAAGTCAATCAACCGCAGACCTAGTTTGACTAGTCTATGTATATCTTTCACCAATTCTTTCTTCTCATCCTCAACGTAGGCTGTACTTCCCATGCTCATCCTACTCAAACCATCAGCTACAACATTAGCCTTACCTAGATGGTAGTGGACATTCACGTCATAGTCCTTCAACAGGTCAAACCATCTCAAATGACGTAGATTCAACTCCCTCTATGTGAACATGTAGTGGAGAATTTTTTGGTTTGTGAACACATCCACATGCACTCCATACAAGTAGTGCCTACAGAACTTATGTGCAAACACCACAGCTGCCAACTGTAGATCATGAGTGGGATAATTTTCCTGATGAACCTTGAGCTGTCTGGATGCGTAAGCTAATTACCTTACCACCCTGCATAAGAACACAACCCAAACCAACCCTAGATTCATCACAATAAACAATGTAATTCTCTTAACACATAGGTAAAGTAAGCACCGGGGCTGAAGCGAGTCTGTCCTTGAGCTCCTGGATGCTCTACTCAGAAGTCCCCTCCAATTAAAACATGACTTTATTCTTTGTCAAAGATGTGAGTGGAGAAGCAATAGACGAAAACCCTTTCAAAAAACTATGATAATAACCAACCAATCACAAAAAGCTACGAATATGTGTGGGAGTAAGAGGTTTTGGCTAGTTCCTAACATCCTCCGTCTTCCTGGGATCTACCTCCACACCTTTATAAGATACAACGTGACCCAAGAAGGTCACTGATCTAAGCCAACATTCACACTTGTTTAATGTGGCATACAACTCATGTTGTCTAAGTACATGCATGGTTAGTATGAAATGTTGTTCATGCTATTCCTTGGTCTTAGAGTAGATGAGAATGTCATCAATGAATACTATGACGAATGAGTCAAGGTATTCACGGAATACTCTGTACATGAGATCCATAGATGCAGGAGGTGCATTCGTGTGACCAAATGACATAACTAAAAACTCGTAATGACCATAACGGGTACAAAGGGCTATCTTTGGAACATCTTAATCCCTAACCCTTAGTTGATGGTACCTTGAATGAAGAACAATCACTGAGAAGAATCTAGACCCTTGGAGTTGGTCGAACAAGTCATCTATTCTGGGAAGTGGATACCTATTCTTGATAGTGACCTTGTTGAGACATCGATAATAGAGACACATTATAAGAGTTCCAACTTTGTTTTTCAAAAACAACACTACAGCGCCCCAAGGGGATATGCTCGTCTGAATGAAACCCTTATCAGTGAGATCTTTTAACTACAGCTTTAACTATTTTAGTTCAGGTGGAGCCATTCTGTAAAGTATAGGGTTCTAAGTCGATACAAAAGTAGATCTCTGGAGGTCGAGGAACTCCAAGAAAATAATCTGGAAATACATCTTGGAATGCATTCAATGAGTCCATGGAAGGAATATGATGATCTAAATCACTAACACTGACAAGATGACATAATAACCCCTTCGACATCATTTTATTGGCTTTAAGTTTTGAAATCAAGAGATTAGGACGACTCGAGTTGTACCCTTCCCATCTGCTCTTCTTCATTAGGGAAATGAAATCTCACAAGCCTACTACGACAATCCATGCAAGCATAACAACAATGATGCCAGTCCATGCCAAGAATAACATAAAAATCATGCATTGGTAACTCAACCAAGTCTGCACATATACTCTTACCACATAAAACTATTGGGAAATCTTTGTATACTCTATCAGTTCTTACATTTTCTCCTAAAAGTGTACTAACCACTATAGGATCATGCATAACTTTAGGAAATATCTCAAAAGTGAGAGCAAGCAAAGGAGTTACAAAGGAAAGCATAGACTCTGGATCAAGTAAAGCATAAACAAAAGTTGAGAATAGTTGCAGCATACCTGTGACCACATCAATGGACGTCTCCTGCTCCTCCCTGCCCTCAGGGCAAAAAACATGTTCCTCTTAGGAGGCTCGGCTGCTGCTGCATCCTGAGGATTAGACCTGGGCTAAGAATTACCTCTAATCTTACCTCTATTCTGTGGGCAGTCTCTAAACATATGTCCACTCTTACCGTAACCAAAGCAGGCATTAGTGCCCTTTATGCACTCTCCACTCTGAGAAAGGCCACACATAGCACAATTCTTCTTGGTACGCTGCATCTCACCTCTATTGACCTTTCTAGGCTCGAGTCTGCCTCCTCTAGGTGTTGTACTCCTTTGAGAGTTAGAGTTCCTTGAACTCTGTTGCCCCTTTTTCAACCTGGGCTGCTCAGGGACGCCTAAATTCTTTCTGTGGCCTCCATAGCTGGGACTTGCCTGATATTGAGGCTTAGGCCTCCTAGCATCACGAACGCCCCTTTTCTTGAGGTTGTCTTCTACTTGTTGGACATGCAACATCAACCTGGAGAGCTCCATGTTATCATGGAGCATTGCATACCAACACTCCTCCTGTCATCCTTGTTTTTAGATACAAGAGAAGTGGCATAACTGAACATCATAATAAACTTCAGGGAATACTCCCTGACTGTCATAGATCCCTGATTATGGTTGATAAAATCCTCAACCTTGGTCTCCCTAATCTATCTTTGAAAGTATCTCTAAAAAAAGGCTGTCTTAAACAGATCCCAAGTGATTGAAACTCCACCCAAAACGTAGCTATCTTTCCACATCTTGAACCAAGTCTGTGCAACAACCTGAGTTGATAGGAAGCCAACTCTTCTTTCTTAGTATCTTTGGACCTCATAGCCACAAAGATCTTATGCACATCCTCCACAAACTCCTAGGGATCTTCTGATGTCTTAGACGCTATGAAAATAGGAGGACTTATCCTTCTAAAGTCTCTTAGATTGTAGGCCATACTAAAAACTGATGGTTCTCCCTCTGAAAATTTGGTTGGTTGACCAGGTCACTTATGGCCTAAGTCTGCATAGTAATGGCCTATGCCATTTGGGCCAGAGATTCCCTCACCTCAGCATAATTCAACCCATCAGGGTTAACTCGCATAGCCACTCCTTCGACTAGAGCATGGGGTGGAACCTGATTGTCCCCAGAAGCTGCTCCTCATCTCCTCTGACCAATGGTTCTTCTCGTATTCATTTTAGAAAAAAAACAAGGATTGATGTTAGATATGATCATAACAACAAGAAATTAGATATTAGGAAAAGGCATGATGATATCAGAAGAAGGGAAATTTTCCTACGCATCATGATGTCTCTAATTCACAATAGTGGTGCACTTCAGTACCATGACTTAGAAATTAATCAATGTGGTTGATTTAAAGTTGATTGTTATCCTTGAAATTTAACTTAGTGGTCTGATACCAACTTTTTCAAGACAGGAGTCAAGACCCCAGAAGAGACTGGCGTCGCTGACCTCTTAGAGATCGCAGACCCGCCTACTTACGTCACTCTTACTTAACCTTGGCTAATTTTAGCGGAAAATTTGAAATTTTTTGTTTCTTATCATGCATAAAGGTCATTATACTCTCATTCATAACGTTCATAATCAACAATGTAACATTAAGATTATCAACTAAAAGAAATAGTTCAATACTACATTAAATGTATAATTGCAAAAAATTGCCCCAATACAATGTCTAAAATAAAAACAGAAAGAAACAATAGTGAAAAATACTCCACTAGCTAAATCCTATTACTAATATATGTTATAATGGGGATGAATCCCCTAAATCATGACGGCATACCAAGTCCGGATGAATGCTCCACGTCCAGATAGTTTCAGCATCAACCTGTAGCTCTAGCGTCCACCTGTGCCTTTACCTAAAATTGTTGAGTTGTATAGGGTTAGTACACACTTTCACTAAGTATGGGTATATGCAAGAACACACCAAGGACATGTATGAGTAAGAATAGATCTTTCCTAACAATATAATTATGGGAAGTCAATTCAGTGAACTTGCAAAATTGGGATTAGAATATTTGGTGATCTTTCTAAATTTGGATTAGGAAAGTCATGCCATGAGAGTAACATGCATCGTCATATTTATAATATTGCACACATCACATAACATCTTGCACATAGAATATAACATATTGCATATAGCACATAACATTTTGCATATCATTTGTTCATATGCCATGTGACCTTGGAATCATGGACTTGATATCAAGACTTCCCAAAAATAAAGGCTCAACATATGGGACCTCAGCTAGGGAGCCTTCTTTAGAAAACACATAGTCTGCTTCATTCATTCATAGGTACTTCATTTCATTCATGTGCTAGTATAAACACAAGCTATACCTAGGATGTAGTTTAAAATTTTCATCGGGTTCGATGTGCAATGATTAAGAATCACCTAGTGATATTACTTAAGTCTAGCTCACATCTTCAGTATCCTATACTAACACCTTTGATATCATTCATTTAATTATGGGCATCATTTGAGGCTGACCTCATTCATTCATGGGGAAGTTTAACTTTAACAGACATAGATCATGTGAGCATCATGAAATCCAATGTATCACCCACAGCGAAGAGAGGTGGAATCACCATCCGAAGTGTCACAAAACATGACAACATACATGGGAATAGAACCCCTCTAGATCCGTATATTGACAGTATAGCTTCAAAGACTAAGAGATATAAGGGGACCTATACCCGGCTTGCCGGACAATCTCATTTAATGAGAGTTACGTGCACCTACGCCCTTCCTGAAAGAAGGCATCACCGCTCATAGCTAGTCTATCGGTGCTCTTTATAAAGTTCCATTACATTCAATTCATATGTCATGGAATCTGGCTTCTCGTATGAGGACATCATAGCTCAATGGATAATTTCTCATCTCATCATTACAATTAAGTGTTTTTATCTTAATACTTTCATTTGAGTGTTCATAGAGATTGGTCTCTTCATTAACTCTACAGTCTTATAGGTCAGTACGTTTTGGTAACATTTACTTACGCACATTTGAGATTTCTCTCATCTTTCACATTAGCCTTATATCATGTTGTCACGACATTCATTAATATTAGAACATTTGCTCTTCATAATTAATCACCCCTTTTTATGTTAATGTTGATTTCAACATATGCCAGTGCACTTGACTATTAAGTGTATTTCACACTTTTACTTAACCCTTCTAGGGTTTCATCATTTCATTGTTCATTTCATCATGTGCCAATGCACTTGACATTTAGTGTGTTTCACGCTCATACTTAACACTTCTAGGGTTACATAATTTCATTATCATTTCATCATTTCATTACATACATCTTAGGTTCAATTACTTTTAAACGTATATTAGATATATGGGTGTATACATACAAGCCATGAGGCTTCGTTCATAGTTCGTTTAAATGATTCATATCATCATAAGATTATGTGGTACAAGACTTAGGAATCGTGTATTTATGACAACATCTCGATTTCAATCTACGTAGGCAGCATTATCTTGAATATTTAATGCACGTATGGATTATGTATCAATATGAAATTTGTGCAAGGGAACCCAATTACGATCCCTTAGACAAAACTTAAATTTTTTACATTTATTGTATTTTGATCCACAAGGCTTGGGGACCGAAGATAGAACCCCAAAACCTTCATTTTATTTTTTCCCTTAATTTTTTTTTCATTTTTTGCTCAATGGGATTGAGAGGATACAGGATCGAACTCCCACAACTTCATTTTCTTTCAATTTCTTTTCTTTAAACTCTCTCTCCCTTGGTAGAGGGGTTGTGGGTTCGAACCCCCATTGCCTCTCTTTAATTTCATTTATATTTTCCCCCTTGAATCTGCCTAGGAGGTCGTGGGTGAGATTCCCACACCTCCCATTTCGTTTTCTTTCATTTTTCTTTGACTCTCATTCGCTTCATAGAGGTCGTGGGTTCGATTCCAATGCCTCACATTTCTTTTTTTTTTTTTTTTTGTGCCATTCTTTTCAGCCAGCACACCGGAGATCGAATCTCCTTGACCCCCATTTCCTTTTTGCGATTTTAAGACATTATACGAGTGAGGTTGCGGGTTCGAATCCTGGTGACCTAGCCTTATTTTTAACTCAATTAATTTTCCAGATTGTTCATCTACATTTAGCTTATACTAAACATATAGGTTTGTTGACATTTGGTCACATTTCAGCTCACTTTCATCAATATTTTCACTTGAACTCATAGAGTAATTTGTAGACCATTTAACACGTTTTGGGGTGCATTTTTTGTAGGTTTATTTAGCCAAAAAGATTGTTAACTAAATGATCCACATTTAATATTTTATGGACATCACGATTTACATAGGTTTTTTCATGAAAATAGCAACGATAATGTTACACATTTTGGAGACTCAAGCTGAGACACTAGTCATAGCCACATTGTTGCACACACATGCACATAGTTGCGAAAACAAAAAAATATTTGTCACAAAAATAGAACATACACCTAAATCTACCATCAATCATACCCAACCTAGGAATCATTGGGAGATAGTGAAAGGGACATACAACGGGGAACAACCCTAGTTTTCAGACAGAATAATCTGAACCTTAAGGGGTCTCTTGGTAAAGGGACAAAGAGATTAGAGAACCCATACATTTTTTTATGTTCAATTCTCAAATTTATTCCCAAAAACTTCATCCAAGATCATGTCCTAGTCCCCTCAATGTCAACACCACTCGACGGACAACCTCCCTTTCCCTAACTTTTGATTAACGTTTATTTTCTTGTGATATCGTGTGTATTCTTCAAGGTTGAAGAACATGGTTTATATTTCTCTTATTGAAAATTACTTTGGCAGAGAGTGATCGTGAATGAGAGAGATAGAGACATGAGAGAGAGGGATGAACTTGAGAGAGAAGAGTTTTCTCAGGCTTAGAAGTCTTAGTTTAGGCCTAAGTCAAATAATATTTTATTTAATTCTTAAAAATCTGTTTCCTTTTATTTTAAATCATGTAATAAATAATAAATATAAATAATTTCATTAATCCACAAACTTAGATTAAAAAGAAATTCAATTCATTGCTTCCACCTTGGCTCGAACCCAGGTGAAGCAAGACTTCACTTCATGGGCCAATTTCGGCTCTCTCTCCCAAAAATACCCCTCCACCTTATTAATTAAATAATTAACTATAGATGTAGGGTAATTATGATACTACCCTTAGACTGGAAAAAGACAATTTTATCCCTAGGCCCTCCAAACTTAAGATTTCCCCTTTTTAAGTCCGGTAAAGACTCATGCGGATAATTCTTCATATTCGGGAGACCTACATGGCTGTAACTAACCTTTACTAGCTCAACTAACTCCCCAAGTTATATGGATTGGATGTTGTAAGGGTTCAGAGGTATTGTTCTACGCGCATCAACACGTGTGAACCCGGTGTAATAATAGGCATTCTAGACACATTAAGCATTACTTAGCATATTCATTTTTATGGTTGTTACAGTTGCTTAGACTTCACCTCAACCACCAAAGACACTCAGAGTTATGATTTACCTCCATACCACCGTTTTGAGGGGTTTCAATTTGAACCCCTCAACGAGCCAAAGAATGAATATCTTTCACTAGATTTCTCTTGGATTCTTCCACATGGGACACACTTCCCATCGACAACCGACTTAGAGCATCCACAACCATATTAGCCTTGTCATGGTTATAGTGAAAAATCATGTCATAGTCTTTCAATAACTATAACCATCCCCATTGCCAAAGATTCAACTTTGTTTAAGTGACTACTTATTGGAAAGTTTTATGGTCCGTATACACATAACAATGAACTCCATAATGAAAATGCCTCCATATTTCAAGGAAAAAAACACGACGGCTAACTCAAGGTCATGAGTCGTATAATTCTTTTCATGAACTTTTATTTGCGTAGAAGCTTAGGCTATAACTTTGCCATGTTGTATAAGAACACACCTAGACAAAACTGGAGATGCATCACAATAAACCATAAAACCCTTAGTATCCTCCGGTAGAGTTAATACCGGAGAAGTTGTAAGCCAATCTGTCAACATTTTGAAGCTCTTTTCACATGCCTTTGACCACCCAAATTTCACATTCTTTTTGGTCAAGTTTGTCAAGGGAGAAGCAAGAGACACAAATCCATCGACAAACCTTTTATGATACATTGATAGACCTAAGAAACTCTTAATTTCCACAGAAGCCAATTGTCTAGGACAATTTTTCACCGTTTAGGTCTTTATTGGATCACCCCTACACCTTCACTAGAGATGATATGACCAAGAAACACTACCTACCTCAACCAAAACTCAAATTTTCTATACTTGGCAAAAATTAGTATTATTAAAGTACTTGGAACACCACCCAAATTAGTATTATTAAAGTACTTGGAACACCACCCTAAATAATCAATGTGTTCACCCTAATTTTTAGAATGTTCCAATATGTTGTCAATTAAGAAAATGACAAAGAAATCTAGATTACTTCAAATCACCCTATTCATTAGGTCCATAACTATTGTTGGAGCATTAATGAGACCAACTGAAATTACTAAGAGCTCATAGATACCATTTCTTATTCGAAATACTCTCTTGGGAATATCTTCACCTCTCACCCTAATTTGGTGATTTCCCTATCTCAAGTAAATCTTTGAAAATTAACTCGCACCTTGTAGTTGATAAAATATATCATCAATCCTAGGGAGATGATAGTTGTTCTTGATTGTGACTTTGTTGAGTTGATTGTAATCGATACATTTTCTAAGTGAACCATCCTTCTTCTTCAAAAACAGTACCAGAGCAACCCATGGAGAAATACTAGGTCGAATAAAGCCATTGTCTAGTATATATTTGAGTTGACTCTTCAATTCTTTCAATTCGGCTGGAGCCATCTGATAAGAAACGATCAAAATGGTATTTGTATCTGGTAGCCAGTCGATACTAAAATCAATTCCCGTTTGTGAGGAATACGGGGATGATTATTAGGAAAGACCTTTGTAAATTCCTTAACTACGGGGACCGACTCAATGGGCGGAATTTTGGAGCCTAAATCATGGACTCTTACTTTATGGTATGAACACCGTGTAGAGATCATACTACAAGCTTTGAAACAAGAAATTATAAGACCTCTACAATTAGAATTTGCCCCTTCCATTTTAAAGAGGGATCATATAGAAAGTTTAACATCACCACCTCTTCCTAGAATCTATTGAAGCAAAGCAAGCATGCATCCGATCCATACCCAAAATGATATCAAAATTAAACATATCAACTTCTTCTTATTCAACAAGAGTAAATTTGTTGGGAAACATTATAGGAAAATTTCTATATACTCTTTTTGTTATCACTAACTCACCCATTGGGGGTAGACAACATAGAAGGTTTATTCAAGATATCGGGAAAATGTCATTTTTTTCTACTAGAGGAGTAAAAAATGAAAAATTAGCACGGGGATCAAGTAAATCATATACATAAATAGAAATGACTTTCAACATACCGGTCACCACATAGGAGACGTCTCGTGCTCACCTCTAGAACGGAGGGCATAAAAGTTTTTCTTCTTCGGAGCATTCACATTCAAACCACTTGCTTGTCCACTCTCCTTGTCTTTCCCCTTAACATTTGGTAATCTCAAACTTTTACCAATATCAAATAAGCTATCCGTTCCTTTAAGGCAATCACCATAAATCTTCTTGCCACACCTTTCACAAGTTGGCTTCTTAGTTGGTGAACTAGTGATCCTTCCCTTTTGAGGCTTAGGGTTAGACACCCTTTCATCACGAGCCTTAGGGAACATGGAAAGAGCTTAGTTAGAGGACCTATTTATTAACCTAGACTTGTCTTGAATATTAAGCCCACCCCTCGAAGAACCACAATCAAATAACCCTTCTATTTGGGCATCGCTATGACATTCTTGTAGCATGAGCCATGAGAGGAGAAATATTCTTATTATCATGTAGCATAGCCGAACGACATTCTTCCTTCATGTTATCCGACACTCCCCTCACAAAGCGGCTCATTTCATTTTTAGGATAAGAATCTAAAGAAGAAGCATATTGTGAAAATTTAGTAAATTTCAAAGAGTAGTCAAGTACAAACATACCTCCTCGATAAAGGTTGATGAGTTCTTCCACCTTGGCATCCCTCTTATCTCTAGGAAAGAACTAATCAAGAAAAGTCTTCTTGAATATCGACGAAGTCATTGGTAGACCCCTTAAAAGCCTACTGTCTCTCCATTTGACATACCATGTTTGGTCCACAACTTTGAGTTGGTAAGTATCTAACTCGATTCTCTCACTAATAGTCAACCCATATATAATATTGAATCTTGTAGACTTCATAAATAATCTCTTGAGGGTCATCCTCAATTTGGGACCCATAGAGAGTAGGCGGATTCATCCTAGTGAAATCCTACAAACGGGAGGCCATGCTGCCAACATGTTGGTTTCCTCGGGGTACTACCACCTTATTAGCTTGTTCCATCAAGGATTTTTCTTGAGTAGTGATGAATTGTTATTGTGTATTTATGGATTGGCTCATTTGGATAAAGGCTGTCCTTATGTTACCATCCGTCATAGCTTAATAATTGACCGGATCTTGGTCATCCTTAGAAACATCATCAAGAGAAGGGACTTGGCTACATTAGGGAGGATCTCCCATTTTGGAAGTCTCTTCATTGAGTCTTCGTTCCGCGTTCCTTCAAATATTCGTTGCCTATAATCATAATTATAAGAATAGATGATAAAGGCGCATTGAGTACAAGACTCTCGAAACACGACATTGGATTTCCATGAAAGTGAGAGTTCCCTAAGCATCATGTAGTTTCTTATTCATTAATGTGGCGCTCTTAACAATTATGAACAAGAATCTTCATACATGTGGTTGAGGGAGGACTCAACTCTAAAGATTTTTAAACTCATGTTCAGATACATAGTTTGTCACAATCATTGAGCACCCATTAGACGTAACTTGCGGCGGCGTCCACCGAGAGGACTAAGACTACCCTTTTAGTTTGTATCATTACATTCATAGATTAAAATGCAGAAAATTTATAGATTTTCTATCTATCATGAGGTTTACATAGATCTCTGGCATACACATAATATATACATTCATATAAAGTAATACATATACCCTTCATATAAGAAGATTACACAGACTTGTACTTTTATTGCACATATATATAAGATATGTAACATAGTCTTAAAAGAGTGTCTCATATCATAACCATCTAAAACAAGAGTATATCAATTGGGCATATCCCATACATCAATATAATAAAGACACATATAGGCCATAAAATTTGTACTCAAATGAAATGGAAAGAACATAGAAGTCTTAAAAGTAAAACAACATTCATAAGCTCAATATTAGCATTGCCTTCGGAAAATAAGGTCCTACCCAACTTGGATTATTCAGGTATTCTAAGTTTTCTTCAAAGTCGTCTCAAAAGCCCTTCAACGACTAGAACCTTAAATGTTGGGGAAAAGGGAGAAAATGGGGTTAGCACATCACATGTACTAAGTATTAGACCATATGTATATATAATAAAAAATCATTCTAAAAAAGGACATTTCATTAAAACATGCTATTTTACGTTTGGAAAGCCTTATGCACATTCAAGAACCAAAACAAGTCATTAATGCATATTTTTCAAGTCAATAACATGTACTATTAAAGATCAAACCACCTTAAGTCACATATAGTCACATCCATATCAACATACTTGAACCCATAATCAAATACAACTCTATCATCAAGTCATAACATCAAAAGCATGAATAAGATTTGAACGCATTATAACAACACAAGACCGTCACTCATGAACCTCAATAAGACCATTTGTGCAATAATTAAGAAAATCCCATAACCTTACTTAATCAAGTAAACCTAGAAAGAACCATAATAAATATCCAAATAAACATATAATATCGCTAAGATTACATAATATCATAGTTTAGCAATAGAGACCAAATACATGTTCATAAGAGTAACCAATATCACATAGTGTCATATACATGTAAGGTCATCATATTACAATCATTTACATTTATAAGAATATACACACATAAGAAAATTCTATGAAGATTCCTTTCAAGACTAACTAGTGCAATGTACAAGTAGAGTCCGATACCCCTATCTAGACTAAGTGAAACCCCATAGGTCATCCTAGTTACAGTTTATTCGTTACTTCACTTTACCTTTTGGGAACATCTTTCCTTAACCTACATAGACCACATGAGCTAATGTGGAATACGATGTCATGGAACACTACACTGAGAGAAGGCGGACTACATGCCAAGATAGTTCCATAACTTGAGCATAACAACTCCGTGGATACACTAGCTAGTATTCCTATGGGGGAAACAATAGTTCAAGAACTAGAAGATATAATTGGAACCATATTTGTTCTACATGCATTATAAGTACACTAGTGATCCTACCTTCTCTATGTGAGAAGGGATACTCCTCACTCTAGTTCACTCAGTGCTAAGTTAGAGGCCCGTTTAGAAATGTCTTTAAGCCTTTATTAACAATCACAACTTAGTTTAGGTCATACAGTCTATCCATTATATAATAATAATCATCAAATCTCAATAAGAATTGCATGAGTACTTTACTGTCATTACAATTCATACATTTGAGATTAGCACATTTACATAATCATTCATGATAAGATATATTGGAGAGTCATCACCATCCTTATAACATTTACATCTTAGCCAACACCGCACAAAAACATAGTAAAGACATTTCAATACAACATCATATGAACCCTATGAACTGTAATATAAGGTTTACTTAAACACAACATCATCTCTTAATCACTAGTAACCATAACTGAAGTAAAATGTTGAGATCACAAGACTAACCAAGTCTCCTTCATAATCCAACATCAAGGTCTTACCATCATCCCTCAAACTCAACCCAACAATGGGTTTAATATCAAAACACAATGATAACCAATAAACTAAATCAAGTAAATTGAAACACTATATAACAATACATCACTAGGTCATAACTTGAGATAAGAGACTATGTCAAATTCGTAATCTACTTTACAACCTAGATCAATTTCTCAAGAACTAGCATGATAGGAATAAAACTCATCTCAATTTATTAATGAATTGATACATTAACATCATAGGACATTTATTCAACCAATAACTATGTCAATTCAAAGAAAACTACATAATTCAACTCAAGATCACAAACTACGGTTAAGGGGAAAAGATCATCTTCTACTAACTAGACCAATCCATCAATGAGAAGTGCAATGTTGTCATAATTCATCATAATCTAATCAACAAATTCACAAGAAAACATAAAAAAAAAATTAAAAATCAATTTCGAGATTGGAAGAAATGCACATGAAAATTCATCTTTAAAAATCAATTTAAATGTTCCCTTTGGGGAGAGAGACTCCAAGGTGAAAGGAATACCATACTTTGTTGATTGATAAATATTGGTTATTGAAGCCCTATAAACTACTTTGACCTTGACTTTTATTGTGTTCTTGAACTTGGAAGAGAGAAAGAAGAGAGAAGGAAGAGAGTTTGTGTTTTTGGAATTATGAGAGGTAGGTTAGTCTAATTAGATTAGGGTGTTTATATAAGTTTTAAATGAACGTAAATAGACCTCCATTAACCCCTAAATTATTTAATAACACCTAAATTAATTAACTCAAGACACTTAAAATGAGCAGTTAAAATTAGAACTGACAGACTACTGCACGGCCACGCCTAGTTTGTCAATCGACGGACCATGGGACAAACTGTTTTGTTCGTCCATCATTAAGTTAAGAGAAATTAAAATTTAAGCCTTGTACCAATGTTCTAAGTATCCATCTATGTAGGAAATAAACACTCCGTCGATTGAACCACGATTCGTCTATGAAAACCGCCTGTGGAGTTGGCCTAGGTAGTTTTCAACCCCAAATACAAGGGTCCTCATCAAGGGCCCTTTGTTTCTCCACTTGGGGAGTCATATCTAGAAGTTTTGAATATAAAATAACTCTAATACATGTTATAAAACCTTCCACAAAATTTCACCCTTTTCAAACTCCTAAAACTTAGTGAAATAGGCTAAGGCACATTAGCACCTCTTGAGCTAGTTTTCGAACAACATGACCGTTCTTTGACGTTTTGATTTCTAAACTTCCTACATTAATTATATTAAATCTTTATGACCATAAAAAAGTATCTAAACCTTTTAACAAAAGCGAAAGCATGTAGAATACATCTTATACTGTCGGAGTGTTACACTAATTCACATTCATAGTCATAATTCATGTCTTGACTTAACAAGGTAACTTAACATTCATTCCTACAAGTCATACATAGTATAAGTCTTTATTTCATAAGAGGTTCAAATCCTATCCTTTCTTGAAGTCATCTAGTGCAATGCATAGGTCGGATCCACTGTTTTCCCTATACTAAGTACATTTCTCAAGGAATTTAGATTAGAGTTTACGTTATTATCTTAGTTCATTTTTTAACTTTCGAGAAACATAGCCATAACTAACATAGTCCATGTGAGCTACATGGAATCAGGTGTTCTACTCCCACACTAAAAAGAGAGCGTACCAGTTGCCAAGGTAGGACCTTCAAATAATTTAGCTATTCTTGTGGATCCTTTACGCAAAAACCTACGGGGTACATTGTAATGGATCAAGAAGATCAGTTCTAGTAAACATGACTTTTTAATGCATAGGTCTCTAGAAGATCAGTTCTAGAAAACTTGACTTTTTAATGTGTAGGTCTCTATGTCATGATACAACATCTAGCTTGGGAACACAGACTTGTTAACATGAAGGTTCTTTATGTGACAAGCCAGACTTACTAACTTGATGCTCCCACACTCATTTGCCATGTTCATTCGTTGTTATTCTTAAACTTTCTGTTAAACATCATTAAGCCTTTAGATGACATTAGTTCATAATGATTATTCTTTACGGACCTGATCCCTCATACATCATATAACTCAAAGGTATCTATGATGAGAATTCTTCTTTCATCATAGAACCTATATTATGTGTGAACGTCCTTTTATATATTCTACTTCATACATTTATGTGTGTGCACATAAATATGTGAGATCTACCTTCATATAACACCTCTAAACCACACATGCTCATAGTTCATAAATAATATACTTAACACTCATAGAAGATAGTAACGATGCATAGAATAACTATTTTTTCCTTAGTCATCATAAGTCTACCATACTCATAGATCTACATGAAGTGTGTCTATATTGGTCAACATGATCACATAATGGGTATCCCATAGCATTGAGGAAGCTCCCTCTAAAGATAAAAACACATGCACAACATTCCTCAATGTCACGACCCAAAACCGGGGCCGCGACTGGCACCCACATTTACCCTCCTATGTGAGCGAGCCAACCAATCTAAACCTTAACATTTCGATATAATATCAATAGAAAGTAATGCGGAAGACTTAAACTCATTATTAAAATCAAATCAATAACTATTAAAATTCAACATCTATTATTTCCCCAAAATCTGGAAGTCATCATCACAAGAACATCTATCCTCAAATTACTAAACTAAAAATGTCTAAGAAACTAAAATTCATAAAAGCTAGTCCATGCCGGAAGTTCAAGACATCAAGACTTGAAGAAGAAGATCCAGTCCAAGCTAGAAGCATTAGCTCACCCTGAAGATCCGGTGTGACGAAGACTGGCTCGAATTACAGCTGAGTTGAAGATGACGGAATGTTTGCTGCACTCCACAAATAACCAAGAAGAAACATAAAAGTAGGGGTCAGTACAAACCACAAATACTGAGTAGATATCATCGGCCAACTCAAAATAGAAGATAATATATATCAAGAATATCATAAATAAACTATAAAACTCAACATGTAGCAATAACAAGTAATATAATCATCAATAAGTACTATCAAGTTCATCCATGACGACTCAAGCCTCATTACCATACTCATTTGGGAATTAAGTTCATTATGTTGAGTAAGTTATCATCTTTCAAGATTCATCATCTTTCTTCCTCTTGTGTCGGTACGTGACACTCCGATCCCCTACTACTATGTGTCGGTACGTGACACTCCGATCCCCTATATGTGTCGGAACGTGACACCCTGATCCCCTATATGTGTCGGAACGTGACATTCCGATCCCCTATATGTGTCGGAACGTGACACTCCGATCCCCTATATGTGTCGGTACGTGACACTCCGATCCCCTAATTCTACGTGTCGGTTCGTGACACCCGTCCCACTAATACTATGTGTCGGTACGTGACACTCCGATCCACTAATTCTATGTGTCGGAACGTGACACTCCGATCCACTAATTCTATCCGTTCATCAAGCCTTCTCTATACCAAGGCATCATCAATCCCATTACTTTAATTCATCAAGCCTTCTTTTATATTAAGGCATCCTCATTAATAACGTAGATTAAAGTTTCTTTCAAGTTTTGGGATTCAATAGTTTTCATCATGCTTGCTTTATCAAAAATCATACAATCATATTCATGCAAGCATACAATTAAGCATATAGCAGGGTTTACAATACAATCAATACATATTATTCACTATTAAGAGTTCACTACGAATATCGTAAAAACCATAACCTACCTCCACCGAAGAATTGGAATCAACAAGCAATTTCCCAAGCTTTGTGTTTTCCTCTTCGTTTCTCCTCTCTCGTTCAATCCTCTCTTTCTCTTTCTGTTCTTTCTCTTTTTCTTATTCAAAACCCTCTTCCTTTTACCCTAATTAGTATATAATTAAGAATAAAAGGTGACAATAATACCCACTAATTAACCCAAAGTTACCTCTTTTATCCCTCAAGAATTTGAGTTATTAGTATAAACCCACAAAATCTATAATTAAGGAAATAATAGTCCAAAACGTCCCTTAAAACGTGTAAAGAAATCCAACTCCGACTGGGATTACGCAACCTGTGACGGCCCGTCGTGCCTGCGACGGTCCGTCACTCAGGTCGTCGCAACCTCTTAACATTCCATTTTTCTCTAAGGATTCTGTGACGGCCCGTCACGCCTGTGACGGTCCGTCCTGCACTTCCGTCATGACGTTCAGAAACTCGTTCCCCGTACCAAATTCTCAAGAGTTGAAGTGTTTTACAACGGACTATCACGACGGTTCGTCGTATCTGTGACGGTCCGTCCTGCAGGTCCGTCACAATTTACAGAGAGTCGATTTTAGAACACAATTTTTAGAATTCTAAGTGTTCTGGGACGAGACACCCTCGACGGTCCGTCGTGCCCATGACGGTCCGTCTTGGTATCCGTCGTCTCAGCCAGTTTTTCCAGAAATAAAATCTGCTGCTCAAAACGACTAAACGGGTCATTACATATTATGTGATATATTGAGATAGATAATAAGTATTAGGTATCGTATTATTTAAATTTTAGTAAAGTTATGTTAATTGGAGGAATTAAGATTTACCCTTAGGCTTGAACTTTAGCAAATTGATTATAGATAAGGGTGAATTATTAGGTCTAGGATAGACATATAGTAACACGGGTGTCTATAAACTCATTAACTTACAAATTATGTATATATGCTTGATAGATTGGAAAGGTTCAGAGGCATGCAAAAAGGAAAAGTATTGGAGAAGTAGCTTGCTTGACTTCAGTTCTTCGGTGGAGGTAGGCTATGGTATATGCTATATGATGATAGTAAACTTTTAATAGTGATTGATATGTATTGAATGATATTGTGAAATTTGTTGTGTGACTTGGTTGTGTATTATGTGATTGACCTGAAATCCTGAGATAGTAGAATTTATATTCTTGAATCCTTCTTATCAAAGTGATGCCTTGAATAAAGAAGGCTTGATGAAATGTTATCAGTGAATTGAAAGTGGTGATAACAAATGATAAATTAATAATATTATTAGATCAGAGTGTCACGTTCCGACACGATATAATATAATCGGAGTGTCACATTCCAACATGATATAACTGGATCGGAGTGTCACATTCCGACATGGTATAACTGGATCGGAGTGTCACATTCCGACATGGTATAATTAGATCGAAGTTTAACACTATGACACGGTATAATTGGATCAGAGTGTCACGTTCCGACACGGTATAATTGGATTGGAGTGTCACGTTCCAACACGGTATAATTGGATCGAAGTGCCACGTTACAACACAATAACATTAAAGGAAAAGGATATTGAATTAACTTAATATACTCAATACCAAAGAACTCATTTCTCAACGAACGTGGTGTAGAGGCATGAGTCCTCGTGTGTGCTTGATATTGTGGTTGATTACTTACTTACTTCAATTGTCACTTGTTCATGTTGTTTGTTGCTTCTCAAGTACTATAGTTGATTTTATACTATTATTCTTTGTGTATTAGTTACTATTTTGGGATGGCCGATGATACCTACTCAGTACATGTTGCCACGTACTAAGTCCAACTTGTGTTTTTTTTGTTTTCCTTTTATTAAATGCAGCGATGTACCGATGACTTCAGATTTCCCTCAGTTCTATCTAGCCTCCCACATATCAGGTCCCAGGGTGAGCTATTCATTCAAACTCGTGTTGTATTCTCTCGGTCATGACATGTTTCCCTATACTTTCGGACACATACCATTCTATTCTTTTATTTTAGTGTATTTGATATTCTTAGATTTATTGGAGATTAGATGTCCTTGATGTGGTGACTTTCAGGTTTTGGGAAATAATATTTAGTAATATTTGAGTTTCCGCATTATGTTTGTATTTTGTAAGTTAGGTTAAATTGGTTGGTTCGCCCACGTGGGAGGTTAAGTGTGGGTATATACATATATATATATATATATATATATATATATATGTATGTATATATATGTATATATATATATATGTATATATGTATATATGTATATATGTATATATGTATATATATATATATATATATTTATATATATATTTATATATATATATATAAAACTTATAAAACAGTGAAAATAACTTAGTTCGTTAAAGGAAATGCAATAGCAAACTCAACTTTACTTATATAAGAAAGTAATATCTCCTCTGTGCGAGTTTCTCTAATCGACAACCATCACTATTGTCACGACCCAAAACCGGGGCCGCGACTGGCACCCACATTTACCCTCCTATGTGAGCGAACCAACCAATCTAACCTTAACATCTCAATGTATAACAACAGAAAATAACGCGGAAGACTTAACATCATTAATAAAAATCAAATCAATAACTATTAAAATTCAACATCTATTATTTCCCCAAAAATCTGGAAGTCATCATCACAAGAACATCTATCCTCAAATTACTAAACTAAAAATGTCTAAGAAACTAAAATACATAAAAGCTAGTCCATGCCGGAAGTTCAAGGCATCAAGACTTGAAGAAGAAGATCCAGTCCAAGCTAGAAGCATTAGCTCACCCTGAAGATCCGGTGTGACGAAGACTGGCTCGAATTACTGCTGAGTTGAAGATGACGGAACGTTTGCTGCACTCCACAAATAACAAAGAAGAAAACATAAAAGTAGGGGTCAGTACAAACCACGGGTACTGAGTAAGTATCATCGGCCAACTCAAAATAGAAAACAAATATATATCAATAATATCATAAATCAACTATAAAACTCAACATGTAGCAACAACAAGTACTATAATCATCAAGAAGTACTATCAAGTTCATCCATGAGGGCTCAAGCCTCAATACCATACTCATTTGGGATTAAGTTCATTATGTTGAGTANGGATCGGAGTGTCACGTTCCGACACCAGGATAGTATATGGATCGGAGTGTCACGTTCCGACACCAGGATAGTATATGGATCGGGTGTCACGTTCCGGCACCAGGATAGTATATGGATCGGAGTGTCACGTTCCGACACCAGTATAGTATATGGATCGGGTGTCACGTTCCGACACCAGGATAGTATATAGATCGGAGTGTCACGTTCCGACACCAGGATAGTAGTAGTGGAGCGGAGTGTCACGTACCGACACAAGAGGAATAAAGATAATGAATCTTGAATTATGATAATATACTAAATCATAAAGAACTAATTCCCAAATGAGTATGATGGGGAGGCGTGAGTCCTCATTGATGTGCTTGGTGTTGTGACCAAGGGTTGTGGTAATTGTTAATGTCGCCTGTTAAGAATATTAGTTGATTTTATGTTATTATCTGATATATACTGTTTTCTATTTTGAGTTGGCCGATGATACCTACTCAGTACTTGCCTTGTACTGACCCCTACTTGTATTTGTTTTTCTTTGTAAATTGTGGAGTGCAGCAAACGTACCGTCGTCTTCAACTCAACCGCAACTCTAGCCAGTCTTCATCAAGCCAGATTTCAGGGTGAGGTATTGCTTCTAGCTTGAACTGGATCTTCCTCTTCATGTCTTGATGCCTTGAACTTCCGGCATAGACTAGCTTTTACTTATTTTAGCTTCTTAGATACTCTTAGATTAGTAACTTGAGGATAGATGTTCTTGTGGTGATGACTTCCAGATTTTGGGGATAATGATTAATAAATTTTAGAAGTTATTTAATTGATTTCGTTAATGAGTTTTAAGTCTTCCGCATTGTATTTTGTTCAATATGTTGGGGTTTAGATTGGTTGGTTCGCTCACATAGTAGGATAAGTCTGGGTGCCACTCGCGGCTCGTATTGGGTCGTGACACTTTCCTAATCGGATTTGGCAAGTCCACTGACTTGGTTTTCCATAATTCAAATCATTAGGAGAGAGCTCTTCTTAATAATGTATGTCCTTTGTGTGTACTTGCATATGCTCATACTTCGTGCAAGTGTGTAATAATCCCATACATTATTCTATTTTAGGTGCAGGTATAGAAGGGTGTTGAATACATTCATTGCGGCTGTGCAGGCATCAAAGACTGTCATCCGGACTTGGTAGGTCCTCAAGCATTTGAGGTTGCCTGCTGTTATGTTTCCAGCTTAGAAATAGGTGTAGGCTTGTGGAGCATGTTCTTTTAGTATTTCTTTCCTATTTTGTTTAGACTTATATAATTGTGCCATTATGGGAATTGTTACTTATGCTATAAGACTATTTATTTCAATATTTAATGATTATTTATTAAATGGTTGATACACATGACCAATGAACTTCTTTATACGCATATGCATAGTATACCTATGAAGTCTATGAACACTTCAAATAAAATAAAATGTTTCAAATTTTTTGAATTAACCTAACGAATGTAATGACGACGTAAGTAGGCTTGTTTGCGACCATTGAGAGGTCAACGACTCCAGTTTTGGCAAGGGTCTACACCTTGGTTGTGACAAACTTGGTATTAGAGCATTAGGTTAAATATCCATGATATCAGGATCATATCAAACACGTTGAGTAGTTTCTATGTTATGGTAGCGAGGTGCACCACTTTATGAATTAGAGACTGGTGACACCATAACTATGAGGCTACTGCAAGTGAGACAAGATTTACATACGCTAATATAAGGTCACTAAAAGTAATCACCTAAGGGAGTGTTGAATATTAACAGACAACTCTCAATCTTCTTCTACATGTAAGTGTAAGGACAAATTACACTTAATACGTAAAGAAGAGATGATAAATCATTTAATGAGCTATGACTACCTAATGCTAGAAGCAAGTTTCGACGATGTATAAGTTTAATGTAAATAGGAACTTTAAACAGATCACCGATAGGCTAGCTATGAGTGGTGACGCCTTCTGTATGGAAGGGCGGAAGTTCACGTAATTCTCAAGAGATGAGAATTTCCACCAAGGTGGGTATAGGTCTCCCTAAATCTCCTAGTCTTCGAACTATGATGTCAACATAGGAAACTAGCCAGTGGTTTTTCACCTAAGTGAGCTAGGGATGTTTTGGTTTCACCTTAGCCAGTACTCTACCTCTTTTTCGTGTGGGGACTATACCGGATTTAATGGTGCTCACATGATCTATGTCGTTTAAAGTTAAAGTTCCTCAAACTATGATAGATAATGAAATGAATTATACCAAAGGTGTTTGGATAGGATAATAACTAGATGAACGAGACTTAAGTAATGGAACCAGGTCATTCTTGGTCATTGCACAGTTAACCCGATGAGCGTGTTAAACAACATCCTAGGTATTGTTGGTGTTTACATAGCCTATGAACGAACGAATATGATGTACGTAGGAATGAATGAAGCAGACTATGTGTTTGCTCAAGTAGGCTCCCTAGTTGAGGTCCCATATGTTGAGCTCTGATTTTGGGATGTCCAAACGTTAACTCTGTGATTCCAAGGTCTCATGCCATATGAACGAATGATTTTTAATAGATATGTGCTATATGAAATATGTTATGTTCTGTATACAATATGAAAAGAATAATGATGTATGTTACTCTCATAGCATGACTTTCCTAATCTTATTTCGCAAGTCCAAGTTACTTAGCTTTCCATAATTCATATAGTTAGGAGAGAGCTCTTCTTAATCAAGCATGTCCTTGGTGTGTACTTGCATACACCCATACTTAGTACAAGTGTGTACTAATCCCATACATTATACTATTTTAGGTTCCGATTCAGGAGGGTGTTGAAGACATTCATTGCAGTTGTTCTGACATCATAGCTTGTCATTTGGACGTGGTAGGTACTCATGCATTCGAGGTTGCATGATGTTATGCTTCAGGCTTAGTTATAGGTTTAGGATAGTGGAGCATGTTCCACTAGTTTTTTTTCCTTTTTTTTAGACTTATGTAATGGTGCAATTTTAACAATAATTACTTATGCAATAAGACTATTTATTTCAAGATTTAATGATTCTTTATTAGATAGTTGATACACATGAGCAATGAAATTCTTTATACGCATATGCATGATATATCAATGAAGTCTTACACTTCAAACAAAACAAAAAGTTTCAGTGATAAAGGGCACTCATATCATAAATTTATGTACACGTAAGTAGGCTTCTCTACTACTTGTAAGAGGTCAACGACACCGATTATGGCTAGGGTTTAGACCCCGGTTGTGACAGTGATAAACGACACTCATATCATAATCATTCAACAACTCAATCCACCTTCTTTGTCAGTGATTTAACTCCTTTTGGGTAAACACATATTGGAGACTCTTATGATCGGTAAAAAATTCCACATGTACCACAAACAAGTAATGCCGCCAAATTTTCAAAGCAAACACCACGACTGCTAATTCAAGGTCATGAGTGAGGTAATTTCTCTAACGTACATTTAGTTTCCTAGAGGCGTAAGATATCACCTTCCTGTTTTGTATAAGCACAAACCCAAAACCCACTTGCGATGCGTCACAATACACCACAAAACCCTTTGTACCCTCCGCTAAGGTGAACATCGGAGCGGAAGTGAGCCTATCTTTACATGATTGGAAGATCTTCTCATATGACTCCGACCGCTCACACTTTGCACTCTTTTGGGTCAAAGTAGTGAAAGGAGATGCAATAGACGTGAAACCATTGACGAACCTCCCATAGTAACCTGCTAAACCCAACAAACTCCTAATATCAGTCGAAGTCAATGGTCTAGGCCAATTATTCACCAAACCTATTTTCCTTGGGTCTATTTCAACTCCCTAACTAAAAATGATGTGCACAAGAAAATTCACCATTCTCAACAAAATTTCACACTTACTATATTTGTCATACAATTGATGTTCTTTAAGGGATTGCAACACAAACCTCAAATGATCCATATGATCATCCTCATTCGTCGTGTATACCATGTTATCTTCAATGAATACAATGACAAACGAATCTAGGTAATTTCAAAATACTCTATTCAATAGGTCCATAAAAGCCTCCGGAGCATTAGTGAAACTGAAAGACATCACCAATAACTCATAATGCCCATACCTAGTCTGAAAGGCCATTTTCGGTATATCCACCCCTCTCACCCTAAGTTTATGATAGCTCGACCTCAAGTATATCTTTGAAATGTAACTTATCCCTTAAAGTGGGTCAAATAAGTCATCAATCCAATGGACAGGGTACTTATTCTTAATGGTGACCTTGTTGAGTTTGCCATAATCAATACATATTCTCAAAGACCCATCGTTCTTTTTGACAAATAACACCGGAGCACCCTATGGAGATATACTAGGCCTTATAAAGCCTTTTAAAGAAAATACTTTAGTTGATCCTTCAACTCTTTCAATTCGTCCAAAGACATTTGATATGGAGGGATTGAAATTGGATTTTTTTTCGGTCGCAAATCAATACCAAAATAAATTTCCCGTTCGGGAGGAATACCGGGAAAGTCATTAGGAAAAACCTTCAGAAACTCATTCACTATGGAGACCGACTCAATAGAAGGAATTTCATAATCCGAATCTCGAAATCCTACTATGTGATAGAGACAGACCTTTGAAATTATTTTACATGCATCTAGACAAGATATTATGCGACCTCTACGAATAGAATGCCCCCCTTCCACTCAACAATGTGTTCATTTGGGAAGTTAAACCTCACCACTTTTGTCCTACAATCAATGGATGCAAAACATGCATGCAACCAATCCATACCCAATATAATATAAAAATAAAGCATATCGAGTTCTACTATATAAGCATAAGAAACTCTATTGGGCAATGAAATAGGACAATTTTGATAGACAATTTTAGCAACAACCGACTCTCCCAACGGAGTAGACACTACAAAAGGCTCATGAAAAATATCGGGTAAAGCATCAAACTTTTTCGCTACTAGTGGTGTAACACAGGACAAAGTAGCACCCGGATCAAGTCAAGCATAAACATGAAGATTTATTATTTTTTACATACCGGTAATCACGTCAGAAGGGGTCTCTCCCTCACCCCTAGAGTTGAGACTAAAGAAGCGGTTCTTCTTTGGAGCACCACTAAAACCACTTGCTTGAGCTTGGCCACCACCCTTGTCTTGACTCTTCAAGTTTGTACAATCTCTCATTTTGTGACAACTCTTACCACAACTAAAGCAATTATTCGTCCAATTAATGAACTCACCATAGTGCTTTTTACCACACTTTCCACAAGTTCGCTTTGCCTTTGGTGAATTAGTACCTTTTCCCTTCTTGAATTTAGGGTTAGACACCCTATCACCACTAGCTCTTGGGAATTTGGAAGGGACCTGATTTGAACCCCGCTTCTTAAATTTAGGCTTATCTTGTATCTCACGCCTTTTTTTGAGGAGCCTCCATCAAATGACCTACTCATCTTAGCATCTCTACTTTTCCGCTTAACTCTTGCCTCCTCAACCCTTCTTGCATATACCATAATATGGGAAATATTCACGTTGTCATGTAGCTTGGCCGAATGTCACTCCTCTAGTAAGTCCTCCGACACCCCCGTCACAAAATGAGTCATTTGTTTTCTTAGATCGGGGAACAAAGAATGAGCATAGTTGGACAACTTAGCGAGTTCCAAAGAGTACATATGAAACACTTCCCTCCTTGGAGAAGATTGATGAACTCCATCACTTTCTCCTCCCTCATATCATTAGGGAAGAACCGATCTAGAATAGCCAGCTTAAAGATCTCCGAAGTCACTTTACCTCCTCACAATTACCTATTATCCCTCCATTGGACATACCAAGTTTGAGCCACATCCTTGAGTTGATATGAGGTCAAATCGACCTTCTCACTTGAAGTCACCCCCACAACATATAGCACCTTGTATACCTCATCAAGGATTTCTAGGGGGTATTCATCAACCTTAAACCGATAGAAACTAGGGGGGTTCATCCGAGTGAAGTCTCTTAGACGGGAAGGCGTAGTAGTGAATTGTTGATGAGGACGGGGGAGCAACATCCCTATTGACTTGATACGTCAACGTTTGGGCTTGAACCATTGTTGCTTGTGTTTGAGTAGTCATGGCTTGGGCTATTTGAGAAAGAATAGCCCTCATGCCCGCCTCTTTCATAGGTAGAGGGTTAGCTGGTGCTTGATCAACATTAGAACTCTCCTCAAGTCTAGGAACTTGGTCATCATGTGGAGGTCCTCCCCCATTTACAACTTCCTTCTCAAGTCATAGAGCCGCATTCCTTTGAGTGTTCATGCTTCCTATAAGCACAACAATAGGATTAGATGCAAGGCACACCATAATTATATTCTATTGGGATGATATAACATTTACATGAACGGGAGCGATTCCTAAGCATGATATAGGTTCCTACTCATAAGTGTGGCGCGCTTCACAATTATGAATACAAACCTACATAGACGTGGATACAAAGTTTTCACATCCAGGTTCACCCCTTAGACGTAGCAGACATCGTTGTCCTTTTTAAAGGACTAAGACTAGCCTCTTAGATTCATGCCAATACATTCGTATGTTCAAAAATGCCAAAAAATTTAGAATGTTTACTATCTCTTCTTGGAGGTTTACATAGACCTCGACATACACATAATATTTATTGGAGGTTTACATTGACCTCTTCATCGAGTATACATAGACCATTCATATTGGAAGGTTACATAGTCTTCTAATTTTATTGCACACATAACACACACACACACACAAACAAACACACACACACACAAAAACACATACACACACACATATATATGTGTATATATATATATATATATATAGAGAGAGAGAGAGAGAGAAATAGTCACAATTATTGTCTCAACTCATACCATCTAAACGGATATCACAATATGGGCAAAGTCCTTACATCATTTCAACAAGACCATGTATAGGTACTATGAAAGTAGACTATTCATTTAACAAGGAAAAAATGCTAGAGTCAATAAGCACATAACAAAATTAAAATCTAGAAGATGGTGTTGCCCTCAAAAGTTGATGACCTACCGCACTTGTATGAAAGGAAGAATCCAAGCCTTCAACCATATCGCCCTCAAAACTCTTCAACAATCGAAACCTAAAATTTTTGGGACAAGGGAAGAAAAATGGGGTTAGTCCTCCACATGTAATAAGTATGAGATCTTATGCACATACACAAGCAATAAACATGCTAAAAGGGACATTCTATCAACGCATGTCGTTCTACCCTATAGGGGCTTCATGCAAAGTCAAGTAATTCATATTAATCAAAAAACGTGCTTACTATCTCAAAAAGTAATATTTATCCCAACACACTTGAAACAATGATTTACAACAACCCTAACATCAAGGAATAGTATCACAAGAATGAATAAAGAGTTATATATATCATAACAAGCAACACAACTATTCACAAGTCCTAATCAAGTCAACAAGTGTAATTACCAAGCAAAGCCCCATAATCTTACTCAATCAAGTATCCTCAACAAGAAAACATGACCAATGTCCAACTTTATATATCATAGCGTTTAGGCTTGCATTTAAACATGTATTATAATTATAACCCAAGGCATATTCAAAAAGAAACTAATCATTATATAGTATGAACAATGTGCCATTGTCATCATATATACATCATATATTGTCATAGCATAAACATACATAAGAACCTTTACCTAAGACTCCCCTCAAGGCAAACTAGTGCAATGTATAGGTAGAATCCCATAGCCCTACCTAGACTAAGCTAGACCCCTTAGGTTATCAAAGTTAGAGTTGAAGTCCTTTAATTTGTTTTACCTTTTGGGAATATCTTTCCCTAAAAGACTTAGACCACATGATCTAGTTTTTAATCCGGTGTCATAAAACCCTACACCGAAAAAAGGGGACTTCTTTCCAAGGTAGTACCCAAACATAAAACATAGCAACTACGTGGATCCACTAGCTAGTATTCCTATATGGGGCAACGTAGTTAATGAACTAGGAGATTATTTGGGACCCTCTTTATGCGCCATACATTATAGTCTCTAATCTCGCGAGTAATGTAGTGTTCCTCCCTTCCCTATGTGGGAAGGGAAACTCCTCTATCTAGTTCATTCGGTCCTAAACTTGAGTCCCTTTTTGAAATGTCTGTAAGCCTTTAATTGTCATTCATAATCTAATTTAGGACATAGGGTCTACACCTTGTATAATCATCATCATCAATATATCAATAAGAATTGTATGAGTACAAATCCTTTCATCACAATTCATATAACTGAAATTAATACATTAGCATTTCTAAGATATTAAGGCACATTTATAGTTTTTACCATCCTTATATCACATACAACTTAATCAACCTCACAACATAGTCAACACATTTCAATTCAACATCATACCATTCTATAATCCTAGTATAAGGCATACTCCAATGTAATATCATGACTTAACAACAACTAATCACAATTGGGAGTAATGATAGAGATTCCAAGACTTACCACGTATTCCTTATGGTCTATCATCAAGGTCTTAACATCAAACCATAACTCAACCCAACATTGGGAGTAATATCATCCCACAATGATAACAAATAGAATAACAAGGCCAATTGCATCTCTATAACACAATTAGTCTTTAGATCACAACATCAGACAAGGTACATAGGATAGTTTCACATTATAATTCATAGCCTAAATCACATCTCAAGAACTAGGATGATAGGCCTATAATTCATCTTAATTTAATCATAATATCACCATAGTATAGTAATCAAATCAACAACCAACTCAATTGAATGATCACAATACAATATAGGTCAAGATCACTACCTAGGGTTAAGGATAGATGATCATATTCATCAATTTAGACCAGATAGTCAACAATTACCATAAACAAGTTTAATAACATGTTAATATACACAATATGACCCTAAGAATTTATTAAAACTGAATCCATGCCTTCTAATTTTTTATTGAGTGAAACCTATAAGAAAACTCAACTTTTTGAAATCTATTTTGCAAAAACCCTTGGATGAAAGAATCTCAAAGGTGAATAAAACCCATAACTTAATGTTTCTCAACAAATTGATAAAGAATTCACCTTTTTTCCAGCCCCTAAACCCTAGTTCTTCCTACCCTTTAATGGTGAGTTCATCTAGAGAGGAAAATAATAGAAAAGGAAGACATTTTATTTTTAAAGTTGTATTTAGGTTAATGAGAGTTGAGGGTATTTATAGTGGGGATTAATTAACTTAATTAATCTGCCTTGAATTCCTAACTAACCCCTAATCACTTAATAAATGAAATGAAATCATTTAAAATTTAATAGTGAAACTCGACCCCCACCGATGAGACCCCGAATGACGGTTCATCCGTGAGTTGACAAACACCCCCCCCTACATCCTTCACTCCTTAGTCTTGGTCGGGGACTTTGAAGGTGAGGTCTTCCTCAATTTTTTTCTAAGTTAGGGACGACGATGGCATCGACACAACATTGATCCACATACAGACCGTAGCTTGCACCTTCATATTCCATCGATTATTATAGAAACTATAAAGGTGAAGGTACCTTCTCCACCATCCAAAATGTTTCACAACGGTGGCATCGACTCCCCCTCAATCCACACACGCACCTTCGATGCACATTGTCAGGCAGTATTGGATCAAATTGCAAGGGTCCTCCTCAAGGTCCCTTAGTTTGTCTTTGGGGATTCCTACCAAGACGTTTCAATCATGAAACAACTCAAACATGCATTAGCTACCTTTCCACCCATTTTCGTACATTTCCAACTCCTTAAAGTTAGCCAAAAAGGCAAAGGCACACTAAGTTCCTTTTGAACCAACTTCCCAGATGTTTTTTAACGTTTTAATTTTTAAACCTCTTAAATGACCTATATTCATACAAAATGGACTTGGACACAGTGTTTAGACTTTATGATACCTATGTTAGGCTTTACAATGAATATTGAATTTTCAAGGTGTTACATATATACACTCACACACATGAATGAATGAATGAATGAATTGACCTAATGATAATGTAATGAATGTGAGTTTATTAAGAGGTTTCCTCAATTGTACTCTTATGAATGAATGGGGGATTTTTTGATAGATGCTCGCACATTTGTAAAGGCGGAGTGTCTACTAACAATATTAATATTGCTAAGATCTTGCTAGATGAATTACTGATAGATTGGGATGGGTTCGCTCCTATTACTAGAGGTGGAGTACTTAGTAGAAATATTTTAACCTATAATGAATGAATGTAATGAAATTCTAATAGTCCGTGGGGATTAGTGCTACACACCGAGCGGATATGATAGAGATGAGTAATCTCTTATGAGTAGAGGCCAGGTAATTAGTAACAATCTCATCAGATGGGTACCCTCACGTTCGTAGAAGTATGGTACTCAGTACCAATCTCCCCATCCCTTAACTATGCGCCCGCATAGGACTAGCTTGTGTATTTCCACGTAAAAGATAAATGAATGACTCTACCTTAGACAAGTGGTAACCCTTAATGTGGTAGGGGTTAATACCGAGATTTCATGTTAAGCTCTCATAGTGTATTTAAGCTAAGCATACCCCCACTAAAGAATGTAAAGAACTATTTCTTCCTTAAGGTGTACTACATAGGGTAGGTGGTGGAATTGCACGTCTTCTTTACAATTTCCCAAATAGGTATTTGAAAGGGGTCTTGGTTTGTTCTGATAATTTTAATGAAAAAATTTGTTTTCATATGACGTTAATGAAGTATGTTGATTGTATTTCTAATGTTAATGAAGGTATTTTAACTTTTTGAATGTGATGTGCCTTGTTTAGAGTGATCCTAAGTGAGCACTAAGTGGGAGTATTAGTATTCGATCCTACTTTTACATTGCACTAGTGTAACTTAGAGTTATCCTAGGGATGGTCCTGCTGTGATGATTTTGGTTATGATTATGTCTATGTCTTATGAATGAATGTTGTTGATTTCAAAGAGGTAGCATGTTTGTCCATCTTGGGTGACCATAGGGTGTTACTTGAGTATGGATGGTGGAATGGGACACTATAGACATATTGCACAAAGTGATGCTTGAGGGTTACTTTAGGTGAAGAGGTAAAATAAGGATGATAGTCTTTGTGTAATGAATGTGTTGCACTATAAAGAATGGTCATGTGAATTGTTTCTATGTATCTTGTATGATTTTCATGAGGATTTACAAAATTGACATAATGCACGGTTTTCAACTTATTGTTTCCTTTCTAAGCTTGTTTTTTCATGGCCATCATACTTAGTTCTTAATTGTACATATTCAATATTTTCATCTATCTTCGACATAGTGTATGTGTGGTAAGGTGAGGTGGTCTTAAGAGTGGAAGTTTTGTACTTAGAAATTCTCTCAAGATTTTTGTATGTCACCATATGTCGAGGACACCACTTCTTAAAATAGTTTCTCTTTCATTTAAATTTTATTTTAGAAATTGTACTTTTCTTACAATGTAAGGGTCGTGTCCCTTGTTTGAGATTCTTAAAGTTAGGGTCTTTGCTGGCCATTATGAGACTAGTATTCCTTGCTTAAAATGACATCTTTTGAATAGTGTTGGCTCATAAGCCTTAATATTTTAATTTAAAAAGGTTTTAAATTCTACACTATTTTATGACAAAGCGATGAATGAATTCTAAGAGAATGTGTAAGACCCCGAAAGGTTGAATACATTGTGTGGCGAGTAGGGGGTTCTCTCGGGTCATTACAATTTTCCTTGCAAAGCCCCCAAAATGCAAAGGCATCTTACAGACACCTTGAAAGGATGTGGTAAACATTATTGGTCGTGAAGTACTCCGTGAAGTTTCAGGCACTGGCTTGGCCAAAGTGCCTTGCCTCACATGCCACCAAGGAATATTTACGGCCAATCCTATGGGTTGTGTTCATGTGTATTGACTGTGATGTTTTCCGCGGGGCCTTGGGGAAATTTCTTGCTGAGTTTTGAAGTCTTGGCCTTTGGCAAAGGCCTTTCCTTCCATGGATTTTCACAAGCAAAAGCACCCTTATCCAATATAAAAAAAGGTTCTTTTAACACGGATCCTAACACATGCCTTGACATCAACTCACTAAACTCTTAAGCTTGGGACAATATTAAAAGACAAGGCCCTCATTATAAACTCAACACAAAGTTATTAAAAGACAAGGCCCTCATTATAAACTCAACACAAAGTTGTTAGGCTCTAGTTTAACCTTTAATTATCCAGGTCGTTACAGGTTTCAAGAAGCAAGCTTTTACACATCAATTTCATTGGAATTTTTTTTTAAGGTATGGTAGTTTTCATCCATGGAGTCATCTCAAAATCGATAGTTTTAAAAGGTAGAAATCCCTAATTGTTAGGGTTATTTTCAAAATTCTTGGGATCCTTTAAAAATCGATTCTAATCGTTGAATTATTCTATAGTAAACATGAATTTATAATTTACTATAATTTTTATTATGTATCACCAATAAACCATGAAATTCACATATTTCTCAAAGTTGATGATATGATCTGGGTCTTTGTTGATGAAAGAGGACTTTTATGAATAAATGCATAAGGTGATAGAATGACTTGAATTATTATGATTTACATTCATAATACTAAATTCTATATATTATTATTTATTGAAGGTTTGAACCACAAGAAGGTAAAGAATGATATTATGAATTTTCTATTAAATCTATGCAATTGTATTGAATAAAATTTGAGAGTAAAATATCTATGTCATTGTCTTTGTTGCGTTCTTGAAAGGACATTCTCATATACACATATATGCATTATTAATAAATGTTTTAAGGTTGAAATTATTTCCGACCTAATGGAAACTAGCATCAATTATTCATGGATGGTGAATGGTTTTTTGACGCATGATCTAAAAGAGTTGTCTTGATGATTTACCTTGAATCGGTAGGGCTAGGGAACCCATTCATGAGTAACTAATGCCATATTCTAGTGATTTCTATTGAATTGGTAGGCCAAGGGATCCCTTTAATGATTAATTAAGTTATTAAAAGCCATAATAACTACTCCGAGAGAATTTAATGCTTAGCACCGAGAGGATTTTATATGACATGGATGCTTTCCCATAGTAAGGTCGCGTTACAATATACTTGTCTCAAAAGAAATATGTTTCCTCATAGGATTTGAAAATATTGGTAACACCTAAGCTAAGATTTATCGGTTCTACCTTCGGCAACAAGACAAACCCTTTACGATGAATGGGTAACCTATTCCATGTAAGGCTCACATGGACTCATGTATGTAAGGCTTATTACCCTCAATAACAAGATCATTAATATTGAAATAAGGTTTGCTTAAAGACTCATAATGTAGTATTCAAATTAATCATGAACAAATGCATGCTTAAAGATGTATTCTATAACTGTTGTATGTTTAAAAAGATAATGTTGGCATATATTAAAGATGATCTTATGACCTATGTTTTCCAACTATGTTCATCATGTTGTTTAAACATCATAAATTGCAGTCTTTAAAAAGAAAAGTCATCTTTTATCATGTTTTAAGTGTTTTTTTGCATGTTTAATAAAATTAGTTTTTTTGTACTAAAGCCTATTTTAATCGACATTTCTCCAAGTGTATGGTCCAGTTTTGAAGGTTCTATTCTCGTGGGTAGATATTACACTTTATTGTGCTCCTAAGATTGGTGAGTCCTCATTGTTTGAGGATGAACTTCTTATGTTCTAGTTTCTATTATGTATCTCTTTTCGACATGTTGTGAGCTAAGCCCTGTTTCATTCAATGTTCTGATAATGGCTATAATGAGACAAGGTGTAGAAATTTCTGCTTTCATTTATGATTAAAATTTTATATTTTAAATGTGTTTTACTCTTATTGTTCTATTGCTTATGTTATGAGAACGAAGTATCTTGTATGGTGTCCTTTGGTGTTCTTTATTCCATGTTACATCTAGGGGGTACCCTGTGTGGTGAAAAACATGGTAATTAGACAACATGTTTTAGAATTATCGTTGGTTGATGTCTCATAAGCCACGTCTAGTAGTGTCTTGTTCAAGAGTGTACAATACACCACATTTATGAACAAGAATCTACAAGATGTTCAGGACTCCATTTCATTTATTACTCTAAAGTCATGCTATAGTTTTTGACTCTGTGAAATCTTTTTCCTAATCCTTACGTGATTGTCCACAAGATATAAATACTCATACGGATTTCTCAAGAAGGATGAGGTAGACAATTTGCATCAAGAATCTCATCCTCAATCTGCTCGAGCTCATTTTGAACCTTTGGACAAGAATGCAACAAATGCAAACCTTAGGTCGGCTTTTCAATATGTTGGCTTAAGCCTTGACGACGTAAGCCATCATATAGGTTGTAGCTTCCACTAACCCTAGTTTGAATTCTGTGGCTTCAATAGTTAGGGACTTCACCAAGATGTTAAGATTATTACGGCTTCAAACTTGAGGAAGATCCTCAAGAGTTCATTAATGATTTGTAGAAGGTACTGGCTAAAGAGGGGTGAATCGAAAAGAGAAGTTATAATTGTCTCTTACTTAATAAAAGGTGTTGCTCAAGTGTGATATAATCAATGGAAGCGATAGGTGAGGGCCTCGTAGAATGGAAAATATTTAAATCCACATTCATTGATAGATTTTTTCCCCTTGACATAGGGGAAGCAAAGGTACACGATCTTATTAACATTCGTCAAGGGATTATGAGAGTGATTATTTATTCCCTTTAGTTCACCCAACTATCCAAGTATGCTCTAACTATGGTGGCTGACTCTACGGCTAAGATGAGTAATTTTCTGTCATGTATCTCCAATATGATTAAAAAGAATGCAAAATAACAATTCTAATCCATTATATAAATATATCACGTCTTATGATTCATGCCAAAAAATGGTGGAAGAAAAAAATCAAGGAATTATATATAGATGCAAAGAGTGCTAGGATCGATGCTCGGAACATATTCAAAACAAAGGTTCGATGGACAACGGTGACAAAGGTTTAGACAAAAGATTTCTTAAAAAAAGGTCCTCCAATGCTCAAGGAGGTCATGGTATTGGATCTTCATCTAATAGGCCTAATTTTACCTAGTGAGGAGGGAGACACTAAGGTATGTGTCTAGATGGTATGGATGGTTGCTATGGGTGTGTTAATAGTGGTCATCAAATTAGAGATTGCCAATGCTTACGTCTAAGGAAGAGAGGGCCATCAACCTCCTCATAGTTGTTCAAACTCCAATGCCTCAAAGCCCAACAACTTTTATGCTTTCCAAAAACAAGATTAATAATTGAATTCTCCAGACATGGTCATCGGTATGTTTAAAATTTTCCTTATAGATGTATAGGATTTTTTAATTCCAGTGCTACTTTGTCCTTTGTGACGCCATATGTGGCAATAAGTATCGATGGTTTCCATGATGTGTTTTTAGAAAATTTTTCTTGCTCTACTCTAGTTGGTAATTCTGTGGAGGCTAAGAGGGTTTATAGAAAATACCCCATTTCCCTATCATATAGAGTATTTCACATCTATATGTTATTTTATCAGCTTCATTTATTGTATTTTTAAACATATGAATTCTTATTCTTATTTTGGTGATGTGACTTTATATATCACAGGACCAAGCCTCTTTCCCAATAAAATTATTATAAAAAATATTTAAAGTAACTCACGGTCTTCAAAAAAAATTCAAGTATAACATAAATAATGAATCTATTAGAACACTTGATTTTTAAAATACTTCTTTTATATATTTAATAGGAAAAAAGTATGGGAACTATGTAAATCACCATAAAATTGGTACGAATATTTGCAAGGTTAGGTTAACATTCTAGAACTCGAATTATGTTTTCAAGCTTATTTTGAAGAACATATGAAGCTTCATGAGATGATTACCTGTCATAAAAAAGTGATTATGGGATTATGAGAACCAAACTAGAAATTGTCCATGATTTTTAACATTAAAATTGTAACATATGTGTTATAAATCCATGACATGTTATGCATTCTTCCCCATCTATAACAGGGGTATGGGGTTCTTTGCATATATTTAAACTAATAGGAAACCGATTGCCGGAGGTTGGAAAATGTTATGCTTATTAGTTTAAGGGAAGCACCACCATTTCTAGAATTTGGTGGGTATGTGATGTATTTTCTTGTGTTTATATGTATTCAAACCATGCAATTATACGAGCATACCATGCATATTTAAATAGTAGAAGGCCAAATATCATCCATGGAGGTTTTTCGAGTTTTTGTTTCAGGTGGTATCTCTATTATCCTTTATAGTAACTGTTTATAATTATTCTTTAAACTTTACATACAAGCTCACTTTTATTCGTTATAACGTCACCTTGTATTGGGACGTTGTTTTTAGTTTTGTGTGAGTAGGTTCTTGCAGGGATTCTTGTCGCCCCACTGGCTATGATTCATGTTCATCTATGAGTCCATAAGATCCATATTATATTGGGGTTATTAAAGGATGTTAACTTTTGTTGTACAATTCTTTATAGTTGGGGCCTTATCGTGAGAGTGCTTATGTCACTCATAGAGGCAATGTGTACAAATTATTCTGCATTTTGTTTTCTAACTTTCAGTCTCTAGTCCATAGAATCGGCAGGTGTATATATGTATGTATAAGTAGGTATTCTTCAAAGGAGGCCGCATCGGCTATCTAGTACATTTTTTCCAGTTTTCTACCATTGATTGTGTGGTTATTCTAGTTAAGGTCATAACCTCCAGGGTCAATGCTTACCTTTAAGAAGTTTTGATGCTCAATCTTTTTGTATCATTGTGTCATTAGCTAGTATGCTACAGAGGGTAACTCGATCAAACATAGTATTGAGTGTCAAATAGGCCCCCTACCTGTGGTTGTGATACCTATAGAGCACAGAACTGTCTCTTGGATAGTGATGTGAATTTTTTATTTTTAAAGTTGGCTCTATGGCTTACCAATATAGATTATTGGATGTTCTACAAATCATAAGACTAAAAAGTAGGAACCCTCAAAAGATTATTTATAAGGTTATTTGAGTCTTTTAATATGCATTCAATGCCTATACTTATTCGTTTTACACTTATTTCTAGGTCCTATAACAACCCTACTACCCCTCAAACTACCTTAACTCTCTCATTCACTCAAATTATCAAATCATATTCACATTCAACTTCCTCAACTATCTCTCAACTCCAAGTAAGAAGAAGCATGCGTTTCCATATCAAGTCTTCCTTTTCGTCGTTTGTTTTGGGCTTTATCCAATAAAGTATGTATGGTTCAATGAATGAGTTCAGTTCACCTATTTATTCCTAAATGTTTCACAATTCTCCAAGTTTAATTTTATCAATTTGGTTAGGTTTCCATTCAATTCCCCATGGGATCTAATTATGTTGATTCAATTGTTTGTTTTTATTTTATTATGATAGTTTTGATTCAATTTCATGCTATCAAATTCATATCACGTGAACTCATACATTGACCATGATTTTTTACTATGAACTTTCAAAGACATAAATAAATGAAGAAACTATGATATAGCATTAACTGAATTTAAATGAAATATAATTATAAGGTACCCAATAATGAACAGAAGTCAATTTGATACAGTTAACTACAAAAAAAAGGATATGGGTCAGCCAACACACATAAATGTAATGAATATTAAAATACGGAGGGAATCACATTACAATTATTAATAATATATTAGCCCTGAATAAGTAGTATAAATAGAGCGAAACCATTTGTAAAATAATTAACCAAGAATCAAGCAATCTTCAGAATCATATTCTACTCCTACGACCACCTTCCTCTAGGACCCATTTCAGTTTTCTATTTTTATAATCATTCAATGTAGCTCATAGTTTCGTACAAAGTACTAATGAGTACTGTGGTGTCTGACTCAAATTGGCATATGAGAAAAAATATTTTTGCTTGTGCTGGTAGTTGTAGAAGTTGGGGACTAATAATGAAAGTAATTGTCAAAGCATACAAAATTTGTGAAAAATCGTGTTGCCATTTCCTTGAAGCATGTTCAATACATCATTATTATGACTTTACACGCAGCCACACTTTTCTCAAACGCCTCAATCCTCATTAGTACATGGTCAACAACTATGAGGTACATTGGATAAAAACAGAAATCTGAAGTTGGTCCTAGAGGAAAGCAGGAGTTGGAGTAGAATATGAGGCTTTTCTGAAGCTTACTTTATTCTTGCTTAATTATTAAAAAGAATGTTGCCCTTTTATTTCTACTACAAACATAGGTTAATATATTATTAATAATTGTCATGTCAGTCCCTACTTATTTTAATATTTATTACATTTCTCCATATTGGCTGCCCATATCTATTTTTTGTAGTGACCTGCCTAAAATTTACTTCTCCTCTATGATGGGTATCTTATAATTATCTTAGAATTAAGTTCAATTAATACTATACCATAGTTTCTTCATAAGTTCATGTCTTTGAAAGATCATGGTCAAAAATCATGATCAATGTATGAGTTAATGTAATATCAATTGGAAATCATGTTATTGAATCAAAAACTCATAATATGGTCAAAATACAAAAATTTAATCAACAAATTAGAACTCACGATTAATTTAATTTACACCTAATCAAATCGGTTAAGTTGAACTTGGAGAATTTTGAAACCGTAGGGGATCAATGTGTTAATGGGACTTATTGATGAAATCCTACATGGATTCAAGATCAAAGCCCAAATTAAATGATGAAAAAGAAGACTTGATTTGGAAACCCAAACTTTTTCTTCCATGAACATGAGAGAGTATTGAGGAAGATTAACGGGCTGTTAAATAGGTGGATAAGATGAAGCATCCTTTCATTCATGTACACTTTTTTTTTTGTGTCTTTTTATCAAATAAATGAAGGGGGTGTTAAATAGGTGGAGAAGATGAATCGCTCCCTCTTTCTTGAAAATTTAAGAGTCAATGGATGCACAAGGTTTTTTGACTTCCTAATATGACACCAAAGATGACCAATGAATTTCTTTTCTTGTTTTCTTTATTTTCCAAGTGTTAACTAATCAAAACACACTACATTGCCCCTTAGAGGTCCCATATGATGTTATTCATTAATTTAAGAAAAACTGAATGGACCATCTGAAATTATTAATGTCCATTAGGTAGAACTCATTTTCTTCTTTCCAGTATGACAAAAACTAAAAACTTATTCATCCACTAACACAAAATTCAAACATCTCATTAATAAAATAAATAAAACAAAAAATAAAAAATAAATTCAAACAAAACTAATATAATAAATCATAAAAAAACTAAAAAGAGATCACATAATCGGTTAATAAAATTACTTATATGTTAAAAAAAGTTGTAATTATGGAAGAAGAGTTGGATAGAGGGTAAGAGCATGAAGAGATTGATATAGATTTTAGAGTGATTCAAGGTCAGTGAGAAATAAACCAATTTTTTTTATAGAGTAATTACATGAAACATTAATAGAGAGATAGCTCACAGAGATCTCTCCACATTTATGTAAGGGTTATACGGTTGAGATGACCCAAAATCCATAAATCAAAAAGTAAGTGCTTATTTGTGTTACATTTTCATAGATCTATGAAATTATCTTAAAACAAAGAGTAACTGTTTTGTGGATTCATGTAGAGTAATTTTCTTGTGAAAATAGATGTTTGTGTCGCGAACAACAAGTACATGGCGTACTTGACCTCTTGGAGGTCTCGTACAAACCCTTTGACATCATTAATTGCATACATGTATATCAAGTAGTGCCGAATTAAAACTTTTCACACAATCAAAAAGATCTCTTTTATAGAAAATTATAAGGAAAGACTATGTTTTAAGTCGACATCTTAAACAAACTAATATATTTGGACATCGCCCATACAACAACAATATATAAATTTTTAAGTCTAGTACAATGTCTTCACAAAAAAACTAAACATAGTTATATCCTCGAATCAATTGAGGACATACCCCAACTTTTCTTTAATGGATACTACTGTCATAGCATCACTTCAAGGACTCCTCTCAATTGCAACCTACAACTTAAGAGATAGACAAAATATATGGAATAAGTACATTAAAATGCACTAAGTATCGTCTAATGCATAAAATCGTTATAAAAGGACATTTGTAAAAAACATGGTCTTTTTAGAGAAAAACTTCATAACAAAGATATACGAACCACTTTTATCACCAACTTTACCTACAAGTCACACTCCACAATATAGCATCAAGATGACGTCAGATTACATGACATGAGATCCTCCTACCAAAGTTTATTAGAAGTCTCACTTGAGTGAGTTCTGAAGCGACCACCTATACAACCCTTTCCCATACACCTAAGTGATCCTTAGGACTACCTAAGATAAGATTATTCCTATTCCATCCAATAAACTCCCTACCTAGAATTACTTCAAGACTCACCTAAGTAAGACATGAAGAGACTGCCCATACAACCTCGGCAAGCCTACCTAAGCAATCCGTAAACATACTTTAGATAAGTACCATTTGATTAATCATGATTTTAACTTAAGTTAAAATGTTCATGAAACAATTTAAGAGAAATTTAACAATCAATGACTTTCAGATAATGATCTTGAAGAAGATCTAGGGAACCTACGTACTAACATCTTCAAATCATTCTCATCCAATGTCTAGATAGTGTCCCATTCCACTACCTACACTTTGTAGTACTTATCCAACACTAGCATGTATCCAAAATAATTATAATAGGTAATAACCAACATATATCATATTGGCTAGGCAGGGAATCCGGAGTCTATCCTACTAAGATGGAGGGTGTTCTACTTGTCAATGGTAAAACTAAGAGACATCCCATGCAGGGACATGGTAAAGGAATATCAAGGGTCTATTTGTAATCTAGTGTTATCTTGAGTAGAGTCACTCCACAAGCATACTCACTCAGTGCTAGACTTTGTTCTCATAGAGTAATTCGATCAATGTGCATATACAGAGATATCATATAGTTGTCATAACCAAATCATAATACACATTACGTAAGAGGGTCCACTAGGGCTGCCAGACAATGGTTACTAAAATATCTCAATGAATTTCCTCAGGATGATTTCATGTCATTCTAGCCAACCAACCCCTTAGTCCAAGATTCACACAACATGGATACCATTAAGAATTTCAACTTCAAGGATATATTAACATTATATATAGGTCTAAGGTTCCATATAAATGAACGTCTTAACTATGTTCAAGGTCATATTACAATCACACATATACATACATGACAAAGTTACTTTAGCCTATTAAGTAAAGAGTAATATTCATATTCTTCATGTATCAAGTAAGAGACACAGGTCTATCAAAAAAAGATACACATACTTCCTCTTATGACATGTACAATCACATTCAATTAGCACATAGGAAAAACTAGGTATAATACAAGTCACCCTTTTCATTCCTATAAATAATCAATATAATCCATCATAAGAATCGTATAGTCAACTAAGAAGCATCATACATCAACATTAAGTAAAACACATTAAGACATCATCATAGTCTACTATAGACAAATATAATCAACTAGTAGAACTTATCTTTCGGCTTACATACACATATAAGTCATAAAGACCTTCACAATGATCACATATACAAGTTATAACATGATAATACCATAATTCATAATATAATGTAGTCGAGGCCCAATTTTTTCACAAGGATATCACATAAGCACCACCACCATAAGTGGACCATACCAAACATCACAACTGAAATGCCGATACTACAAAATATAGAGGAGGTTAGGTAAACATACAACTATTCCAAAATGATGACCTCCAATGCACGGTCAATTTAACCAATACAAAACGTAAATGGTCTTACCAATAGCATCAATCACCAATTCAAACTTATACTTAAACTATACAAACACTCAACATAATTAAATATGAAATTAATCAAATTAGGACAGCATAATTACAATTCTAACATGTTTGTTACATAATTCGATAGTCCAAAGTAAACTACTTATGAATTCAATACAATATAGCTAAAGTCACATCACTAATAATGTAGCCAAAATAAGGATTTCATGATTTGCATGGGTTCATAGAGTTTTAAACATAGAATCTTCAACTTCGCGCTAATTCAATCAAAAATCATTTATTCAAAAGGTGTTATGCAAGAACCAATGGCTAGATATCAATTTAGAGATTCATGCCTCAGGAATGTCTTGAAAAATGATGTTTGGCTCCTTTAAGAAAGAATATTCAAGGATGAAAACTATACCTTGACTAATGTTTATCCCAGGAAATTAAAGAAGAATTGATGGAGAATTCAAGCTCCAAGCTCCCACCTTGCCTGAAGCTCCAATGGAAATATAGAGAGTTCTTTGGGTTTGGGGTTTAATTTTAGAATAATGACTTGACATAGGGTTATAGACATATAAAAATACTTAAAATACACAAAATTCCTAAGACCACCCAGTAGGTGAAATTTCCAAACACCCCTCCTTAGGTGGAGACCCTGTAGAAAACTGCAAGTCTCTAATCGATGGATTAACCTATTAGGTGTAGACCCATCGATAGGTTGTGTTGGCGACCATCAATTCGATAAGAGACACATAAAATGGGATCTATGTGTGAAATTAAGACCAATCGATGAGGCGTCGATTCTTCCAAGGGGCGTCAATGCTTTGAGACTTTTTTGGATGTCTTAAACCCAAGGTTGAGTCCTCCTCAAGAACCCTCTACTAGGTCCTTGGGGAATTTTCCCAGACGTTCCAAACACAATTACATTCTTCTAGATGTTAGTAACCTCATACAATCTCAACTAAAATAAACATGTAAAACATGCCAAGACACAGAAGCACGTTTCAAGGCTAAACTTTCGAACGTCTTGGATGTTCTTGTATGTTTTGCCTTCACACAACACCAAAATTTACACTACATAAAAACACTATTATAGACAGTTTTAGAACTTCAAAACCTCATTAAACACGTGTTAGACTCTAGCTTCACCTAATTTGTTTTAGAGGTGTTACATTGTGTGGCAATGGTTGTGGCAGTTTGAAATGGAGGTGGTGGTTAGGGATACAGGGGGAGAGATAAAATGAAAATAAAAATTAGGCCAATATATTTTATGCGTAGTGGGTCACACATGTGGATGGACCCGAGAAAACTCCATCTAGTTTTGTCAAGAATGTACCCACCAGGCTATTCAGATACCTAGTCTAACACCTAAATAGGAGAACCCTCATACCCCTAAGGTTTATACTTGTGGAAAATTACAAAATGTGGATATAGTAAAGTCAAAATCTTTATAACAAGCTCTTTTTAAAGAACTACTTATGATGTGTAGAGTAATTAACAACCCCAAGGATCTTGTCAAATAAATACAATAGCTAGTAGGAGTTATAACTGGTCAATAATAAGAATAAAACAACCCAAATCCCACTATGCGGAAAGAAGAGTCAAAGCAGCTGGAGGATTTCTTTGTCTTCCACTAATAAAACATTACCAATTTGGCATCTAGACAATGTCAAAAAGACATAACAAGAGTAGTAATATTACAACCACACGTACTGGTAGGCATCATCAATCAACCCGACGCCTACCTCATAATATAAGAAAAGAACAATAGGATCACCCAAGTAACACTCGTTTCTCAACCCTAACACTTCTAGATCTATTAAAACATATCTTAAAAATGCTAAACCATTGGATTATCTTAAGCACCACTAAGAATCTTTTTCTACCAATCGATCTCATTATATTCTTAAAGTATCGGCACTTATCTACACCATACCAAAAAGTTTCTCCTTACCTCATTCTCTAGCCATATCCCGATTCTCCTTGGGTACTTACTCAAACAAACACCTCGACAATTGCTCATTCCCAAACCACATACATGCAGATGGTTCCACCTACACTCGGTCATCATTAGAGATGAACGAAATTATCACAAGTATATACACATCAAGATATTAAAATATAACAAACTTTAGTTACACCCTTATCGTAAGTAATTGTTCCTTTCACGGAACACAAACTCAAACTGTTAGTGCGCCGCGGTTGTACCTAATCCAAGTTAGCTTGCTAAGTGTAGAAATCTAATCCTTTGTTTGTGTTGTAACATAGAAAATCAATGCAATATTTATGTCAGAACATGGAAATCTTATCAAAGGTAGCTTTATAGAATGTGGAAATCAGATCCCATCAACAGAGCACAATCACACACACAAGTACATCATCAAGATGATACATTAAATCCTGATTTCATAAATACTTCATTCATATATCTCAATTAAAACAAGTGTAATAAACCTTGCAACATTCGTATACACAGAAGAATCACAATGAAGAAAGAACATGCATACATCACACAATCATGAAATCACAATCCCCGCCTGAGGGTTATAACTCAATTCTTTCCATAGAAGAGTCAAATTTTAGACCTAATTCTTCTTTCGGGTTCGTCTTTAGGGTTTTAAACCTATATTTTAAACATTTATCCACTTATTACTTTAATAGGTCAATCCTAGCATAGACCGAAATTTATTCCCTTCTACCGGATACCCTTTTTTAATAATAATTCTACTCATGGAAACAACATAAAGTACTTCATCAATCACTGATACTCTATAGCAAGCACTAACACCAAATACATTTATATAAAATTTCCATGGAATTTACTCGGTGCAATAAGATCTACCCATATCTCCTACGATTGATTTCGAATATAAAAAGATCAATACATATGTAGAATTGCTCAATGTATAAAATCCCAACCTACCTGGGCACTAAGAAATTTTTATGGAGTTTTGATTTATTTTCCATCTTTGTGGTATTTGTTACGCTAAATTTGACAAAATTTTTGCAAGATTCACCATTCCCGCGCTAGAAATATCACGTCCATCTCTCCCAAGCATAGAATTAATTTTTTGACATTTCTACGGTTATTTACGACATATGGGTTATTTTTAGAAGAATGGAAAAAATATGGATTTCGCATAAATTGAATTCTTTCTCGCTGATCCCGCTGCACCATGGTAAGTTGCAACTGCAGGTCCAATATAGCAGCGACATCTGTCATGCTAAAGCGGAATAGGGTCCTGAGTTTTTGCTGATTTTTGACCTTCTAAATTAAAGATGGTTTAGGTCGTTAAAAGAATTTACCACTTGTTCCTCCCCGAATGACTAGTATCTTGTCATTATATGTTCATATTTCAGGACACTCCTTCTTAACAAAATAACTCTTACACTTAAAGAATGATGTTCATAACATCAAAAAAAATTGAAAACATAGGGGGGGTAGACACACACTAAAATTGATGGTCTAATCATGTACTATACAAAAAAGTGTTATGCTTCCATGATAGGGGTAGTTTAAAAAGAAATACGCGAAATTCCAATAAAGTTCAACTATTTCTCATGTTCTGCTAGTTCAAGCAACAACTCTAAATCTGTAGCTGGAGATCGGGAAATAGAAATCAAGGGAAAAGGGGGTGAAACTTTCATTTCCCTCTACACCCTCCCAAAACTCACAAATTCTCACAATTCAGTCTCCCAAAATGTCACAATTAAGGTATGGTTCCCTTTTTTCGATGTTATTACTCCCTTGTTTGATTATGATGATTTCATGCATAAATAACTAATCAATCAATTTTGGGTACATTTTTGGAAAATAAAACTATGTTGCTAATTGTTTTAGAGAATCGTCGAATGGTACGTCTCTTCCGTCCCCTATGTTTCTATAACATCTCGGGTGTAAGGATTTTACAAAAACATAACTAAATCGATAGGAAGAGGGTGGGAAAGTTGTAAGATCATTTTGCCACGAAATCATGTTTTTGAATCTATTTAGGGGCTATTTTGTTGAAATTGAAGTAATTTTGTGTTCTAGAGTAGTTGATATAATCTATTCTACTAAAAATCAAACAAAAACAATGTTTTGGGACTAAATACGCAATATTTTCATCTTGTGTTAGTCCCAGATGAAGGTAGTTGCAGCGATCAGTATCTTCACGCTCTAGTGGGTTGATTGCCGCTATAGTGGGATGTCCAAACCATTGACCTGAATCTCTTTTTCCAAAGATATTCTCTTGTTCGTTATATCCTTCTTTGCTTGGTCTATTCTGTCCTAATTTATCTTGTTTCTTGTAGGCACTTTCAAATGGATTTAAGAATGACACCTACTTCCCATTTGTTAAATTTCTGGATGTTGCTACTTGGGAGAGGTTTCATGATTATCACATGATAGAGTGTTACTGCGACAAGGCGCTGGTATTACATAAGGTTGAGGATAAAGATCTTTCTTTTTATGAATGCCTGGTGGAGTTTGGTTGGTCATCGCTGGCCAAGGCTCCCCTGTATGCACTCACTACTTGGTTGAGGGATTTCTATGCCATCCTCCCCACCGTATGCTGGGAGAACCCCTATCCGGTCATTCACGTTTGAGGTGTCAGCATACCGTTGAATGTCGTTGATTTAAGTTAGTCATTTGAAGTGCAAGAGGTCCCAAATTATGCTTTCTAGGGTTGAATGAGGGAGATTGATCTGGAATGGTTGAGGGATACCCCAGTGGACTCTACAGATGGTCGGAAGGTTTATTTGGCTAATGTGGAGGGCATTACTACTACATGTTTGCCACCTAATACTATGTGTTGTCTACATCTGGTGTCTAAGAGGATTCTCCTGGTCGAACAACCGTACAAACGTTAACTTTTTTCGGGCTCTAGGGGTAGTGTAAGATACACATGGCATTTCGCTTAACTTGGAAGCGGAGATTATCTCAGAGTTGAAGATGTTCTATCAGGAAAAAAGAAGGTGTCCTTCCATTCTTGTTTTATCACTGTTTTACTTAAGTGGGAAGGAATGCCAATGTTCGACACTGATGAGGTATTACACATGGATTCCCCTATTCACCTACTTTTTGTTAGGACAGGTGCTACTTCTAAGGGAACGATCAGGAACACGAGCAAGGCAAACAGTAGCAAGGAAGCCGCATGTTCTAACAATCAGGACGCACTCTTAGGTGCAAAGGTTTAGATGGATCTAGAGACATTGTTGAAGATAATGGGGAGTTCCTATGCCGACTTCAACCTGATTCCACCCACCACTGCCGTGGCGGTAGATTTTCTCCATCGCCAGTTGCCCCGGGAGATGAAGAAGAACCTTCAGAGGGATAATATGATTATTCGGCTCAAGAAGGTGCTAAGGACTTTTTTTTATCTATGTCGCTCCATAGTAGCAATTACACATTGCATAGGAGGATCATGTTAACTTTTTGGATCTTAGAGAGACCGAGACTAGACTAGTTCCCTAGAGGATTTAAATTCCAACACCGACACTTCGTTTTTCGAGGATTTTTTAATTCTCTCTCCTTAGTCCATTCATGGGTTGTGAATTTTGGACAACTATGTTTTGTAGCACGTACATGCTTGTTTTTGGCTATCTTAAGCAGCGCGTTGCTTAATTCTTAATCCCTTTTGTTTATATTGTTGCTTAGTTTACACTAGTTTGGGAGTTGCAGGGATTAGTTCAGGTCCAATCCGGATGACATTTGAAGAACATGGAAGAACATGAAAATGTTGGTGCAATTCTGCCACTCTCTCTCCCGTTGTAGCGGCACCATGCCTACTGTATAAGATCGCGTTGCAATGAATTGAAATGGACTAGAAACTGCCCAATGATTTTTTAGGTGCTTTTTAACCTTCTATGATTTTTCGGACCCTTTTTTCTCCATTCAATCATTTTTTCAAAAATTTACCCAGCTAGGATACGCAAGCTCCGGGTTTAGAACTAATAAATAAAATCAACACCATAGTCTACACGTTCCCAATATACACCGAGATAGTGCAATTAGCACATTTCTTAAACTTCAGTCATTAATTTAGTCCATCGAAAAATTCTTCCACATTCACAATTATATTTTTCGAGAAGTAATGCACAATTTAATTAAAATCAAACGTCAACACACAAATTTAAAATTATTTTATCAAACAAGTGACATATATAAAAAAATATCCTATTACAACACTAATGAAGTTCAATTTTATTTGATAATTCATCAAATAAATATCCATTTCTAGGAAAGTATGCCTCGTACGACCCTTAAGGCGAGATACGAATAGAAACCTTCAATATTCCGATTAAACTTGATTCACGAAATTTGACATACATTGAGGAGATACCAATTGGAATCACGAGATACCAATTGGACTCAAGTAATACCAACATTGACTTTCTGCACAAAAGGAGAGAAGGGGTGGAAAATGTACTAGAATACTTCTTAGCCTCTTGCAGATTAGATGTGGACGTCAACATACCATTCGACGGGAGTCTTGTCCACACTTGATCTTGTATAGTGAGACCATTAACCTAGGCGATGATATAAATTCATCACGACCCAACCCACCAAGCAGTGCAGAGACCTACTCTAACACCTAAGTAGGAAACCCGCATACCCCAAAGTCTTAAACATATAGAAAAATTAAAGAATATGTATATAATGGAGATTAAATCCTTATAATTAACTTTTTTTAATAAATATTTAAGACCTTTAAAGTAATTAACAACCCCAAGGATATAGTATAACATGTACAAGAGTTACTAGGAGTAACGTCTGGTAAATGATAATAATAAAAGAACAGAACTCCCACCATGCAGAAAGAAGAGTCGAAGCTGCTAGATGATTTATTCCTCTTTGCCTAATAAAATATCACTGATCCTACATCAAGATTATGTCAAAGACATAATATGAGTAATATCAGTACAACAACATGTACTGGTAGGCGTCACCAGTTCACCCGTCACCGAACTTACAATATAAGAAAAGAGAACATGATCATGCAAATACACCTCATTTCTTGACTCGTACCCTTTCTTAGAACATGTCAACTTACACCAATACTCTGGTCACCAACCTCATTCCTTCCCAACTGCGTACACTCCTGATTCTATTAAATCATAGCATAAACATGCTAAATCATTGTATAATCAAAAACATCTCTAACAATCCTTTTGTACCAATCATTCTCGTCATATTTTGAATGTATTGTAACCTACACAAGGTAATCACTAGATATGATTGAAATCATCATAAGAATATTTACATCAGGATATCGCATTATAACATAATTTACGTTCACCCTTATAACAAGTAGTTGGTCCTCTCACAGAACCCAAACTGAAAATGTTAGTGGCCAAGATTTGTACCCAATCCCTCTAGCTAGCCATAGAATGGCAATCTGATCCTACAGTTTTACAAAAACGAGGAATTCTGATCAATTTTTTATTCTGTAATATTGCAATCTTATCCAAGTTAGAATGCCGGAATATGGAAATCAAATCCTATCAACACACCACAAATGATATATAGAGGTACAACATCTAGTTCTAACATAAACATCCTGATTTCATGATTATGTCATCTATCTATCTCAATTACATTAAGTGTGATCAACATTGGGATGTTCATATACACACAAATTTCACAATAACGCAAGAGCATGAATACATCACACAATCATGAAATCAGAACCATCACCTAAGGGTGTACTCTGAATTCTTATCACTCAAGAGACCAAGTTTTTCCCCAATTCATCCTAAGTTTTGTTAATAGGGTTTTAAACCTAAATTACTAACATTCATTAACTTATTATTTTTATTGGTCAACCTAGCATAGACCGTCGAACCTAGCATAGACCGTCTAACCTTGCATAGACCAAAACTATTACCTTCTCACGGACATCCTTGTTTAATAAAAGAATTCTACTAAAGGAAACAACCAAGGATACTTGATCGATCATTAATTCTCTACATCAAGAACTAACCCCAAATATGATACATTATATAAATTTTCAATGGAATTTACTCAGTGCACGAATGTCTATGCATATATTCTACGATTGATTTTCAATTAAACAAAGGTAAGATCATATTTAAAACTACTCAATGAATAAAACCCTAATCTACTTGCGTGCCAAGCAAATTGCACGGATTTTTGATTTCTTTTCAACTTTTTCTATATTTGCTACAGTGCATTTGGCCAAGATCCCATCATCCTCATGCAAAAAATCTTCTTCTTGTTCTCTCCCAAGCATAGAATAGTTTTTTTGGGGATTCTATTTTTACTTATGTTATATGGGTTATTTTTAAAAGGATGGAAAACAAAGATTTAACGTTATTTTGATTCTACCTCGCCGATCTCGTTGTAAGAAGTGTAAGTTCTTATTGAAGCGCCAATGGTAGTGGGACAAGGTCAGGATTTTTCATAGATTTTTGCTCTTCTCAATTAAAGATGGTTTGGGTCGTTACAATTTAATATCTTATACATTTAAATAATTAAGTAATTCTTATAGGTGCTTTTAAAAGGATAAGACATAATAATATCTATGTAATTTTTAAACCTCTTCTCAAAAAACTCGTAGCAAGAGTGACTTCAAAAAAATTGGTGACGTGAAAAGGTGGAGAAAAAACGTGTGAAACAAAAAAGAAACAAAAACTAGAGATCGTTTAAGAAATATAGATGTGAGTTTCCTAGAAAATTCAATCAACAATTAAAAAAGACTTTTAGTTTGGGAATCAAACTTTGTTTCCAAGTTATTCAAAGAGGGATCTTCAGTGAAATCCTATAAAAGTAGAAAAATAAATGTCTTTTGCTGCAAATTACAAGGTAAACATCTTGATGTTAATTTTGCTTATAATTCTTTCATTGGTATCAGTGTTACACCCACAAAATCTGCTAGGTTTAATTAGAGCCTAACATATTAGTTATGAGTTAATTAATTCCTAAAATTACTAATTATAGTGTAAAAAGGTAGTGTGTTAAGTTTGGAAATTTTTTGAGGTCAAACGTCAAAGATGTTCGAAAGTTAGTCTTTAGTGGTGCTAGTGTGTCCTTGTATGTATGCTTTGTTTTAATTTTTTGTGTGGATTCTAAAAATAGAAGAGTGACCGTAGTATGTTAATAGATATCTTAAGGGTAAAAGAGTAAGGGAAATACTCCCCGAGGACCACCCAAAGGGTCCTTGAGGAGGACCCAAAGTTCATACATGGAAACTACTTAAGGCAGCATGATGCACCAAGGTAATTATGCATTCATGCGTCGCGAGCATGGCACTTTGGGTTACTGTGAATCGCGCAATCGACAAAGGGCTTACTACCTCAAAAATAATGGGAGGCATGATTTGGAGCTTCCTCCGCGACGAGCAGCCACTTCTCAGAGTTGGTTGCATCGTTTTAAAGTCAATTTTGACATGTCTAAAAGTCCCAATATGTTTTATGTGTTTTGTTATCCTTGGAAGTTGGTTATGAACTGTTTTTAGGAAATATTTAAACCTTTTCATATTTCCAAAACCCCAACACCCATGAAGAAATTAAAATCCCCAAAACTCTCTTCTCTTCAAAAAACTCCAAAACGTCCATTGAAGAGCAAGCTCAATAACAAGCTATGGAGGTGGATTCTTGGAGATTTATTCTATGATTTTCGTGGGATTTCTAATGTAAAAGTTGTGGTGATACGTCATATTTAGAAAACCTTCCATCCAAAGAGTTCTTTCAAAGTTTTTTCAACATGAATCTGAAGTCAAAAATTCTATCTTTCATTGTTGCCATGTGTTCATTCTCAAATTTATTTCAAATGCATTCTAATGATGAATACATGTCTAGATTCTGATGTTATAATGAAGTTCTATCCAATTCTATGAAAAAGTTATGATCCTCTTATTTTCTCAAAGTTAGCTTATAATGTGGGTTTTGTGATCTTGATTTCAACGTTCATTGAATTGTGATTAAATTGTATTGAATTGCTTGTTGCTTCTACTATCTATATCAATTGAATATGAATTATTTAGGATTGATAAAATATGATCATTAGCATGGGGATTTAATAGGTTGATCTATTTCCTTTAATTAGCTTAGAATTTATATTGTATTGTGTTTATTGGTATGGTCCACTTGTGGTAGCGGTGGTTAAATTCTTGTACATGTTTATCTGTTATGATTGGAATTGAAGGTACTAGATGCAAGATGAATTGATATGATGATTCCATGTTTAGTAAGTTGAAGGATGTAGTCTTGAAACTACTATTATATTTATGTGAATTGATGTTATATGAAGTTATTTGTACAGTCTTCCTCACTAGTTGCATGACCTAGGTGCGTAGATGATGTTGTGTATATGTGAATGATTAAGATAGGGTTGGGTGTGGTCTTTAGGGCTAATTAATAGGAATAGTGTTGTAGTATGAACCCTACAAATATACACCATGTATGAAAGTGTGATCAATGTATGCTAGGTATCTTCTATCCTAAGGATGAATATGTTCTTGTCTCCTATAATGTAATGTGAGTGTGTGTAGTCTATAGTCATTAATACTTTATATGTGTGTGACTTGAAACTTGAGTGTAACGACCCGTTTAGTCGTTTTGAGCAGCAGATTTTATTTCTGGAAAAACTGGCTGAGACGACGGATACCACGACGGACCGTCATGGGCACGACGGACCGTCGAGGGTGTCTCGTCCCAGAACACTTAGAATTCTGAAAATTGTGTTCTAAAATCGACTCTCTGTAAATTGTGACGGACCTGCAGGACGGACCGTCACAGATACGACGAACCGTCGTGATAGTCCGTTGCAAAACACTTTAACTCTTGAGAATTTGGTACGGGGAACGAGTTTCTGAACGCCATGACGGAAGTGCAGGACGGACCGTCACAGGCGTGACGGACCGTCACAGAATCCTTAGAGAAAAATGGAATGTTAAGAGGTTGCGACGACCTGCGTGACGGACCGTCGCAGGCACGACGGGCCGTCACAGGTTGCGTAATCCCAGTCGGAGTTGGATTTCTTTACACGTTTTAAGGGACGTTTTGGACTATTCTTTCCTTAATTATAGATTTCGTGGGTTTATACTAATAACTCAAATTCTTGAGGGATAAAAGAGGTAACTTTGGGTTAATTAGTGGGGTATTATTGTCACCTTTTATTCTTAATTATATACTAATTAGGGTAAAAGGAAGAGGGTTTTGAATAAGAAAAAGAGAAAGAACAGAAAGAGAAAGAGAGGATTGAACGAGAGAGGAGAAACGAAGAGGAAAACACAAAGCT
>JAPDHL010001909.1:3216047-3327359 GCA_032847665.1 Solanum chilense | reverse complement strand
ATGTATGTATGTATGCATGCATGTATATATGTATGTGTATATAGATAATGTATATATCTCCCCCCCCCCCCATATCTAAATTTTTTTCAAACCTTGCCAAGAGCTCACACATTATGCTGCCTTGGGAATTCGAACTCACAACCATAAGGTTGAATGTGAAGAGTACTTACCATCATACAAACTCTCTCTTGTTGTTTATTTGTGTTTTTTTTTTATACTTCGTTTAGTTTTTTCAAATTTAACTTTTGTAGAAAGAATATATTATATGATTATTTATACTCATACACAAATGCATGATAATTTATCATCCACAATTCATTCAAATATAGATTATATTTTAACTAAATTGTGTATTTTTTTAAATATCTTTAAATATATTAAGTACAATTTTATCATTTTATTTATTAATTTTTGTAAATTTTAAAAGTTATTAAATACAATACTAAATTTATTTAAAATAAAATTTTAATTTTATAAAAAAAAATCAATAATCAGTTCAAGTTTAACATCAATATCAATAACTATAGTACTTCATCATAATATATCTGAAATCCTCGTTTTCATCTATTTTATATGTGGTTTAATTTTTTAGCTTATTTCAATTTTCATACTGATGGAAAAAATTAATAGAAATTTATGAAATATATTGCACCTTTGCAAAGTCTAAGTTTGCAAGCCGATGTTATGTCTGTATAGTAACTCTACATACGTGTGTGAAATTACTATAACATATTTACATATTTATAGACAGAAGCATATAGATCGACTCAATATATGTTGTTTACCAATAACAAATCAATAGATATGCACAAAAATTTGCACAAAGACTCGAAAATTATTTTTTTTTTGTGCTTATCAATGAAAGTGTGTCAAATAAAGAACGAAAGTGGTAAACTAACAAATATTAGTGATCAAGTGGTACAACCCGGATTGTATTTTCAAATGATGCATTTTATAATTGTGTAATTTATCAAAACTGATGTATTTTAACTATTTAGTTTTTACAAAATTGATCAAATTCATTAATTTTAATATTTTCACTTGTCAATTAACTAATGTACTATGTCTACTTCTAATGAAGCACTTGCTATTTAATACCATACTTATTTTGTGACAATTTTTATCCATGTATTTTTTTCGTAGCAAATGGTTTAATTATTCACTACAAATTATAAGTCATTGCTATTTAATACCATACATATTTTGTGACAATTTTTTGTTATCACTAAATCATAGATTGATTAGAGACAAAAAAATAGTTGTCACCAATTATTTATATTATTAGTGACGAATAAATGTCATAATAAAATATAATTTTTCATAGCTAAAACTTATAATATTTAACTACGAACTCTAATTTGTGGTTATTGTAAAAAAATATTTTTTTAGATGAAATTTTTTTGTGTCCAAAATTTAATAAATTATAAGACAAAAAATATTTTGTCATGAATTAGATACATTTTAAGTGGCGAAATAAAGTGTCACTGATAACTTTAAATTCTTTACTAACGCTACTTAACAAAAGAGGCCATTTGATTTTTTTTGTGGGCAATTTTAATGAACAAAACATTTCTTCGGATTCGTATGTTTCGTCACTAAAACTATGTGTCTCATATATTTATGCACGAAATGTAAATTTTGTCACTAAATGCGAATAATTAGTGAAGAATTTGATGTAGTAGTTTGTCATAAATTACATACACTATTAGTGACAAAATAATATGTCACCAATAACTTTAAATTCGTGACTAACACCATGTAACAAAATGACGCCAAATGATTTTATGGTGGGAAAGTTTAGTGGACAAAACCTTGCTTTGAATTCTTATGTTTCTTCACTAAAAGTATGTGTCTCATATATTTAAGCACGAAAAGTAAATTTTGTCACTAAAAGTGAATAGTTAGTGATGAATTTGATGTCGTAGCTAATAATTTTGTAGCTATATATATAATATTTTTTTGTAGTTTACTTTGTACATGTGGTTGTACTAATTCCATGATTTTCTCTTTTAGTATAGCGTTGGTAGGTGAGGCCCATTTGGGAAGCAAGACTTGGATTATATCATTGTTCAAGAGAAGTTGAAGCATGTCCTCATTTGACTAGAGGGCATAAATGTCTTTTATTTCTCATATGGAACTATTGTAATTGACTTAGTTGTACTATATTTCTATATTTCTATTGTGTATTGGCCGTGTCCCAAGTACTCTTGTGCCTAAACTTTGATTAGATTGCGTATTAGTATTTCCTACGTATTTTATATGAACGAGTTTCTAAAGACTATGAAATTTTTTTTGAAATTTTTTAATTTGTGACTACTTTTCACTATTTATATGCGAAGAATGATACGAAAGGATTTATATAAGATCTCTGAGAGGTCAAATACGTCGAATGCAGTCTGAGAGTTCCATGTCCTCTATTCTGTGGTCTCGGGATGTGACACTTTTGAGTAAATGTAGCTTTTTAGCATGATTTCTATGTTTTTCGTGCATATGATCCTATACTTAGTACAAGTTATTTACTAACACCATTTCTCACCTTTTCCCATATATTTTAGGTTCCGTTCGTTTAAGGGTTTGTGACCAATTTTGAATAAAGGTTTAGAACCATTCACCAAGTGTGGGTATATCTCAAGTCCGAGGATAATGCCTTGTTAATTCACTAGCTATGGTTCTTTGTTATTGTCTAAAGACGATCATTTCATTCTACTTGTTGCAGATATATTTTTAAGCCATACCTGGAATTTATACATTGTGTAAGAGCTTATGCCAATGTGGATACAACTCTGTCTAGATGGTTTAAGATAAGACAACCCTTATAGGACTATATTATATGTGTTGTATATATGGGCCATAAAAGTATAAGTGTCAGGACCGGAATCTAGACCCCAGACACTACCGGTGTCGTTGACCACTCAAAAGTCGCATACAAGCCTACATACTTCATTCTTACTTAATATAGGTTAATTTTAGCGAAAAATTTGAATATTTCTATTTCCTAACATGATTGCTAAACATTCTACTACATATATAATTGTTCACCATAAACCATCTAACATTAAGATCATTAGATGAAAGAAGCAGCTAATTATAACGATAAAGATGTACTTGCCAAAATGGCACCTACACAATGTCTGAAAAAAATGGGAAAGAAACGCTAGTGGAAAATACTCCACTCGCTCAATCCTAGAATTAATATATAGAATGTAAATGGGCAAGTATCCTCGAAAGCATGAGTGCCTACCAACACCAGATGAATGTTCGACGTCCGGATAACTATAGTGTTGATCCTGCAGCTTTAGCATCCACCTATGCCTACACCTAAAAGTTTAGAGTTGTATATACACTTATACTATATATGGGTATATTCATAAACACACCAAGGACATGCATGATGAGGAGGACCTTTTAACTGACAACATGATTGTAGAAGGTCAACTCAGTGGACTTGCCAAATTGAGATTGGGAAAGTGAGTGAGCTTTCAAAATATGGATTGGGAAAGTTATGCCATTAGAGTAACATGCATCATCATACATAACATTTTGCACACAACGCACAACAGTATATACATAGCACACATAATAATTCATATAACACATAACATTGTTCATATCATTTATTCGTATGTCATGAGATCTTGGAATCATGGACTTGACATTAAGACTTCCCAAAATTAGGTCTCAATAAATGGGACCTCAACTAGGGAGTCTGCTTTAGCAAACACAGAGTCTTCTTCATTCATTCATACGTACTTCATTTCATTTCATTCATGGGCCAGTGTAAACACTACCTATACATAGGATGTACGTTAAGGCTTTCATCGGGTTCGTTATGAAATGACCAAGAATGAGCAAAAATCATTACTTGAGTCTATATCACCTCTTGATTATCCTATCCTAACACCGTTGGTATCATTTGTTTCATTATGTGCATCATTTAAGGCTGGTCTCATTCATTCATTGGGAACTTTAACTTTAAGTGACATAGATCATGTGAGCATCATGAAATCCAGTATCATGAAACCCCACACCAAAAAAAGGTGGAATTATCATCCAATGTGACCCAAAACCTGTTAGCGAATATGGGAATTGAACCCCTACAGATCCCTATATTAGGAGTATAGGTTCGAAGACTAGGAGATATAAGGAAACCCATACCCGCTATGCCGAACAGACTTATCTCATGAGTGTTACGTGAACCTCCGCCCTTCCCAAAATAAGGCATCACCGCTCATTGCTACTATATCGGCGCTCAATATAATGTTCAACAACATTCAACTCATAAGTCATGGAAGCCGGCTTCTAGTATGAGGATATCATAGTTCAAAGTTATTTCTCATCTCATCATTAGTATTAAGTGTGTTAATCTCAATACATACATTAGAATCTTTATAGAGTTTGGTATCTTCATTAACTTTACACTCTCATAGGTGAGTACGTTTTGGTAAGACTTACATAGGCTCAATAGAGATTGCTCTCATCTTTTACATTAGCCTCATATCATGTCGTCACCATATTCATTAGCATTAGCACATCTTTTCTTCATAATTAGTCACAACTTTTTACGTGAATGTTCAATTCATCATATGTCAATACACTTGGCCACTTGTGTGTTTCACACTCTTACTTAACCCTTCAACGGTTTCATCATTTCATTACATAATATTTGTTTCATCATATGACAATGCATTTGGCCATTTAGTGTGTTTTACACTCTTACTTAACCGTTGTAGGGTTACATCATTTCATTACATACATTTTACGTTCACTTTTTTAAAAATGTATATTAGACTTATGGTTCTATACATACAAGCCATGAGGGTTCATTCGTGGTTCATTTAAATGATTCATATCTTCCTAAGATTGTGGTACAAGACCTATGAATCTTTTATGTATTCTAGGATCTCAATTTCTGTCTAAGTAGTCAGCATTACTCTTGAACATTTAATTCATGTATGACTTATGTATCAATACAAAAATTTTGCAAGCGAACCTGATTTTCAAATCCTTTGAACAACACTTACAATTTTTTTATTCATTTTGGTTTGATCTATACGGCTTAGGGACCCAAGTTCGAGCCCCAATGCCATTATTTTATTTTCCCTAAATTTCTCTCTTCATTTTTCGCTTAATGGAAATAAGAGGATGTGGGATCGAACCCCCACAACCTCATTTACTTTTTATTTTCATTGCCTTTAAATTTCTCTCCTTTGACCGAGGGGTTGTGGGTTTGAAGACCCATAGCCCCTCTTTAATTTCTTTTAATTTTCTCCTTAAATATGCCTAGGAGGCCGTGGGTTCGATTCCCACGCCTCACATCTCTTTTCATTAATTTCCTTTGACTCTCCTTTACTTCCTAAGTGTCATGGCTTCGATTCCCACACCTCACATTTCTTTTCTTCCATTTTCATTACTCTTCTTCACTGCCTAGAGGTCGTCGGTTTGATTCCTATGGCTCATATTTTATTTTATTTTTCTTTACTCTTCCTTAAATCTGATATAGAGGTGGTGGGTTCGAATCCCCTCCTCTTATTTCTTTTTTTTTTCTTTCTAAGTCACATTTTTTCAGAAAATACCATGGTACGAATCCCTTTCACCACATTTCTTATTACTTGTTTATTTTCATGGGTTTTCACATGGTGATATCACGGGTTCGATCCTCCAAGACCTCACTTGTTTTAATTCATTTCATCATTTTGAACCCTCTTTGCAGACTGAAATTCATCACTAGAAGCTGGAAATTTACTTTTAATTTTCAGCATCCTTTCATCAAGTTACACCTTAGTTCTTAGGAGAATTTCTTAATGCATTTAGAACGTTTTAGGTGCGTCTTCATGTATTCGTTTAGCCAAGACAATATCCCTCACATAAGCCATATTTCAACTATTATGAACATCACATTTACATCTACATGTTAACATAAAATATGAAGAATATCATGCCATTTCAAGTCCTAAACCATGAACAATAGCCACAACAACACAAACGTACACACCTAGTTAGATTTTTGGAAACATCAACATAAGTCACATAATTTGAAACGTACATATAAACACATAATCATCACGAAAAACGTTTCATCTCTATCTACCAGAAAACATAACAAACCTATGATCCAATGGGAGCTAGTGATAGGGACATGCAAAGGGGGAATAATCCTAGTTTTTGAAATAAATATTTTGAATCTTAAGGGGTCTCTTGGAAAAGGGACAAAGAGAGTAGAGAAAACAACATCTTTTTTACGTTAAACCCTCGAATTGCTGCCCATAAACTCCAACGAAGATCACGTAAAGCCTCCTCAAAGTAAACTCCACTAGAATGACAACCTTCCTTAACCTAGTGCACGATTAACATTTATTTTCTTGTAATTTCGTGTGAGTTCTTCAAGTGTGATACTACCCTTACCTAGGAAAAAAGACCATTTTACCCCTAGACAGTTCAAACCTAAGATTTACTCTTTTTATGCCCGGTAAAGACTCCTACGAGTAAATTTTCATATTCGACAGTGCTACATGGTTTGACCCAACCTTTCAAAGCTCAAATATCTCGCAAAGTTAGATTTCTTTGCTTTAGAAAGGGTTCCGTGGTCATGTTCTACGTGCATCAATTTGTGTAAACCGTGGTCTAATCATAGGCATTGTTGAAACATTAAGCATTTCTTATCTTATCCATTTTAGGGTTGTTACATTGTCCCCCCCTTAGGAACATTCTTCCCCGAATGAAACAACTCTTTTCTATTAATAAGTAAGTCATCTATTAAATGTATGCATACATAATTAATTCAGTACTCCCAATTGGTGAATATCTGATCACATATTAACATGATGATGAACATCCTTGAAACCTATTAGTAGCTTCACATTAATAGACTAAGGAACTCTTTCCTAAACTAGTATCATCAAAGCATACAACATAAAGTAACATGTAAGTAATACTAATAAGCAACCAACATGATGAATCAAACATATTAACCTCATACTAGTGCATAAAAACCATACATAGTCAAATACTGTAAGGACTAATTAAGGCTACTCACCCGAGACTTCACCAGAGGTGCCATCTCGTGCACCCCTAGACTTCAGTCCGAAGAATCGTTGCCTCCTTGGAGACTCTTCAGTTGGAGCAATAGGCTGAACTCTCTCCATCCATTGTTCTTGACTTCTCCTATTCAGACAATCCTTCACCATTTGACCTGGTTTGCCACAACTCTAACAAGAGTAAGTTTCCATCGTACACACTCCTCCATGTTGCTTGCCACATTTCCAGCAAGGTGGCCTCTTCTAAGGTGTATCTACTCCGTTGTTTCTCTTAACTCTTGACTCAGAATCCCGGTCATAGCAACCCTTGAATGAACTTGACTCCCCTTGGTGGGAGATTCCCTTTATAAACATTGGCTTATCCTTAATTTCAGTTCTACTCATCTTTGAAAAATTCTCCTCACCTTGTCTTGACATGTTCCTTGCCCTAGTGTGCTTCATCTTTCTGCTTATTTTCCACTTGTTGGACATGTACCATGATCCTGGAAAGGTCCATGCTATCATGCAACATAGCTGCCCTACACTCCACCTCAAGATTCTCAGCAATCTTTGATCCAGTGTAAACGGGAGGTTTCATCCTCGTGAAGTTCCTTAACCTACTAGCTAGGGTGCTGGCAGGTGAGTTCTTCCTTGTAAACCTTTTTTCTTGCCATAGGATTTCATAGCCTGAGCTTGTAAGGTGATGGCTTGGGCCATCTGTACAAAGGCTTTCCTCATTCTCCATCTGTCAACTCAGCTGGGTTAACAGGCATCTACTTTTTAGTAGTTGGGCCTGTGGAGGAACTTTCTTGCCCCCAACAACTGCTTTTCATTTTCGCTGACCAGGGTTCCTCATTATGTTCATTTTCTAAAAAAATAGAATTGATGTTAGATACGCTCATAACACCAAGGAATCATACATGACAAAAGGTACGATATGATCAGAACAAGGGAAATTTTTCCTAGGCAATATGCAGTCTCTAATACAGGATAGTGGTGCACTACACTATCATGACTTAGAAACTAACAAATGTGGTTGATGTGAACTTATTATCCTAATAAATTAACCTAGCACTCGATACCAACTTTGTCACGACCAGAATCTAGAACCCAAATGAGACCGGCGTCGTTGACCTCTTAGAGGTCGCAAAGAATCCTACATACGTTATTCTTACTTCATCTAGGTTAACTTTAGCAGAAAATGTGAAACTGTTTTTCCTAACATGCTTACTATACAATCTATTACATCTATAATTGTCCACCATCAACCATCTAACATTAAGATCATTAAGTTAAAGAAGTAGTTTATTATAACGATAACGATGTACTTTGAAAATTGCATTAATACATTGTCTGAACAAAAAAAAGGAAAGAAATGCTAGTGGAACATACTCCACTAGATCAATCCTACAACTAAGCTAGAATGTAAATGGGCAAGCATCCTCGAAAGCATGAGGTCCTACCAAGTCTAAATGAATGCTCGACGTGCGTAAAGTTGCAGCGTGGATCCTGTAGCTCTAGAGTCAACCTGTGTCTACACATAAACGTTTAGAGTTATATAGGGTTATAACAGTTGTACTAAGTATGTGTATATGCAAGCACACACCAAGGACATGCATAATTAAGAATAACTCTTTCATAACAACATGATTGTAGAAGGCTAAGTCAGTGGACTTGCAAAATTAAGATTGGGAAAGTGAGTGAGCTTTCCAAATTTTTATAAGGAAAGTTAATCCATTAGAGTTACATACATAGTCATACTTTACATTTCGCACACAACACACAACAGCGTACACAAATAACATATCATATTTAATATAACACATAATGTTGTTCATATAATTTATTCGTACTCCATGAGACCTTGGAATCATAGACTTGACATTAAGACTTCCAAAAATGAGGGATAAACATATGGTACCTCAAGTAGGGAGTCTTCTTTATCAAACACAGAGTCTGCTTCGTTCATTTATACGTACTTCATTTTATTTCATTCATGGGCCAGTGTAAACACCATCTATACCTAGGATGTAGTTAAAGGCTTTCATTGGGTTCATTCTACAATGACCAAGAATGACCTAATGTTATTAGTTGAGTGTAACTCACTACTTGATTATCCTATCCTAACACCTTTGTATCATTCGTTTCATTGTGTGCATCATTTGACTATGGCATCATTTATTCATTGGGAACTTTAACTTTAACCGACCTAGATCATGTGAGCATCATGATATCCAATGTTATGAAACCCTACATCAAAAAGAGGTGGTATCACCGGCCAAAGTGACGCAAAACACGCTAGTGTACATGGGAATTTAACCCCGCTAGATACCTATATTTGAAGTATATGATCAAAGACAAGGAGATATATGGAGACCCACACCCAGTATACCTGACAGTCTCATCTCATAAGAGTTACCTGAACATATACCCTTCCAGAAAGAAGGCTTCACCATTCATAGTAGTCTATCGGTGCTCAGTATAAAAGTTTCCATTACGTTCAGCTCATACGTCATGGAACCTGTCTTCTAGTATGAGGACATCATAGCTCAATAGATGATTTCTCATCTAATCATTAGTATTAAGTGTTATAATCTCAATACTTTCATTACAGTGTTCATAGAGACTTGTCTCTTAATTAACTTTACAATCTTATAGGTGAGTATGTTTTGGTAACATTTTACTAGGCTCATTTAAGATAGCTCTCATATTTTACATAAGCCTCGTATCATGTTGTCACCACATTCTTTCACATTAGCACATTTGTTCTTCATAATTACTCACCCCCTTTTTACGTGAATGATCAATTCATTATAAGGCAATGCACTTGGCCATTTGTGTGTTTCACTCTTACTTAACCCATCTAGGGTTTCATCATTTCATTAAATAATATTTGTTTCATCATATGCCAATGCACTTGGCTATTAAGTGTGTTTTACACTATTACTTAACCTTTCTAGGGTTAAATCAATTCATTACATACATATTAGGTTCACTTATTTTTTTTTACAGGTATGTTAGACTAATGTATCTATGCATACAATTCATGAGGCTCCATTCATGGTCTGTGTATATAATTCATTTCTTTCATATCTTCCTAAGATTATGTTGTACAAGACTTACGCATCTAGTATGTATGCCAACATCTCAATTTGTGTCTAAGTAGGAAGCATTATCTTTGAATATTTAATTCACGTAGGACATATGTATAAATACGGAATTTTGGCAAGAGAACCCGATTTTCAAATCCCTTGAATAATACTTACATTTTATTATTCATTTTGGTTTGATCTATATGCCTTGGGGAACCATGTTCGAGCCCCATTGCCTTCATTTTATTGTTCCTTTAATTTTTGTCTTCATTTTTCGATTAATGGAACTAATAGGATGTGGGATCGAACCCCCACAACCTCATTTACTTATTATTTTTATTGCCTTTAAATTTCTCTCCTTTGGCCGAGGGGTTGTGGGTTCGAAACCCCACAATTCCCTCTTTAATTTCTTTTAATTTTTCTCCTTAAATCTGCTTAGGAGGTCATGTGTTCGATTCCCACGTCTCACATTTTGTTTTTATTTCTTTTACTCTTCCATAAATCTGATTGAGAGGTGGTGGGTTCTAATCCCACTCCTCTCATTTCTTATTATTTCTTTTAAGTTACTTTTTTCCAGCAAATACGATGGTTCGAATCCCCTTCACCACATTTCTTTTTACTTCTTTATTTTCATGGTTTTTTACATGGTGAAGTACAGGTATCTCAAATAAATACAAGGAGTAAGAATGGGTCCCCTTTTACATCAGAAAGGCTATTCTCTAGAATATTAGGTCTGCGAAAACACAAGTCTTTTAAGAGTTTAATATACCTACATAGAAGGCATTATTATTCTTACATTGCTTTATTATAACCTTTTAAAATCCCATCTAAGATTGAAGTTTATAGGCAGAAGTTGGGTCTTGCTGATGCAAAAGTGTATATTTCAACCAAAATCTTTTTCTTCGGGGAATATGGTTGGGTGGATACAGGTTCATCAGACTTTTTACAACAGTTAATGATTCACTTCCAATTAAGAGGACTGCACGAATTTTTTCAAGTAACAGCAGTGTATTCAATGTGTAATGCTCTAAAACAACTTCAACTATGGGAAGATTTAGAAACATTTCCGACAAATTTAACTCTTCTTGGTTGGCGGGTGGAAATTTCAATACTATTGTGGATGAGTATTAAAAATCTAGCTGCTTGCATGTATCCCAACAAGAGACAGTAGATTGTTCTCGTTGTTTTAGCTCTTGTCATTGAATGAATTAAAGTTTGTTTGAAGCTGTTACAATTGGTGGAATGGGATAATAACAAATGATTGTATATTCTAGAGAATTGACATAGTTTTGGGGAATAATGAATTCATGCAACTACTACCTAATAGTGAAGTGCATCATTTATTAGGTAGGGATCTGACCATGGCCCATTACATGTAATTTGTAATGACCCATAGGAATATGTCATTAAGACATTTAAGTTCCTGAATTTCATGACCAAGCACAAAGGTTTTATGAAGGTGGTGAAGGAAGGCTAGGTGGAAGAGATTACATGATCTCCTTTCTTTATTGTTCCTTCTGAATTAAAGAAGATCAAAAAAGTCTTATTGCAATGGAGTAAATGTAACTTTGGGAATTTTCTTCAAAAAAATTGATACAGCGGAGGACTTTGTGAAACAAAGGAAGTACAAATGCAATTCTCACCCAGTGAAGAAAACATGTGTATCCTTAGTAAGGTGGAGGACGAATGGAAGAGATATCATTATATAGAAGAAGAATAATGGAGGAAAAGAAGGGATTACATGGTTCAAGAATATGGATAGGAGCACAAAATGTTTCCATGCATATATCAAAGGCAAGAGAAGGAAGAGACACAATAAATAAATTAAGACAAGACAGGGAGATATATTAAACAATCCACGGAATATTGGTGAGGAAGTTCTTAATGTATTTAAGGAGCAATTCATGGAAACTTCAGAGGACTATAATATGGAGGTGCCAGGATGAATATCGACATGAATCAGTGGAAGAGGGAATGAGAAAATAGTGAAAGCGCCAAAAAAGACGAGGTGAAGCATGTGGGTTTCTTACTAAACGGAGGTTGTGTTAGTGGAAAAGATGGCATCTCGAGACACTTCTTCCAATCATGTTGGAAAATAATTTGAGAAGACATCACAAATATGGTGATGACATATTTTTGTGGGCATGAATCACCTAGGTATGTGACCCATACTAAATTGGTACTCATTCCTAAGAAAGAAAAGGTCAAAACCTTCGGAAACCTAAGACCAAAAACAATTTCATATCACTCCTCAAGTTGATCCTCATCTGTATCGGCCTCAAACACAGCACCACAGCATCCTCCATAGTATCATGTTCTATGGTAGTCCAAGGCATATGAAAATAGGTCAGAGTATCTGCATTCGAGATCTCTGGGACCTCTACCGACTCAAATAGTGAAGTGAAGTCTATGGAGTTTTGATGGTCCACATTCTTCCTTAGCTCATAAACATCATCTTTCAAAGTCATGAACTTAGTAGTAACCCATGTCCTCTCTCAAAAATATCTACTATCACCGTGAAACCATCAATGGAAGTCTAGAGAGGTGTCAGCACAACAATAAAATCTCTCTTATTCATGTCATCTCTGCCTCTATCCAGGTAGCTCGCACATCGATAGAATGGGCTAGGTTTCCTATCTTGAGGAGCATGGTTTGAGTGATCGGAGTCTTCGAGGAAGTGGTACCAGCAGAAGCTCTAGGGGGCGGGGGAGAACTAGAAGAACTTGGGGTCTGAGAAGGAGTAGAGATATATGTACTTGAAAGACGGAGTAGGTAAGGATGTCTTTGCAGGTAATGAATTAATATATTCCTGGGATGTATCCACAGGAACCGCTATCCACATGAACCGCTCTCCTCTTATAAGCCTTGTCCCATGTGTACCTCAACTTTTATGCGTCAGATGTCAGTGTAAGATGTGGGTGAATGTAACCTCAATATCCCTTTTTTCGTCAGGAGGAACTCCAGCCCAACTACACTATGATGAGTATAAAAAATTAAAGGGACGATGGCGCTATTTTTCCCTCATGGCCATCTCTTTCTCGATAATCAACCCAAGTTCAAGATCCTCATAGGGTGCATTTGGGTGGTAGAGAATGGACTCGTTCTTTGAAGGCATGAGTGAGTTATTAATGATTCCAAACCAGTACCGATGTAATATGTTTAAATCTTTTTTCTCGATTGGCACACCAACCTCAATCCACCTTGGGGTGGTGTCAGAAAAAAGTTTTGCTAGCCAACACTTAAGATCATTCATATTCTATGTTTTGATCATACTTTGGTACTCGTGCGAAATGCCTGTAGACCTCTCAATCACATAGGTGATATCATTGATGTATCTCACTCTCCACTCTTGGACCACCACAGACTCCACCGATCTGAAGGCATTGGCCTTCTTCTTTCCCTAGGCTACCAAGTCACTGTAAGCTGCATAAAAATCCAAGGCCCATGTATGAATGTATGGGTCGCGGGGCCTAGTAGACTTTAAACCTGTGGAACCAGATAGTGTCCCACACTGCAAGATGCTTGTCCACTACACCATCATTGGAAAACCCCTTTTCATCAAAGATGGTCATATAAAGAGATGGAGAAAGAAGCAAGGTAAAAAAACATATGAAAATATAGCATGGGAGATTCATCATTTGAAGGAACTTTAAAAGTATCCAGGTCTATTAGGGGGGTAAAGGTCCTGAATATAAGGATTTATATGTTCATCCCAATGTTGAGTTGCCTATGTGGTATGAGGTACAAAAATTTGATGTATTTAAGACGAAGGGAAATCTTCATGATCATTTAAGGTCATATTGTGACAAGTTAGTTGGAGTGGGAAAAGATGAGGTAGTTAGACTAATGTTTTTATAAGGAGTTGACAGGAGAAGCACTTGATTGGTACATAAGTCCGAACCCGCTAAAATTGCATAGTGAGGGTATGATGGCGTAAAATTCATGGATAGGATCAACTTTAACAATGAGGCTATGCCGGAGATGTTCTACTTAATGAAGTTGGAAAAGAAGTCAAGAGAGTCATTCATGAAGTATGTGATGCGGTGGAGATCAGATGCTGCAAAAGTTCAACCTCTAATGGTTGAAAGAGAGATGCTCTCTTTTAATACAATTCTATAAAGATGCAATATACTATGAAAGATAATAAGTGCGGCAATACAAAATTTCTTTGAGGTTGTCAGGATGGATGAATTCATTGAAAAGGGTATAAAAATTAGGAGAATCACTAATTTGGCTAACTTGGAAGCAAAATTTAAGGCATTTGAGAATGATTCAATTACAGGATCCCTTAAGAAGAAAAAGGACAAGGTATCTCATATCTTGACCATACAGGAACTTAAGCCAAACCAAATGTGAACTTACCAATATTTATTATTCGAACCGTCCTAGTATAGTCATTATAACCAAATTCCTCAACCCTTTGACCAACCTTCACCCACCCTTTACCTAGTTGAACCACTCAACCAACATATTATCCACCCAGAGTGCCTTTCTATCCAAATTCATCACGATACCAACCCCCATATCAATCTGTATCCCACTATGAACCAGAAAATCATCATAAATGCACCTAGAACTTACCCAAACATTGAAATAAAACAAACAAAAACTTATACACCACTAGCCGAACCTTTAGACCAACTAAAAGAACATTTGAGAATTGCTCCAACCAATTAATGGAAAAATTCCTAATCCACTTTCTGGATAGTATGATGAGACCAAGTACTGTGAATTTCACTCTTGAGCTGCTAGATATGATACCTAAAATTGCATTATTCTAAAATACAATTTTGAGGCATTTATCAAAGAAGGAATCATTCAACTAAATGTTATTTCCCCTAATGTAAACTACAACCAGCTGCAAAACCATAGAAGTGTTAATGTGAACACGATCATTGTTGATGAAGATAGCCATTTGAAGGGACTATAGTGCCGCTAAAAAGGTGAATTTTGCAACATCGGCCTTTATTTCCGCATAATCACTGCAAACATGAGCACCAGTTGCAGTTGAAGTTTTGTTCCGAAGCCTAAGATCATGGACTGGTTGATCAATCATCTCCTTTTGACATCAAATAAATTACATTGGATTATTCACTTGATGCAAGGGAGAAAGGAAAAGGAAAGTTAATTGTAGAAACTGTTTCTATAGGAATAACAAGATCTAGGCATTGTTATGCCTTAAAAGAAGTTGCGCGGGGAGGATCAAACAAGGAAAACAATCAAAAAAGAGTTGCGAAGGAGGATGAAGTGTAGGATTTCAGGAAAAAGATTCCAACTAAGGAATATTTGGTTGTTGAATATTTGAAAAAAAGAAGTCCTTCTCAAATTTCCTTAATGTCCTTACTGATGAAAAATGCAACTCATAGGAGTGCTTTGGTGAAAGTTGTAAGTGAAGCTTATGTTCTAGACGAGACCACTAGTAACAATTTTTTATCCATGGTAGGACAATTTCTACATGCTTACAAAGTTTCTTTCCACGAAAATGCATAACTACTTTAAGGCCTAGGATATAACAAAGCATTGAACATCATTGTTAGGTGTAGGGATAGGATTATTTCCATAGTTTTGATTGACAATGGTTCCTTTGTTAACATATGTCCTTTCTCTACTCTTCGATCTTTTGAAATTGACATTGGAAATATTCGTGCAAGTCGTATAAAATTTAGAGATTTGACGTACACAAAGGGGATTCATCGAACAAATTGATCTGCTATTGCAACTTAGAGTTGTGGAATTCCATGTGTTGGACATATCCGCTAGTTACAGTTTATTACTTGGAAGGCCATGAATTCATATGGATGGTGCGGTCCTTTCTACACTGTAGCGGACTTTGAAATTTGTCTAGAACCATCATGAAATATTTATTCATGGAGAAGTTAACAACCTGATATATCGTGACGATTCAGTCCCTGATATTGAAAGTGTGGCAGAATTTTATGGGTTTGTATTCCATATTAGGAAAATTATGTGTGCTACTCAAGTTAAAAAGATAAATTTACCACATGCCCTTATGATGGTGGCTTGGGAAATGTTAAAGAATATTTGTATCCCTGGTCAAGGTCTTGGAGTGAAATTGGATGAAATACTGGAACCAATTTAATTATCTAGTAAGAAATACACCTTTGGTATTTGATACGAGCCTACTCCTGAAGAAGTCTCATTGGCTAATCTCAAAAGGAAAAGTGACATTCCCTTACCACAACCAATCTGGCCCTTGAATCAGTCATTTTTCGAGGAGTTTGTTGCAGAAGGATTAGAAGAAGTTGTTGAAGTAAACCTCACGGAATGAATTAAAACATGTTTATTTAAGAAGAGGAATACTATATGATCTTGGAGGATCGCACCGAGACCCCGACACAATGAGATGTTATGCTTTGAACAAATTGACTTGTAACTCATCCCCTGTTCTATGGGATTATTCTTAGATGATTATATTAGAATATAAAAAAAAAACATTATTCAAATTAAGGCCTGCATCGTGTTTATGAATTAGATTTGTTTTGCCTCCACCTTTTGAAAGCTGAATTGCCAAATATAAATTATGTTAATATTTTGCTTTAAATTTAAAAATTTGTCCTTAATTATTAATTCAAATTCATGTTTTCTTTTCTCTTTCAGCAAGAAAACTAATAAATTTGTCAATGTTGAGAGCATGACATGTAATGAAACAAGCAGAAAAATGCCGAATAGTAAACAAAACTTCACCAGACATGAAAAAGATGTGCATGATGAAGAATTGACAAGAGATTTTTAAAATTTTGAGAATGCAAAAAAGCCAAATTTGAGTGAAACATAGACGATTAATTTGGGAGGTTCAGAATTAGTAAGTCAAACAATAATTAGTGTCCATTTAACTCCATCCCAAAGAAAAGAACTTATTGATCTTTTGATACATTATATGGGTGTGTCGCAACGTCTTATGATGATATGTTGGGTCTAAGGACGTACAATATTTGAAATATATTTCCAGTAAAGGAAAAGCCGAGAAAGATCGAGCTTCATTTGAGGGTAAAAGTTAGTTAAGAAGTCTCCAAGTAATTTGATGCGAACGTCATCTGATTCACCAAGTATACCACTTGGTTGTCCAACACAGTACCCGTACCAAAGAAATATAGTAAAATCATATTATGCATACATTATCAAGATCTTAAGAAGGCCAACCCAAAGGATGATTTAATTCTCCCATATATTCATATAATAATTGATTATTGTGCAAAGCATGACTTGCAGTCATGTGTTGATTGCTTTGCAGGATATCATCAAATTTTAATAGATGAAGAAGACGTGCAGAAAACAACATTCATCACGCCTTAGTGGTATATTATTATTCGATAATGCCTTTTGGAATCAAGAATATAAGGTCAACATATGTGAGATCTATTAATACCATATTCATGACATAATCCGTAAGGAGATTGAAGTCTATATGGATGATGTAATTATCAAGTCACGGAAGAGCTCAAATTATATAACAGACTTGAAGAAGTTCTTTGACATTTTGAGGTTATATAATCTGAAATTATATCTTATTAAGTGTGCATTTGATGGCCCTCCCATAAAGTGGTTGGATTCCGCTTTGAGCGAAAAGTGATAGAATCAAATTCTTCAAAGAAAGAGTCTATTCAACACTTTCCAGCTCCAACGAGTCTAAGGATGTAATGTTCTTGGGCTCTCAATTATATTAGTCGATTTACTGAACAATCAACTGAAATTTTTACGTCACTCTTCAAGTTGTTGAGAGATGTTGCTACCAAATGGACAAAGGATTGTCAGAAATCTTTTGACTAAGTCAATGAGTATTTATCTAGTCCACCAGTCTTAGTTTACCCAGATCCAGGAAGACCATTGTTGTTTTATTTTTTTTGTGTTTGACAATGCATTTGAATGTGTATTGGGAGAAGATGATAAAACTAGAAAGAAGAATATATATATATATATATATATATATATATATATATATATATATATATATATATATATATATATATATATATATATATATATATATATATATATATATAAAACCATGAGCAAGAAGTTGAGTCCTAATGAAGCTCGGTGTACTTTATTGGAGAACACTTGTTATGCTTTGACTTGGGTTGCACAAAACATAATAAATTACTTATGTGCATATACAACTTTTCTCAACTCAAGTAATGATCGCTCAAGTACATCCTATGTCTATTGGGAGGCTGGAGAAGTGACAAAATTTGATACGAGAATTTGAAAGTGCTTTTGTCACTCAAAAGGATATCGAGGAACAAGCGCTAGTTGATCGTCTCACTGAAAACCCATGGGCGAAGAGTACAAACCTCTAAAAACTTATTTCCCTGATCAAGAGTTTTTGTTTATTGGAGAGTATATTATAGTAATATATCCACGGTGGAGAATGTTTATTTATTGTGCTACAAACTCCAAAGGAGTTGGTGCTATAAAGCAGTGCCCATTTCAGACAGAGGAAACATTATCCAAGCTCAAAAAGTTTAGATTCTTATGCACCAGTAAAATGGTGTACTTTACTTGGTATGGTTGTTGATATGAACATACAACCATGGTTGATTATAGGTGATTCAGACTTGTTAATTCATCTAGTACAAGAAAAATGGAACACCAAGAATGTGATATAATCCCATATTTGCTATGCATGGAATAATTGTTCAATAAATTTTTCAAGATAGAATTCAAGTGTATTCCTCGATCTTAATATGAGTTTGAAGATGATATGGCAACCCTACCTTCTATGATTCAATATCTAGATATGAATTGTATCAATCCAATCAAGCACAAGTTGCATTATCGACCAACTTATGTTTCCATGTAGATGAAGAACCAGATGGAGTACCTTGGTACAATGAAATTAAAAGGTATCTTGGGGAAGGAGACTATTTGGAAGGTATAAACAACTTTCAGAAGTGGACACTTCGGAGACTCACAAATCTTTTTTTTCCCATGTGGAGAAATCTTTTATAGGAGGAATCGTGATTTGGGATTATCAAGTGTGTTTAACTTTCAAGAGGTGGGAAAGTTGATGGAAGAACTATGTGGGGTACATGTGGACCACACATGTATTGTTTTACTTTGGTGAAGAAGATTATGTGACCTGCGTATTTTTGGATGACCATGGAATTTGAATCATTCATTATGTGAGAAAGTTCGTCGATGTCTGATTCATTTTGATTTGATTCGGGTTCCGCAATGTGAGATAAATCTGATGAGTGTTTCTCTGTTGTTTGCTGCTTGGGTCATGGATACAATTTGACCTATTGAGCCATCCACCTCAAACGGACACAGATTCATTCTGGTAGACATTGATTACATCAAAAAATGGGTAGCAGCATCTTCACACAAGTCTGTGACAAAGAAAGTTGTGACAAAGAAAGTGGTGAAAACTTCATCCACAATAACATTATTTGTAGATTTGAAATCCATAAGTCAATAAAATAATTACAAATAATAGATTTAATCTATATAGTGGATTGATGCATAAGGTATGTGAGAAGTTCAAAAAATTTCACTACAAGTCCACTCCTTATCAACCTCAAATGAAGAGAGAATTTGAGGCATTCAACAAAAATATCAAGAGGATATTACAAAAGATAATTAATAACTATAATATTGGCATGATAATTTTCCATTGACCTTCTCGGCTATCGCACCACAATAATGAATTAGACATGGGCAACACCTTATCTTTTGGTTAATGGAATGAAAGTAGTGTGATAAATGGAAGTTGAGTTACCATCTCTAAGATTATCCAAGAAAATGAGCTAAGTAATGCCAAATGGACACAGTATCAGTATGAATATTTGATGCTCATTAATGAATAGAGAATGAATCTAGTTTGTCATGGGAAACTTTATATTGTTTTAGTTAACTTTAAAAATGATTTTAAGCATAGTAATGCATTGCACAAATGCTTTACCTCAATGCACTGCTTTCAAAAAACTTCCTTTTCAAAATTTATCAGACTTATAAAGACTCATTATTAAATCATTCGATTGAAAGCCTCATATCCATAAAGTATTCTGTTTAGGCCTCATTTTCATTCATCATCACTGAAAAGCACCACTTTCATGAATCATCAGCCTCAAACCCTTTTTCTAATAAACTTTGTAAGATTTTATCTTATTAAATCTTCTCGACTTGCAGAACCGCATTTTCATAACCTACTCCAAGAGAGGTGTTATTTCCATGTATTTATTGCACCTTGTTTTATGTTTAATATTGCTTACTGTTTGTCTTGTCCATTTTGATTTATGCAGGGCTTTAGCACAACGTGAAACTATTTCTAAGTAGTGAACTGGAGCAATTTGTTAGAGATTTAAACTCATCAATAGAGGTTAAGGGTCTCCCTTGAACTTCACTCTCAAATACTGTCCTCATTTAGCATACCCAGTTATAACACAATCCAAAAATTGCTAAACTTTGTATGCTTTCATCTCTCCTCAAATGTCGTATTTGATGGTCGGGACAAAATATGCTACTTCATCAAGCTCTTTACCCTAAATCTCTTACATCCTCTCTGGTCAAAGAGGGAAAAGTTGTGGACACCCATTTTGACCCTCCTTTCATTCAATTTATTGTTTTTGAGCTTCTAAATTAATAAGATATCAAATTATACATTTCTGCAATTATCTTTTACTACTACAACTATTCATCGCTACTATTATTTTTATTGTTGTCATATTTCTATAATTACTATTTAAACTATATGTTTTATTATCGAAATTACAATTCTCACTTTTTCCACCTCTTTTTCTTAAATAATGAATTGGTTGTCGCCTTATTTCAAGTTATGTACCTATTACATTAATTACAAATTCATATTTTTTGTATCTATATTTTAAATAAGTGAAAATCATAATATTGATATTTTTATTTAATTGTTTTTTAATTCTGATCTTATAATATATATAATTGGTTATTAAGTTAGAAGCCCAAAAATATTAAAAGAAGAAAAGAAAAGGGCCAAACAAGTGGTCAGCCCAACTAAAATTCACCCAACAATGGCCCATGAAGAAGTCATTTTCCACATCCCTCTCTTACACCCCGCATTCAATGTAAGAGACACACGAGCATCCATATTTGCGCCAACATTTCAAAACACATGCCTAATATCAACAAAGGTCGTACCACGTGTCTCTCTCGTATTTGTTTGTCAATTCAAAATTTATACCCTAAGACCCCTAACTCTTTGAACTTCCTATTCTACCCTCATTTACTCTACCTAGATTGTCCTAAGTGCCCTTGGATTTTATATAATATTTTTCTTCTTCTGATGTCATCAAAAGCCTCTCTTTCTCTCTCTATAGATAGAAGAGTCATTTGAACTGTATCTGCATTTTTTAAAAAGTTTTGACCTTCGCTCCTCAAAATCTAAATTTTTCGCTGCAAACTTCTAGAAAGTTCCTTCTCCCCATGGCGTGTTTTTGAAGATCGTCTAATTTTATGTTAAAAAGTATGTCAAATCCTTTTGTTTCAGCCGATACTCATTACTTTGGTCATAAGAATCAATTTTTTCCAAAAATTATTTGGTCATGGTGTGTTGTCCGAAGTTCAAAGAGTCTTGTGACTCAACGGTATATTTTGGGTTGTGGGTCGCCCATGTGGACCTACTCGACTCAATCTATTTCATGTCCTATCCAATCAATTACTTCACTATATCGATAATTCGTTTTGAAAGGATAAGGATGAACAAGTATAACGTAACTGTTCAACCTCTCCTTAGAAGACTACTAGTTAAAGTAACTTTCAACGAATGTGGAATGACAAAAAGGTGGAGAGGAAAATGTGAGAAACAGAGAAATAGAAAAAACTAGAGATCAGTTTAGAAATAGAGAAGTGAGTTTCTTAGATAAATCAATCAATACTCAAAGAAGAATTTTAGTTTGTGAAGAAAGATCGATCTTTGTTTCTTTGAATTCAAAGAGTGATTCAAAGGAATTTTTTTAAGAAAATAAAAATCAACAACAAATTTTTCCGCTACAAGTTACATGGTACACATCTTTTTGTTGTTTTGAATTGAAAATTTCTTCATTGGTATCAGAGTCATCGCTAAATTTGTAATTATGTGTTGCTTCCTTGTGCATTCACTATGTTAGTTGAAAAGAATTTTCTTAAAAAAAGAAAACATTGAATAAAAAATTTGGTAGAGGTTAAGAATTTTTAGGATGTTTGAATGTAGATTAATCTTGTGGTATATAGGATTCAAAATCCTTTGATTCTGACTCATATTGTAGATCGGATTCTTTTTTCATACTAACAAAGAAATTTTTATTTGTTTTTTGAAAAATTGCTTATGTTTGTAGCAATCCGAATATTAATTGTTTTGGTTGAAACTTATGTTTTCATGATCTTCTCCTTTTTAGCTTTTCAAAAATATAATATAATAAAAAATGGATTTAAATAAAGTGAGATATGAACTTTTGAAAGTTGGTTGCTTTTTTACTGCTTTTTCGAAAATTAGGCTTTGTTTGTAGTGATCTGAAATATGGGTGTATAAATTATGAATTTCTCACTTAGAACTTTCAGAAAATATATATAATAGAAAAACATACATAAATGAGCGAGATGTGAATTTTTAAGTTGGACTAATACAAACCAAAAACTTGCTTTTAGATTATTTTTTTTTGGAATGACATTTGTGTTCTATTTAGGATTGGAAAAAGAATATGTTTTCAGATCTTATTGGTCATTTTTTTAGTCCTTATGTTCCTTATATAGTTGCTTGTCTTTTATGAGAAATTTGTGAAATATGTTGTCGCATTAAATAGTTTTAACTATATTTTCATTTTGTTTCCATTTTAGATATGAGTGAATGTGAACATACTTAAACTATTCCAAGTGGGAGTTCTCAAAGTCGAGCAAAGGACAAAGTATAAGATAAACCCTCTATAAGATTTGTTTTCGAGGGTGAGAAATCGTACGGATTGGTGTCGCAAAGGAGCGATACAATCTGTTAAGGAATGAAAGGATCATTCAAAAGGAAAAGATAAAAAGATCTAAGAGGGTTTAAGTCTTTGAAGATGTATCATGTTAAATGTTTAATAGACTTCCTCAAAACCTTTATTTGAAAAGCTTAATGAAAGTTATATTTAAGTAATAGAGAGGGAAGGATACGATGTTTTATATCGTTCCTTGTCAGAATACTGAAAGAACGAACTGCATGAAATTGATATCGAAATTGGGGGATGATGAAAAATTATGGGCGTACATAGTAAAAATAGGAGTTTATTGGGTAGAACTTCACAATATACTACCTTTTTGGCATTTTGTTTTTGTTTTTCTGTACAAAACTTTGTAGTGAACATCTTTGATTGTTCGTTAATAAGAATATTTGAGTTGTATCCTTTTTTTCTTTGGATAAGTGGATTATTATTCTATTGCACAATGTCATATGTTATTTGATTATTAAACGTGCAGATCATTGTGATCATAGTCTAAAATAAATTTGTGTACACATTAGGAAGTTAAATATTTAATTCGTAGATGATAAATGGATGCTTATGTGTTTTTTGAATTTTACATTTAAATATAAAACCTTTATGAGAATTAATTTGCGTATATGTGTATGTCACATGCATAATTGATTAAAAAATCTTGTCTAATTATACCTCATAACAGACATGGAATTAAAAAGTATCATTGTTGACTTAAACAAAGGTAAAAAATATAACGGTGAAAATTACGACATCTGGAGTCGTAAAGTATGGTATGTACTAGGAGAGAAAAATTTTCTGGAAGGTATAAACCATATTTTGAGTGAACCACAAGAGGATAATAAAGCATAACACATAAGGAATCTTGATGCTTATAAAGCTTGAGAAAAAGTTAATTACACTGTAGGGGAATAATAGTTAGTTGTGTAGTTGATGCCCTCATACATGAATGTGAGAAATTCTCAACTTCTCATGTTATACATCTTCGAGAAACCTATGGGTTTCGTTTGTAACCCAGCTGCGTCAGTTGATTAACAAATTTGACACTTACAAAAGGTGTCATGATCAGAATATCAATTAACACCTTAGGGTGATATCAAATATGATAGTTGTGTTGGCCATTTTCTTTCAGTTGAGTAACAAGTTCATGCAATGATTCGGTGTTTTCCCAATAATTGGGAACATTTGATGGTTAACTTGACCCATAATGACAGCATCAAACTTTTTATGATGTTGCATGCCATGTTGAACTTGAAGATAAGCACCTTGGTGCTACAAAAGCTTCTTCTAATGCCTTTGTGGCAGAGTCAAGTGGTACAAACTCTCCAGACTTCGAGCGCAAGAAAAATTTGAAAAGAAAAATATTTTGGAGAAGGACCCTCTAAGAAAAGAAAAAGAAAAATTCAAAGAAAGGAAAACGGTTTTTCAAGAGAGATACAAGAGCAAAAAGAGGTTCTAGAATTGCCAAACGTTGGGGCATTTCGCTTGTGAATTAACTATGCCGAAAATGGTAGCATTTCTAACCGCATCTCAAAGTGTAGCATATATTTCTAGCACTTCTTTGCTGATTGAATCTTCTCTTATATGGATTGTAGAATCAGAATCCACCGACCAGGTGAGGCGATATAGAGAAGCGTTTGTGAAGTTTCGTTGAGTTTTAGCTAAATCAAGGTGGATGTACGTAGGAAATAATGCAAAATTAGAAGTTAAAGGGATACGTACTTGCAAAGTAGTCTTGCATGGTGGTCGTTCTTTGATGCTGCTTGACATCCTATATACACTGGAGATTCGCTGAAACTTAATATTTGTGTTTGTTCTTTTAGATGTGGTTTTGATTTGTTTTCAATCTTAATGTTGTAAGAGTAACTCTAGATAACATTTCATATGGTTTTGAACTACATTATGATCTTTTTATCATTTTAGACTGTAATCCTCCAATTTATGACTATTATGTTGACCATTGTGTACGGGCATGTTATTCAAGTTACGATGATATTGATATTATTACATTACAAGAAAATGGGTCATTAGCAAAAGAAATATAAATCGCTAAAAGTGTAAATCAAGTTGTTATTGGTCCCTTACAACTGGAAAATAATTTGAACTCTAGTTGTTTTATTTATTGCACTCTATAGTATTTTTAGTGTCGAATTGTGCTTGAATTTGGATTGCATTGCTCCCTAGGACACCATTAAAGTTTAATTCAATACAAAAGGTTAGGAATCGAACTTTGCAGTTATTTTATTGAAATTTGTACTCATTGAGGTAATGATTAATAGAGCCCAAAAATATTTAAAGTCTCGGGGTTGATGGGATGGCATTTACTGTTAATTATTAGTCAATAGTTTGTGCTTGGTTGGTAAAATCTCATTCCACTATATTTTGAGCTAAACAGTTATGTGTTGGGATGGCAGAACATCTATGTTTCTTTGTTAAAAATTGATGTTGAAAAGGCTTGAGTCGCATTATAGGGGGTTGCGGGGTTAAATTTGAAAGAATGGAATGAAAATCGGCATGTTGGAACCTTTGGTGATTTGAGTGCAGCTCGTCGAACTGCTCGACGGTTTGCCTAATGTCAATATGTTGCCTTTAACTGAATACCTTATGTGTTGGCTGATTTGTAACTTTTGACGGTCAAATCAAATTACATATTGCACTAGTCAATTCGCCGAAAGATTTATTCTCCTTCTTTTGTCTACACCCTTTCATCATCTATACATCTCTTTAGTGAAGACCCTAACAGAATTAACTCGTTAAAATTAGTTTGGTGAAGTTACTCTAAAGTTAGAACCTCCCTTGCCCCTTTCTAAATTACTATAACTTTTCATCGAAGTATTTGTAAATGGCTAGACCAAAAGTTGTAGGGAGAAATGATCCACCTAGGCACATTAGATCATGAGAGTTTAGAGACGAGGAAAAGAGAGCAGAGCTAGCCAGACGGAAAAACTACACCAAGGAAGCCATGGCTAAACAACGAATTCCTATCGACCCATATGTGCCCTCATGGGCACGAGGGTTCGTTAATGTCATACATGCCTTTAGGGCAGGTCATGAGATAGACAGGATGATTAAAGCTAATATCACTACTGAGGCGAGGGTAGCTGAAAATAGTGGTGAAACTCGGAGTAGCAGCACTTTTAGGAAAAGTTGTCTTGTTTCGAGAAGACACTTTGGGCGCTAATACCTCGACGGGTGAAGAAGCTTCATGAACATGATCTCATTTTCACTTATTCCTTTTTGTTTATATTGCTAAAAATCTTGGATATTGTCATTATTTTCATTTGTGGACAAAATGGTTTTCTTTGTGGTATGGTGAGGATCACCTAGTTTTGATTTTATTGTGTTCGATAATTATGTATTTTAATATATATTTGGGTTGAATGTTTATATATTGACTTTTAAAATTGCTTTCGCAAATTTTGAGCTGATGAATATCTTTTGGGTCCTATTTTCATAATAATTTTGATCCTTTGGAAAAAATTTTACTTTTCAAAAATTTGTCACCTCTTGTGTTGAAAGTGGTTATTCTTGTACAAATTTAAGTCTCAATTTCTATCAACACTGATGACTTGAAAAGTGCATTCAATCAAACAAACATGAATGTGCGGCTACAACGTGAACGGATGAAGTTAAATAGGCAATATGTCAACTCTTTGCATCTCTTTGTGATTAGTCAATTATCGAACTCATTCTTTTGTAATGACCATTGCACACTAGCAAAAGTGTGTTTTCTTGTTTGACTTAAGTGACATTGTCATGTGTGATGATCTTACCTTGAACCTTGCATGAATAAACCTAGAATTTGTCCTGTTAGTCTGATTGATTTAGAAAGGTATCCTCTTGAAAAGATTTTAGGCAATTTTTAAGGGTGTAAGCCAATTTTGACATGTACCTCTTTTGTGGCTTACCCATGACTATATGAAAGTATTTTGAACACCCTTTGATCCTTACCTCTTCCTTGGAAAAACCTTGATGAAACTTAAACCTTACGTTATCAACTACCTATAATTATTTTTGAGATGTTATATAGGTAAATAGCCAAAATAGGCCAAAAACCTGAGTCGAGGGTGTGGTGAGAAGGGAAAGAAGAAGTCTAGAAAACCCATGGTATTGCACAGAAATGGAAGTTCGCCATACCAAAAAAGAATAAAAACAAAAGAGAAAAAGAAAAAGAAAAGAAAAGTCGTGAAATAAAAGTCTCATATCCAAGCACCCTCTATTAATGGTTAGGGTGTGGGTAAGGTGTAGGCTGGTTACTTTAGACGAGTGGGTGTCCGAGATGAATCCATTTGATATGACATAAGTTGCTCGAGAGGGAATTTTCTTTTACCTAAAGCTTAGCCTAGTCACCATTCGCTTGCAAATTTTACTATCAAAAGCATGTACCCATTAGTTTGCGTCAACATATATTGCGGTCACACCCCAAAAACTCTCTCCTATGCTTGATTTCTCATTTGTTTTTGTTGTTTTACTACTTGTTACAAAAACTCATTCTTGATATTTGACACTTTGGTATCACAAATTAAACTTATTTTGTTTCAATATTTGAAAATCTCTTGAACTATTACTATTTAGAACGGAGTTCTAAGTAGATACTACTTTCACTACCACTCTCTTCAAACACTCCCCCAACCCTTGGTTGGATTTTGCTAGCTTCGATTCGTAGACACTCAAATTGTAGGTTAGTATCGTTGATCACGAAATATCAAAGATACACAATATTGAAGCATCACGTTCATGGGGACTACCAACTCTCTACTGACTTGGGTTGTCACGGCTTGAGCCAACACTTGAAAAGTTAACTTAAACTGCGCAATTGTTACATTTTCTCAGACAACGGATCAATATAGGAGCTCCTTGATCAACATTGCGACCTCATTCCTTCTAGTTGCCCTTCTAGTAGTCATATCTTGTAATGACCCTTTGTTTTTTAATTAAGTCACTGTTGTTTGGTTGTTATTAGTTTATCATTTTATTAAGGGATAATGCTCAATTCCCCCCTCAACCTATGCCCGAAATCTCAGAGACACACTTATACTATACAAAGGTCCTATTACCTCCCTGAACTTATTTTATTAATAATTTTTTACCCCTTTTTGACCTACGTGGCACTATCTTGTGGATCTAACGATGGTTGACTTTTTTTTTCAAACTAGTGCCACGTAGGCTAAAAAGGGGTAGAGAATTACTTGTAAAATAAGTTCAGGAGGGTAATAGGACTTTAGTATAGTATAAGTGTGTCTTTGGGATTTCGGGCATAGGTTGAGGGGGTACTTGTGCATTATCCCTTTTATTAATATTAGTTTTTATCACCGTAATAAATAAATATTGCTTGTTGCTTCCTACGGTTAATAATTGGTCAATGTTGCTTCTAACTTTATTGTTTTAATATGTTATTATTGTTGAGCTGTAAATTTGATGACATTATCTTTTGTTACACTTGCAATTTTTGTGTGATGATGAGTATTCACGTGCTTAGTGGAAAATATTTGCAAAACCACTCTAAGGTCTAATTAGTCACATTTTAGATCATTTATTATTTTAATTATTTTGTTAAATTATTAATACAATTTTGAAAATGGGTCAATGAAAAAGTTATTCCATCAATTTTAGAGGTCTCTTCATTTTAAAAGATGAATATTTAGTTGAAGTTCATACATATTTTAAGTTATAATCAGCCGATAAAAAAAGTACCATTGGTTAATTTGCAAGGTCTGACATGTATATAAGACATGTTTTATTTACTTATTTAGTAATAAATTTCTTTCGTTTATTTTAGTTAATATTTATTTATTACTAATACTTTTATTAAGTGCCTTTACAGTTACCCTCAATCACTTCCATTGAAGCTAATCGGATGAAATTCAAATTATAATTTTTGTTCATTATTGTGTATATTATCTATGTTAGACAAATCTTATGCCATTTTTGATATTACTGTTTTGTTTTATTACTGGTGTATATCTCTTGTTTGTTTTTCTTATGTATTGTTTTATTTCTTTCTGAATTTTGAAAAAATAAATTTTGTTGAGACCAACAATTATGAATTTTGAAGGATGTCTAACACCTTTCCTTTGGATTAACTTGAACTCTTACGTAGAATCTATTGGTTTTGTAGACATTATATAATTGTTTTCCTACTTTTTACTATAATAAAATGACGACTCCTTTAAAATGCTTTTCTCTTTAAATTTTATAAATTGAAGTGAATTGAATTAGTTAGATTATTTTTTTTATGAACCACAACGTCTTGTCTTAGTTAAATAAAATTAGGATATAAACAATAGACAATTTTCATAGAAATTATGTAATATATCTTATTTTAATGCATGAAACCAAACACGACATAAGCAATTATTCATTTACTGTGGTCATTATTCTACTTTCTTTTGTTCCATTGTTATTATCTAAAAATTTAATGTTAAGATTATTATCTTTTGGTCATCTTAATCTGTGTATCTTTGAACCGTATTGATTAATTGTTGGGTTTAGCAAAATGTGAATGGAAAAAGAGAAGAGAAAAATGGAAAAGTGAGGGAACCAATTTGGAGGGAAAATGAAAAGTCATTTGCAAAGTTCAAATGAAAAGTTATTTCTCCCGTATAGGTAAAAGAAAGAAAATTATTGTCCTTATATTAGGAAACAAATCTTATTCTTCTTAAAGGGTTAAGAAGAAGATGCTCCCTTGTGTCGTTGTTGCTCGCTCGGCCTAGACTTCGGCTTCCTAACTTTCCAAAAAGTTGTTATTTTTCCCAAAAGACACAACCTTATACAAAAAAACGGATCTGAACAGATGTGTCAGAACATACACATTTCTTACTGAAAATGACTATAAAAAGGAAGTCAATTTTCGTTTTTCAAACACAGAAAAATTTTGCTTCTCTTCATACATTTTCTCTCATTAACAAAAAGTGTCGTTCGACTGGGTCTGTGTGTGGCAGTTATTGTTCTTATGTTCACTGAATTTATTGAATTTCTTTAACATGTTAATCCATTTTATCTGTAGAGAAATTAATGTGTAATCTCGAATACAATGAAGGGGTTAAATTTCGTAAGGAGACAGTAATTTTTGTAGACTCAAATTAAAAATATTTTTCTATCTATTTCATCTTCTTTCTATTTTTGTATACTTTGACTAACCTTAATACAGGTCATAACACAAAATTCAGTTGTACACAATTTAAGGGTAAACGTGAAGTGGTATCAAGTTAAACAAAATAGAAAGAAAATGATTAATTGAAGTTGCAAAGCGAAAATGTTAAGGAATAATTGAAATAAAAAAGTAATTATAATTAATAGTATTTGTATAGAGAAATAATAATAATAATATATATGAAGGTGTTTGCTCAATTATGAATCTAAAGCGTTATATCTTGTTAATTATGTGTTTGATGTTGGTTGACAAAGCTGGCTTCGTTTTGGAATTGGTGTCAAGCTCTCTTTGTAAATTGCAATTCTCAAACTTTTGGGAAAACCTTGTAAATGGTTATATTCCTTCACTTGTTGAGTATGAAGATCACCCGAAATCAAAACTCCAGATTGAGTTTGAAGAAACAAGACATGATCCCTCCAAATTATTAATGGGGATTCAATTGGATGAGCTGTAAATGAATATTTCTTAACCCATGATTTATTTATACCGTACTCTTTCAATAACCAGACGTCTGTTGATTCTTTTCCTGGCTGAATATCATTCCCAGGATCAGGATAACAAACCAATGTTAGGAAGTCATGTAAGATTACAATTCCGTAACACTTGCCATCGAAGTAATCACAACCATCAGGCATCAGTATACTACGGAAAATCTCAGTACAGATGTCAAAACAAAGAACTACAAATATTGCATCGTCACTTGCAATCCAATGAACGGCTCCCTTGAAATACAACTCGGAACAAGCATACCAATGCATCTTTGGCATCTGTTGATTAATATTATTTACATCTCTCCAAGAATCAGCAATCATATCATAAACATCCACTTTCCACTTTCTAAAATGAAAATCATAGAAAGGAGGATCACCAATAATTTCAGAAACACTAACAATCTTATAATTATTGACAATCCAGTCAAAACCAAACCCGACCCCCGAATTGTCCTGATAGAAACCGAATGGACAAATGTATGTGTCTGCTTCAAGTAGCCTATAATTTCTAGTTGTCGGGTTAAATAGAACCACAAATCCCGAATCGGTCAAAACAATCAAACCATTGCAAGGACCTAATAGTCTATGAAACATACAAGAACTAGTTGTGGTGAGATATGGTACAACTAGATCTGGAAAAACACCCGTATGATCAATTTGTTCATCAACATCAAATAGAAAAGACATGATACTTAGGTATTCGTCGGGTCCTTCTCTGAAGGATCGTTTGAATAGAATGAGTTCATCTTTAGTAGTTGTGGTTCGATTGAGATGAAAATGAATAAAAGTTGATGAGTTTATTAGAGAAAACCATGTTTTTGAGACACATTTGAGTCGTAAAAGAGATTTCACTTGAATCCTTGTAAGTATATACATCATTACATCTTCAGGATATATTTTCATAATTTCATCCGCCATCTTCGATTCTCTCTTCCCCAACTCTCTTTATGGAAATTTGGATCCAAATTAAAAGGTTATTCTTATTGCATTCAGTGCCCTAACTGATCACCCGTTACACTAGCTCTTTTGTGGTTTTGAGACTTGTTCACTTACAAGGTTGTAATAACTATTGAAAGGAAGTTTTATTTTATGTGTCATATAACCAATGCTACTGGATTTGTCGCGTTTTGCACGGTTAGAAATAATCATTTTATCAATTTTAAACAAATTATAAAATATATTGTCCAAGAGAAAAAGAAAAAAACAAACAACATCTGAAAACAATTCTTATAAAATACATATCTTTTATACTACCTAAAAAGCATACACTCACTAATTTGAATGTTAATATTATTGGTATAACCATTTTATTTTAAAAACTTTATTATGGTATAAAATATATATTGTGCCTACAAGCATCACTGACAATGGTCCACAACAAAACTTATGTTTCAAATAAATGTAGGGAAAAAACTCAAATATGTTATCGAACTTTTTGAAAATACTCATTTATGTCATCAGTTATAAGTTTGGCTCATATGATATTACCGTTAAAGAAAAGACTCATTCATGTCATTATTTTTTAACGGTGATTTTGCAAAACCATTTTTGACACGTGACCAATTATAATTCAGTCACGTCATCAATTTTTTAAATTAAAAAACATAATTCCAAAAAAAATTGAATTCTTATTTTTTTTTATATTTTTAATAAATAAATTGATGACGTGACCGAATTATAATTGGGTACTCATCAATATTTTAAATAAAAAATCAAAATTCTGAATAATTTTTTTTGATTATTTATATTAACAAAATTGATAACGTGGCCGAATTACAATTGGTCACCTGTCAAAAATAATTTTGCAAAACAATCTTTAAAAAATAATGGCATGAATGAGTCTTTCTTGAATGGTGATGGTATAGATGAGCCAAACTTTTACTGATGGCATAAATGAGCCTTTTATGAAAGTTCAATGGCATATTTGAGCTTTTTCCCATAAATGTAATAGCAAGTAATCTTATGTCACGATTCAGACCGTAGTGATTAACACCTTCATTAATCTTCCGGTGGAAGAACCATTACTATTAATTAGCTTACCCAAAGCTAAACATTTAAGGATATATAGAAGACTTAAATGCAAAAATAAAGTAGAGTTCCCATAAACTCCAAATGTCTAACAATGATTATCAAAATATTCTCTAAAATCTGAAAGTCATTGTACCAAAACTCTCACAAATTTATAAGTCTAAAGAAAAAGGGGTGCAACCCCGAAAGATAAAATAACTTAAGATCTAGACTACTAATCTAAGTTCGAATAACATCGACTAAACAAAAGGAGAACTCATGGAAGCGTGAAAGAACTGGCTCACACTTGATTCGATTGATCACTTACCTCCTAGATGAGTCTATCAGTAGTCTCCTCTTGTACTAAAAAAAGAAAGAGCTAGTGCAGTATAAGTACACAATCACAGTGTACTGGTTGAATCGCATGGCTATTCAGCAAGTTAAACATATATAAGCACTCACAATAAGGTAAGCTCACATGTACCGAACAAATACAATATCAATCAACAATTCAGGAGCAACTTACCATTTAATGTTCAAGACGTGACCCCCCATCTCATGTATGCGCCGGAATGTGGCACCCGACCCAAGTCTTTCTGTTTAAATGTAACACCTGATCCATTCAACAAGTCACAATCACAATGTCCACTCTCATATTTATATAAACAAGTGTTGATTCACGACATACAATCATTCTTTTATACTCATTGGCATTTGATGTGATCATTAGTGCAACATTCACATGCATAAATGTATTGCATTGAAGCAAATACTAACATGTATTACAGAAACATGAAACCAAATCACAAAACAAGCTAGAATCCTCCTAAGATGCTTGATTAATTCATCCCTTTCCAATTTTTTTCCGCGTGTTCTAGGTCTACAAACAATAAATTTAATACGAGGATCAATAATTATGGTCTAATTTATCCGGATTATGACATACCAATAGCCAAGACCCAACTCATGATCCTAAGGTGCAACTAAGATTTTTTTTCACTATCCAAATTAGTTCAAAACCCTTCCCTAACAATATTTAATCAAGAATCTAAGTTCTAAGGATCAAAAAAAGGATTGGGGGAATCCTTACCTTTCCTGCTAAGTGGAAACTATCAAGAACTTGCCAAGTTTATTTCTTAGCTCTCAAGAATGAAAAATGCAGAATAATGACCACTTTTGGGTTTATTTCTGACTTAAGTTAAGACTGACCCGCTATGGCTGCCTCCATCCCGCTACAGCGGCCCTGCCCTTGCGGAATAAATCCCGCCCTAGCAGATTTCATGAAAAGATAGAGTCGAATTTAGGGTGTGTTTGATATGAAGGAAAATGTTTTTCTAAAAAATGTTTTCCAGAAAAACAAGTAGATTTTGAACTTTGTTTTCTCATGTTTGGTTGGTGAGTAGAAATTTTTTTTCGGAAATGATTTTTAGTGTTTGATTTATATATGAAAAATATTTCTGAGAGATATCTTTTAATTTTACAAGAATAGAAAATAATTGATGAGTTGAAAATATTTTTAAAAATAATATTTTTTTTGGTGGTGGTAGGGGTGGGGTTGGGGGCAGGGGGGAGGGGGGAGGGGGTAGGAGTGAAAAAATAAAAATTTGAAGTTTATCGTATTTTAAAAAATAAAGATTATTTTTTTGGGGGTTGGACGTGGGTGGGTGGGCTGGCAGGGGGGATGGGGGATCGTGTAGGAGTTCAAAAATAATAATTTTAAGTGGAAAATATTTTTAAAAAGAAAAATTATTTTTTTGGGGAGGGGGGCTGGTTGGTGGTGGTTGGGTGGCGATCAGGTATCGGGTAAAAAAATAAAATTTTAAAATAGATTTTTTTTTAAAAAAATATTGTTTTTCCAAAAAAAATGAAATTTAAAATTGGAGGAGAATTTTGAAAAATGTTTTCCTTAATTTTTTAAGGGAAGTCATTTTCCTTAATTTTGAGGAAAATGAGTTGATTTGGAAAACATTTTCCAAAACTTTTGTCTCAACCAAACATGAGGAAATTGGAAAATATTTTCCAGAAAATGTTTCTCTTCATACCAAACACATTCTTAGAGTTTCAAACCTCCATTAACAACACATTTTCAACCCATGACACCCAAAAATTACCTATTCACGCTAAGATCAATTTCGAGAGTTTCACTCGCCCGAATTTGATTTTGTCAAATATGTATTAGGCCCAAAAAGTTTTCTGACCCAAAATTTCTGTCCGATGACTTTTCTGTAATGACGGGAATAGGTCTTTACATTTTCTTCATGAAAATAAGTTTCTTAAAAGTACGGAATACAAGTTTTATAAGTAAACATTTTATGTTTATCGTATCATCCCTCCCATACAACGCCCTCAACACTCAACCCCTTTAACCATTCGACCCCCAAGATCCCACACCCACTTCCCTTTCCTTATAAAATTTTTGCTAGATTAAATATCACTACAACAAACAGGGGCGACTCAAAGTAATTGGGGGGCTAAAGCAAAATTTCAATTGGATGCCTAATATATAATATATTTTATGTACGTATTTATTCAAAATTTATTTTTTACCCTATATAGATTGAAATTATTAGTACTTAACATTATTTTTTCAGTTACTAATTTTAAGTACGATTTTTTCAACTCAGCTTTAAAAAACATCCTTTAAGTAAGACAATTATTATATGTATTGTTAACATAGTGCTATAAGTAATAAGTTGCTAAATATTAAATAAAGATAAGTGTAAGAACCATAAATTTGACACAAGAAGTTATTGACTAGGTATATCTCATTTTGATATTTTTATTCTCTCGTAATGCTTGAAACTAAAATTGAAAAAGAAATAAAAAGGAATTTATAATTCACCTTTTCCAACACTTTTCACTATTAATTTTTATTTTTAACAAAGTACAAAAGATGTTAATGTCAATATAATATAATTTATTTTTATAAACGATTAATATTTTTATCACAAATAATTAATTTTTCTATAAAAAATTTAACACATAATTTAATCTTAACAAAAATTTGGGCCCCCCAGCAAAGGCCTTAAAGGCCAAAGCATAGAGCCGCCCCTGACAAGAAAGACAACATTTTATTGTAATATTGGCATTAAAAAAGAATGTTAAAGTCTTTACCAGTATTAGTTACATGTTATTAAGTAATATCGCTAAAGGCTTTAGGGACAAATACAAAAGTGTTAATTGCGGCTAAAAATACATATTTAGCGACTGTTGAGAATTACTTGCCCCTAATGATCAGTCTTAATATAGTGTATAAATGTTCATGAGATGCTATTTTTTAAGAACTTACTAAATATTAAAAAAAAAAATAAGAAACAAACTTGTTTTCCCAAAAATACTCATTCAGATCAAACACACTCTTAGCTTGTTCTTGACTTCCTTCTATTTATTTCTCAATACCAATTTTTTTGCCTTACCCGAGTTAATATCTTTGAATCGTTTCCGTTAGGTATACATTGTGTGGTTTTTTGAAATGAATATCCCTGAAATTTAATGGATTGTTTTGTCACGAGATGCAATGACATTATTTTTTTAAAAAGAAAAGTTGTTGTTTTCAGTAAATTTTCTATATATATGGAGATTTACATGATAATAAAGTAACTTTTAACTTAAATTAATTATTTGTTTGTGTAGTTATGCATTTGGTTGGTGTCAAATATATTTTGGTATTTGTTTCTTGTCACGATCCGGATTCTGGAATTCGAATCGCATCCGGCATCGTTGACCTCTCAGAGGTCGCAGACAAGCCTCATCTTGCATTCATCACATTCATATGGCTAATTTTAGCGAAAAATTTAAAATTTTTAAAGGTATGAAGTATACATAGATTTCATATAGTTATTTCATGAATTCATCATATACTAAACTCATAATAAAGAAACAACCATCTAACAATTGCAGAATCAATTCAAATCAAAAAATAAAATATCATGGTAGTTTGCCAAAACGGCCTTATTATAAAGCTTCGAATAAATGTATGAAAAAAATGCTAGGGACAACATCCACTAGCTATGTCTAAATCAAGAGGACCTACCAAATAGTCTCGAGAAACGCTGATGTCTAAACCGTTGCAAGAGTCATCAATCTATCCCTTAACCGACATCTGTAAAATAGTAAATTGTAGGTGTTAGTACACCCCTTGTACTAAGTATGGGTGTATGCATACCTACACATAAGGCTATGCATGATCAAAGAAATCTCTTCCTAAACACCATGCTATTTCTGGAAAGCCTAGTGACTAGACTTTCCTAAATCGTTAGACATGAATTGTCATAAAAATACGATGTATTTTGATGTATTCAAAGTACAAAACTCATATTCTATATGATTAAAAAATATTAGTGTCATCAACATAATTTTAGAACTCGAGCGAAGATTTGAGATTTTGATCCTCTTAGGACGAGAGCTCCTCTTTGTACACTTAGATTATTTTTTAGTCTTTTTCTTCTTCTTGTTGTGTAATTCAATAATTCTTTTGGTCCTATTTTTTAATTACAATAGCAGTGATTCATTGTAATTCCATACCCACAATGAATCGATGTAAGTAATCCAATGACTATGGAATGATTTTCCTACCTTATAGTGGGTCATTATTTACACTATGTATTCATTACCTTTCGTAATCATGCTCTATTGATCATGCCATTGATTTCATTACTTTCATGTTTTATATTTAATATATTTCATATACACGAGACTTTGGAATCATTGATGTAGCATAAGACATCTCAAGTGAGGGCCCAACATATGGGACCTCAACCCGAGGTCCTTCTTTAGCAAACACACAGTCTGCTTCATTCGTTCATTCATACTTCACATTATTCATTTCATTCATTCGTAGGCTGATATAACACCAGCTATACCTAGGATGAAGTTTAAGACTCTCATCGGGATCATGAAGTGCAATGACTAAGAATGACCTAACGTCTTTACTTATATATGATTTCACCTCTTGATTGTCTTGCACAAATACCTCTGGTATCGTCCATTTCATTATCTTTCATACTTTGAGGAACTTTAACCTTAACCGACATAGATAATGTTAGCATCATGAAATCCAGTATCTACCCCACACCGAAAATAGGTGGAATTGAACCCCGCCAAATCCATATATTGGCAGTATAGGTTCAAAGAGTAGGATATATAAGGACACCCATACCTAGAATGCCGGAAAATCTCATCTCTTGAGATTTACGTGAACCTCCGCCCTTCTCGAAAGAAGGCATCACCGCTCATAACTAGCCTATGGATGCTCAGTATAAAGTTCGATTTCATTCAACTCAGACGTCATGGAAGATGGCTTCTAGTATGTGGACATAATAGGTCAATACATGATTTCTCATCTCATCATTAGTATTAAGTATATCAATCTCAATACTTTCATTAGAGTGTACATAGAGACTGGTCTCTTCATTATCTTTACACTCTCATAGGTGAGTACGTTTTGGTTACATTTACTTAGGCTCATTTGAGATTGCTCTCACCTTTCACATTATACTCTTATCATATTGTCACCGCTTTCATTAGCATAAGCACATTTTTTTCATAATTACTCATCCCTTTACGTGAATGTTCATTTCATCATATGCCAATGCACTTGACCATTTAGTGTGTTTCACACTCTTACTTAAACCTTCTAGGGTTTCATCATTTCATTACATACATCTTAGTTACTCATCCCTTTTTACGTCAATGTTGATTTCATCATCTTTTAGTATTGATTCAAGAATTATAATGGCTTGCTTCTACATTGAGATTTACTTACTCTATTGATGACTTGTCATCCTTATTTTACATTGTTGAAATGTGAATTGTTCTTTCGTATCATCCTTAATTTACATTGATGAATGTGAATTGTCCTTACATATCATCCTTAGGTGTTAATGAGACTAGTTTCACTCATTCTAACACCTTCATTCGTGAGTTTTCTTCTAACAAATTAGCTTTGGTGTAAGTAAAACTCGTCTCACTTCCTTTAACACCCCATTATGGTCACTTACTAATTTAGACCCCTTTAATTATGTTATAATTCACGTTACTTACTTTAGTGTAGTAGCTTCATATCACCCCGTTTATGGACGATGAGCACTTCATGCAATGAGTTTCATGTGTTCACAGTTCATTCTTGTGGAGCATGTTGGGAGTTGTCCCAATGAATGTCATGCCCTTGGTGATGGATTCATTAATATTACTTTAGAAGTGCTTAATTTATATTTGATACTCTTACTACACAAGAATAGGCATATGAGTAGTATTGTGTCCAGATTTGGGATGTTAGACTAGCAAATTCATCCTTTTTGGCATAAGCCAATTTTTACGTATGTTCATATTTAAATTGCCATATGTATGAAACCTTACTCAATATTTTAATCATTTACATAAGTTACTATCCATTAGCATATATTCATTTTGACCAAATAGAGTTAGCCAACTTTATTGGAACTAGATAACCAATTTATTCAAGATATGATTTCATAGATGTCTTTGAGACAATTATTAGTTTATGGATTTTAGTGTAACGTTTTAAGAACATATTGGGCAGAATTATATTAACATTTGATGGCTTTAACATCTTCATAACTTCTGACCAACAACAAGTCAGCATTCGGCCAAAGACACATATTCACTTAACACATCACATACTTAACTTAGCATATTTTTGATCCTTAATTATCATGATAAGATTAGCTTTATGCAAATACAAGTCGATAAGTTCATTCAGTACTCATCATTAAAGAACAATACATGTTAAGAACAACTAGCACCACATACCAACAACATGATATCTAACCTATTCAACATTGAACTTGAAAAGGTTCTAGGGAAAGGAGTTCGACAAGAACGACGGTAGATAACCCTAGTTTCTAAGATCTTTGGATCACTCGAAAGAAATTTCTCTTGGAGAAAGAAGTCCAGGAGAGAAACACATACCTTAAGTAGAACTTAATCTACGAATACGACCTTGAACGAACCTTGAAGATCGTCTAAGAAATTTTGTATTTTTTTGCTTGCGTTTTGTTCATTGTTTTTCTCACGCTTGTTTTATGATTTTAGTCATGTATTTGTTTGAGTTTGAACGTGTTTTTTAGGTTTAGAAACTGATATTGACTTATTCAACTCAGGGTTTAATAAGTTAATTAAATCAATTAATTAATTAATTACTAAAAAACCCTCCTAAATTGACTAAACATAGGAGAATTTTGACTTGACCTAAAATCTGAAATTTTGGTGTTGACTATGGTTTAGGTCAACATTTTGAATTTATATTAATTAATTAAATACTTAATTATTTAATGTAGGGATCTAGGTTAAGTACTAAAGTACCCCTAAGTCATTGGAACCATAATCAACCCTTTAGGACCATCCTAGGTTAAGTACTAGGATGTGCATTGTACTAGGTTATCGTAAGAATTTTGGTTTGACCCATTTAAGTTAATTAATTAAATGGATAGTTTAATTAATTAATTAACCTAGGGTAATTAATAAAGTACCCTTAAGTCGTTATAACCATAACTAATCCTTTGGACCATCCTATGTTAAATACTAGGTTGTCTTTTTCTTGTCTCAATCGAAATCTTGAAACTTCTTTGTGATTTCAGTTTTGACCCATTAAATTAATCAATTAAGCTGTTACATTAATTAATTAAGTATCCTAGGGTACTTACTAAAGTATCCCTATGTTGTTAGGACCTTATATAACTCTTTACACAATCCTAGATTAGATATTAGTCCCTTTCTTGTCTGAACCAAAATCTGAAAATTTCCTTTGTAGTTTTGGTTTTAGCCCTTTTAAATTAATTAATTAATTTTCTATATAAATTAATTAGGTAACCTAGGGAAATTACTAAAGTACCCCTTAGTTTATAGGACAATAACTAACCTGTTGGACCATCCTAGGTTAGGTACTAGGTTGTCTCTTGAAATAGTACTAGGTTAGTGTCAACCCGGTTCTGGTCCTAGGTTGTCGGGTGCACTAATGGGTCCAATTCGGTTAGTCCTAGGTTATTTAGTTATTTATAATAGTAGGTTACAGTCAGAATTTGTAGAGAGGTTAGGCCCTACATGGAGTGGTCTCTTGTGCACGTTTTTCCCTCTAACTACCCTAACCGAATTCAGTTAGGGTGGTCCCCTCCTTTGACAACTTATTCACATGTCTTGCACATGTGCTTGTACATGAGTTGATTGCTCTTTCCTAACTAACTATTATTTACGGTTCATTTGGTAATGTTTACTTATTGTCCCAAGGAACCTCACTATGTCCTTGGGCACTGCTTAATTGACATGATCATTTTAAATGACCATGTGGAATGGTAGTAGGCTTGACACTTGAATGCCTAGTACTTTGTGTGAAACTATTCATAACGGATTTTATTTTAGCTTAGGATCTTCATTGCAGGTACATTTATTGAACATCTATCTTGGATTAGGGTATGACAACCCAAAAAGTATATTTCTTATTCGTATTATAAAATGGGCTAATATCACTTAGCCAATTTCTCTATACTATGCTCAATATTTCTCAATATTGGGCATTGGGGTGCCTATGTACCGCTAATAGGCTATCATAAGGGCATACTGGCTCTTCATTACACATATGATTTTCCAGAATGTTACATTATCCCCCGCTTAGTTACATTCGTCCCTGAATGACACTTATATATCATATAAATAAAGATGGTGACTTAGTTTGTCGTACTTAAACGTTTCTCTTTTTGGAATACCTAAGTCACACTTATTTGGATGATTCATATCATTCAAGATTATTTGTAGCTCTATTTTTGAGAATGAGGAATTTCCCTCTCAACCGCACTTAACTTAATGCATACCGAAACTCATGCAATACAAAAATTCATGTCTATGATACACAAAAACAGCAACATGAAATGCAAATATGACTTAATTTTAACTCACATAGTGCTATTATAAGACATACGATTAGGAACTTTCAACCAAATCGACTAATGCACTAAAACTTAGAGTTTCTTAAACATAAAACCAGACTTAGGAAGAGTATATCTAACCTCTTAGACAACATCTTGTTGGCCTGAAGGTTTGAACCTAATGACGCCCAACTTAATTTAAAAGGGACTTGACACTATGCCATTTACTTCTCTACATACCCCTTCAGTCTTAACACTGTCTCCTATGGGAGTACTAACTAGAAACGGTTCATGTAAGATCTCAGGAAGTAAGTCAAATTAATTAGCCACAAAGGAGTTACCATAGACAAGGTAGATCCTGGATCTAATTATTCATAAAAATAAAAGGAGAAGCCAAGAAAGTTACCATTATCCATATCCGCGGACTTCTCTTGTTCATCTCTTCGTTTCAACGCATAGAATTGGTTTCTTTTGAGGGGTTCAGCTACAACATTTGGTTAAGGCTGAGCATCTACCTTGGACTGTCAGTTTGAACCACGCCCATCTCATTTTAGCCAAACTACTTGGAAACTGAAGCCTTACTACTGTGTTTTTATAGTCTATTATAGCATAACATTTATGAAGCAAATCCATGTCTAAGCCATATTCTTTAGTTGGTATGTAGCCAACTTATTGTTCTCCTCCTCATCAATAATCATAGCAGTCTTTTAGAAATTACCATGCATTTACCACCATGTGAACAAGCAAAATCACCACACGTCTTTCGTTTACGTTGGGAATTTCCATCATGGCCCCTTCTTAAGAAGGTTAGATCTTTATTCAGGCTCCTTAGACCACTTGGTCATCCTAATTCTTGTGTGTATCCCTCTATGTTCTCTCACAAGAAGGAAGTTAGATACTTAGAATGACACAAAATGTCAAAACTATAGATAGCTCGATAAAGAGTAAAAGAAGGGAGAATTTCCTATCATCGCGTAGTCTCTAAGTCATGATTGTGGCACGCGTCACAACCATAATCTAGAAACTACGAAATGTGGTTTTGTTGGGATTTAGTTCCTAGGTAATTTAACCTCATGATCTATTACAAGGTTTGTGACCACCCGGATTCAGGAATCCGAATAGCAATCGGCGTCGTTGACCTCTCAGAGGTCGCAGACAAGTCTCATCTTGAATTCATTACATTCGTATGGCTAATTTTAGCGAAAAATTTAAAACTTTTAAATTTATGAAGTATACATAGACTTCATATAGTTATTTCATGAATTCATCATATACTAAGCTCAACATAAAGAAACAACTATCTAACAATTGGGAATCATTTTAAATCAAAGAATAACATATCATAGTAGTTTGCCAAAGCGGACATATGACAAAGCTACGAATAAATATATGAAAGAAACACTAGGGATAACATCCACTAGTTATGTCTAAAACTAAGGCTAGACTAAAACTGTAGCATCCTCGAAATTAAGACGACCTACCAAATGGTCTCGAGAAATGCTGAATAGTAGGGGTTATTACACGCCTTTTACTAATTATGGGTGTATGCACACATAAACATAAGGCTATGCATGATCAAAGAAAGCTTTTCCTAAACAACATGCTATTTCTGGAAAGCCTTGTGACTAGACTTTCCCAAAATCATTAGATGTGAATTGTGATATGAATATGATGTATTTTAATGCATTCAAAGCACAAAACTCATATATGAAAAAATATTAGTACCATCCACATAATTTTAGAACAACTCGGGCGAATATTTAATATTTTGATCCTCTTAGGACAACAGGTCCTCTTTGTACACTTAGATTATTTTTCAGTCTCTTTCTTCTTGTTGTTGTGTAGTTCAATAAATATTTTGTTCCTATTTTTTACTTACAAGTGCAATGATTCATTGTAATCCCATACCCACAATGAATTGGTGTAAGTAATCCAAAGACAGTGGAATGATTTCCCTACCTTATAGTGAGTCATTCTTTACACTATGTATTCATTACCTTTCGTAACCAATTCTCTATTGATTATGCCATTGATTTATTACTTTCATGTTTTATGTATAATGCAGTTCATATAAACGAGACTTTGGAATCGTTGATATAGCATAAGACATCTCATGTGAGCGCCCAACATATATGAGACCTCAACTCGAGAGCCTTTTTTAGCAAACACAGAGTCCGCTTCATTCATTCATTCGTACTTCACATTATTCATTTCATTCATTCTTAGGTTGATGTAAACACCAGCTATACCTAGGATGAAGTTTAAGACTCTCATCGGGATCATGAAGTGCAATGACCAAGAACGACCTAACGTCATTACTTGAATCTGATTTCACCTCCTGATTGTCTTGCACTAACCCCTTCAGTGTCGTTCATTTCTTGATCTTTCATACTTTGAGGAACTCCAACCTTAAATGACATAGATTATATAACCATCATGAAATCCAGTTCCTACCCCACATCGAAAAGAGGTAGAATCACCGACCAAAGTGACCCAAAACATTCTAGCATAAATGGGAATGAACCCCGCCAGATCCCTATATTGGCAGTATAGGTTCGAAGACTAGGAGATATAAGGAGACCTATACCCCGCATGCCAGACAGTTTATTCTAATTATAGTTACGTGAACCTTCGCCCATCCCGAAAGAAGACATCACCGCACATAGCTAGCATATCGATGATCAATATAAAGTTCCATTTCATTCAACTCATACGTCATGGAAGCTGTCTTATAGTATGAGGACATCATAGCTCAATAGATGATTTCTCATCTCATCATTAGTATTAAGTATACATCAGTCTCAATACTTTCATTTGAGTGTACATAGAGACTGCTCTCTTCATTATCTTTACAATCTCATAGGTGAGTACGTTTTGGTAACATTTACTTAGGCTAATTTGAGATGGCATATGTTTAACATTAGGCTCTTATCATATTGTAACCACATTCATTATCATTATAAAATTTGCTTTTCATAATTACTCATCCCTTTTACGTGAATATTCATTTCATCATATGCCAATGCACTTGGCCATTTAGTGTGTTTCACACTCTTACTTAAACCTTTTAGGGTTTCAAAATTCTATAAGATACATCTTTAGTCACTCATCCATTTTTACGTGAATGTTCATTTCAGCATCTTTTGGTGTTGACTCAAGCATTATGGAGGCTTGCTTCTAGATTGAGATTTACTTACTCTATTGATGACTGGTCATCCTTACTTTACATTGATGAAATGTGAATTGTTCTTTCATATCATCTTTAATTTACATTGATGAATGTGATTATCCTTACATATCATCCTTAGATTTTAATGAGACTTGTTTCACACATTCTAACACCTTCATTCGGGAGTATTCTTTTAACAAATTAGCTTTGGTGTAAATAAGACTTGTCTCACTTCCTTTAACACTCCACTCTTTTCACTTACTTAATTTATACCCCTTTAATTATATTATAATTCATGTTACTTACTTACTTTAGTGTAGTAGCTTCATATCACCGTTTATGGACGATGAGCACTTCATTCAATGAGTTTCATGTGTTCATAGTTTAATCTTTTGGAGCATGTTGAGAGTTGTCCCAATGAATGTCATGACTGTTGTTATGGATTCATTGATATTACTTTATAAGTGCTTAATATATATTTGATACGCTTACTACACAAGAATTTTCATATCATTAGCATTGGGTCAAAATTTGGGATGTTAGACTAGCAAATTCATCCTTTTTGGCATAAGCCAATTTTTACGTATGTTCATATTTAAATTTCCATATGTATGAAACCTTAGCAAATATTTTAATCATTTACATAAGTTCCTATACATTATAATATATTCATTTTGACCAAATAGAGTTAGCCAATTTTATTGGAACCAGATAGCCAATTTATTCAAGATATAATTTCATAGATGTCTTTGAGCCGATTCTCAGTTTATGGATTTTAGTGTAACGTTTTAAGAACATATTGGACAATATTATATTAATATTTGATGGATTTACCATCTTTATAACGTCACAACAACAGAAAGTCAACATTCATCCAACGACACATATTCACTTACCACATCACATACTTAACTTAGCATATTATCGATCCTTAATTATCAAGATAAGATTAACTTTACGCAATTACAAGTTCATGTGATCATTCGATACTCATCATTGAAGAACAATACATGTTAATAACAGCCAGCACCACATACCAACAACATCATCTCTAACCTATTCAACATTTAAATCGAAAAGGATACAAGGGAAAGGTGTTCGACAAGAATGACGGAAAACAACCCTAACTTCCAAGATCTTTGAATCGTCTGAAAGAAATTTCTTTTGGAGAAATAAGTCCAGGAGAGAAGACCATACCTTAAATAGAAATTAATCTATGAATAACACCTTTAAGTAACCTTGAAGAAACCTTGAAAATCGTCTAAGAATTTTTTTGTTTTTTTTCTTGCGTTTTGTTCACTATTTTTCTCACGCTTTTTTCCTAGTTTTAGTCGTGTATTTGTTTGAGTTTGAACTTGGTTTTTAGTTTTAGGAACTGACCTTTAATTATTCAACATGGGGTTTAATAAGTTTATTAAATCAATTAATTAACTAATTACTAAGAAACGCCTCCTAAGTTGACTAAACATAGGAGAATGTTGACTTGACCTAAAATCTGAAATTTTGGTGTTGACTATGGTTTAGATCAACATTTTGAATTTTTATTAAATAATTTAAACCTTAATTTAATTAATTTATAGACCTAGGGTAAGTAATAATTTACCCCTAAGTCATTGGAACCATAATCAACCCTTTAGGACCATCCTAGGTTAAGTACTAGGATGTTTCTTGCATTATACTAGGTTAGCATTAAATTTTTTGTTTGAACCCTTTAATTTAATTCATGAAATGGATAATTTAATTAACTAAGTAACCCTGGGTTATTACTAAAGTACCGTTATGTTGTTATAACCATAACTAATCCTTTTGACCATCCTAGGTTAAATACTAGGTTGTCTTTTTTTTGTATCAACCGAAATCTTGGAACTTCTTTGTAATTTCGGTTTTGACCCTTAAATTTAATTAATTAAGCTTCTAAATTAATTAATTAAGTAGCCTATGTTACTTACTAAAGTATCCCAAAGTTGTTAGGACCTTAACTAACTATTTGAACCATCCTAGGTTAGGTAGTAGCTTGTCCCTTTCTTATCTTAACCAAAATCTGAAAATTTCGTTTGTAGTTTTGGTTTATCCCTTTTAAACTAATTAGTTAATTTGATAAATAAATTCTTTAGGTAACCTAGGGAAATATTTAAAGTACCTCTTATTTGATAGGACCATAACTAACCTTTTGGACTATCCTAGGTTAGGTACTAGGATGACTTTTTAACTAGTATTAGGTTACTGTCAACCCGGTTTTGGTCCTAGGTTATCGGGTTCACTAATGGGTCCAATTCGGTTAGTCCTAGATTATTTAATTATTTAGGGCAGTAGATTAGAGTCTAGAATTTGTAGGAAGGTTAGGCCTCACATGGAGTGGACCCTTGTGGACGTTTTATCCCTAACTACCCTAACCGAATTCGGTTAGGGTGGTCCCCTCCTTTGGAAGCTTATTCACATGTGCTTGCACATGGGTTGGTTGCACTTTCATAACTAATTATTATTTATGGTTCATTTGGGAATGTTTACTTATTGTCCCAAGTACACTCACTATGTCCTTGGGCACTGCTTAATTTACATGATTATTTTTAATGGGCATGTAGAATGTTACTAGTGTTGACACTTGGATGGCTAGTACTTTGTGTGAAACTATTAAAAACGGATTTTCTTTTAGCTTAGGGTCTTCATTCCAGGTATATTTATTCAACATTAATCTTGGATTGGGGTATGACAACCCAAAAAGTATATTTCTTATTTGTATATAGAAAATTGGCTAATATCCCTTAGCCAATTTTTCTATACTATGACAAATATTTCTCAATATTGGGAATTGGGGTACCTATGGACCCCTAATTGTCTATCCTAAGGGCATACTGGCTCTTCATTAGAAATATGATTTTTTCCAGATTGTTACATTTCTAAAGAACATTACTATGGCTTCCGTCAACGTATGATGAAAATTTTTTAAATTATGTATTACCTTATTTCTATGTTAATGAAAAATATTTATCATAATTATTTAATTTTGTTATTCGAGCTATATTGATTTATCATCTTTTATTTCCTATTGCTATCTATACATTTTAAACCAGCTAAATCTTGATTTTTAACCATTTCATGTCATTTTATTTGATTATTACTACAAATTAGTATATGTATTCGTGCGGTACATGATTTGCTTATAAATATAATTATTCATATATTCGTGCGATGCATAGTTAGTTTATAAATATAATTACTAATATCAATTTATTGACGATTTCAAACTTTAAGTAATTATAGAATGATATTATGAACTAATAGAATGCGTGCGTCCATTAACAGTCAATGGACCATGTCATTTGACTGAACTCGACAGAAGTTGTAAATTTAATAACGATAATAACACAAGACAAGCAATTTACATGAAAACGTCCTTGGTCAAGGGAGTAAAACCACAACCTGTTGCACAATATTTTCAATTGCTTCACTAATCTTCTCAAGCAAAAGTGAACCTAGTTACAACCAATGTGAGAAAAAGTTATTAAGCTCACGAACAAGTAATCTACCGATTACTTGAAGAGACTAAGCGGATATAACACCGCCAACTAAGCTATCAACCCCATACAACTTAAACTTTTTCAAAAGGGAATACAACACGGCCCACTAAAACACCTAACTCTGGATGATTTATATTTTCCCTAGGATGATACAACACTTCCCACTAAATCAGTTAACTCTAACTAATTTAAAATGTAACACCAAACACTTATATGATTCCTTTGAATATGTGAGGATCAGATTTAAAAGATATGTTCAGAAGAATAAATCCTAAGACCACTAAGTTGACAGCTCATTCTAGTTCAAGTTTGATCTTGAGTATGAATCTTCACTCTTGATCAGCCTTTGCAGCGGTTCTTGAAAGGTTTTTTTTTTCAAGTTGCAAATTAAGGTTGTGACTATTGTATATTAGGTTAATGAAGAATAGTCACAACCTTTGACACCACGCCATTGGTCGAGGTCTCCGCACTTTCTGCCACAGTTGGAGACTGTGCACCAACTACTTGGCAGTGAGAAGTGTGTCGATCCGAGGACCATGTCCCTTCACAAGGTCCCTGGGTTTATTGTCATTAGTTGGAGACTGTGCACCAACCATTTGTACCTTTTTCCAGCCAGGCAGTGGAGAGCTTATATTACAATGAACTAGGTCCTTTTAAAAGGTCCATGGGTTTGTCAAATCATCAAAATTACAAATAACTCCCCCCCTTTAGATGATGACAAAGCATACACTGATGCCCTGCATGTTAGTCCCCTTGTCATGTTGACACACTCCTTAGTTTCCTTCACCATGAACTAGGTACCTTCACAAAGTAACTAGTCATCTGCATGTTTCCTTCCCCCTATTGTTTTTTCCTTTCTCTCCCCTCTTATCAACCTAAGCATCCCCCTTATCAACCTAAGCATCATTTGAACACCCCAATTTATTCCCCATTTTGGAATCATAAAAAAGTAGTGCAGTAAACCAACAAAACAAGTAAGATTTATAAGTAAGATCACAGTCAAGGACAACACCAACATAGTGAATAAGCTAGAAAGCAACAAAAATTAGTCACAACAAAATAGGATTCCATTTCATAAGAATATCAAAATCAGCAGTCAATACATTCAGAGTAAATTGATAACTGAGCCTGGAAACTGTCCACAACAACAAAAAGAGACAAAAGAGGAACTAGGAGGAAGGAGGCAAATGAGAGAGGGAGGTTATAATAAGGGTGAGCCTAGATTTTGTTGCATCATTGTCCTTGATCATCTTTTATTCAAGAGAAACAACCTTAACAATAAGCACATCGTTCTATTTCTACATCTTCTAGACAACCTCAGTACCAGGTCCCTCTGGTTGTGCTTTAATAAGTTATGCCTTTAAGAGAGTAAATTCAGCCTCTTTGTTTCTTAATATCTCAATCATTGCATCCAATTCATGCTTCAAATGGTCCTGCTCCTTGATCAACTGAGACACCTTATTCAATGGGTTTCCCTTCCATTCAACACACTCAAATTCCACCTGAGTGCTTAGGATGAACGCTTGTTTGGCACTACCAACTTTACCTGCTCCCACATGTTGAAGTGGTGAAACACTTTCTTCAGAAAGTATCCATAGCCCATATTATGTTTACCCTTGTATTCTATAACTATTTTGTACATCTTTTCCATCAAGAGAGTCGGCAGGTTTAAAGGTTAGAACTTTCATAGAGACTCCATGATGAATAGATCAGTTGGAGAGGCCACTGTCCTTTTTTTCGTTCTAGGAAGAAGAACCTTGTTGACAAATTCGAAGAACAACTGATATCAACCTTTCATAAGTTTTTTTAGGAGTCCAGCACGACGAGCATTAGGAATCTTTGAACATTCCTTCACAAACTCTATACTGCAAACTCTTCCAACAACGAACTTGATCCCATCCCTGGGTACACTAAAAATATTCCCGAGCAAGTCCTCATACAACTTCAGTCTGTGATTGTTCACCTTGAATCTTATGCTACCATCTTCAGAAAAGGTAATGTTGTAATAAAACTCGTGCATTTCTTCCTCATGAAGAACTCGGGATTTTCTCTTAAATAAGTGACTCCAAGATTGAATCTCCATAAGATCATACAAAGAGTCCATCCCAGGTTCGTGAATAATATCCATATTAAACACCCTTCCACCCAGAACTTTCCTCAAACGGATATTATCAAAGATGGTCTTATTATAAGCTTTTTGGTCTTCCATATTCCGTTTGCGACTAGGTTCCTCTTTGGATAATTGGTCAATTAGAGAGGTTTATCGCATCCTCTTGGACGTTTCCTTATTCATTTTTGAATCTTTTCCCGTTCCCTTATCCAAGCCAATTCTTTTTACCATAGATTACCTAGATTTCCTTTTGCTTTTTCCCTTTGTAGCCTTCTTAGACGATTCTTTCCTTTTTCCATCAGAAGCTCCTTGCAGACACTACTTGTCAAACTCTTCACCAGATAATTCCACCACATTTTCTATAGGCACTTCAAAGGCTGTCTCGCATGATGGCCTTTTCAATCTATTCTCAGTAGTGATGAACTCATTAGATTTCATAGCACCACTCAGGCGAAAAGACAGCTTAAAAGTAACAAGGTTCTGAAAGAAAGACAGGCCTTAAGGCAACTAAAGCTAGGAAGGTAGGTTAAAGTGACTAGTCTTTCTTATCCGAAAGCAATTAGATTTTGGGTTACTACTCTAGTAAAATGTCACCTTCTATGTGTATCTTTAACCACCTCCTCCTTCCTTTTGCATATCTTGGAATCATGATTTTTTGAAGCATCCATTTGAGTAGACGGTTGGCCTCATCAGTGTCAATAGAGTCATATGAAGGATATCCACTAATCTCAGGAGTGTGGTAAATCAGAGGTTGAGCTCTATCTGGAATATCTTCCACAACATAGTCATATTCTCCGGTTAGCACTTCTTCCTTTATACGAGTTAGACTTTCCACAACCAAGTTCTCACTTGCAGTAAGAATGTTAGATTCTGACAACTTGGTGTTGGAAAGATCTCCCTCAAAAAGATTATTTGAGAGTACTCATAGCAGTGACAAGGTTAGGATGAGGGTACATGGTTATTGAGATCAAAGAGGGGCACATGATTAAGGGAACTCGATGACCCAACCTTGATCGAAGAAAAAGTCAACGTTCTTGAAGGAGATGCAACTTCAGAAGAGGTGTAAAACGCTACTAGGTCTATCTATTTTAGAGAATCAACATTTTCTTAGAAGGGGATGGACATTGAGACATGGCGTTTAAGAGAGAATTCTAGAATGTAGGAGAAAATAAATAGAGAAGAAGAAGAATTTTGATAATGGACTTAAAGAGAAAGAGGGTTTTGAATTGAGGAGAGATGGAGTAAAGAAAGGTCACTATAAAGAGATTGGAAAGATGTGTCAGGTCCCTGAATATTCGCGTCGCTTGGATTAAAGGCGATGGGACAACGGTCAAATGACTGACATGTGGAGATCTGGACAATTCTCATTAGACAGTATAAAACAAATGTAAAGAGTGCTAATTTTGGGAGGGACCATGTTCTCAATTGCAAATAAATACAGTTCCTGAATGGTTTTGACCATTCTCTGCTTCTTTGCTTTCCATTGCTGTATACCTGGAATCAGGTAAACATATGATCTTACTTTAAACAATGCATTACAAGTTAAGTGGATACGTTCCCTCCAGATCTTAGCTAATACAGGGATTGGAATCTCCTCGATGACTCATCATTTGCAACTTCAGCCTATTGCTTTCAAATTGATCCTTGCTGGGAGATTTTGTAAAGATGTCCGCAATCTGACCTTTAGTCTTGCAATATTTTATGATGATGTTCCCTTTCTCAAAACTATCTCTCAATAAGTGATGCCTAACATTAATGTGCTATGTTCTTTTGTGCTGGAACGAATTCTTTCCTATGTTGACTTCACTGGTAGTGTCACACATGAGAGGAATAGTACTGATTTAGAATCCAAAATCCTCAAGTTGTTGCTTCATCTAAAAGAGTTGATCACAACAAGAAGTTGTAACTATATACTCAGCCTCAACTGTTGAGAGAGCTACTGAGTTTTGTTTTTGGATTCCCCATGGAATGTGTGAGACCACTTTTAGCCATGTTAAGAGATGAGTGAGGATCCAAGAAAATGTGTCATTCTAGAAGTGATCTTCATGTCCACTTGATAACCTGCAAAATCAACATTTGCATATCCCACAAACTCAGAAGAATTACCTCCAGGATATAAAAGGACCAAATCCCCTGTTTTGTTTATATACTTGAGGATTTTCTTAGTTGCCTTTAAATGTGATTCCCTAGGACATGCTTGGAATCATGCACACATTCCTACGTTGATTACAATGTAAGGCCTGATTGTTGTAACATACAATAGAGACCCAATAATACATGTGTACATTGTTTGATTCACCAACGGATCAGCCTCATCTTCTCCCATTTTTTAGTTTATACTCATGGGGGTATCAAAAGGCTTAGAGTCCACCATCTAAAAAATCTTTAGAAGATCCTTTGTATACTTCGCTTGACAAATTGAGGTTCCACTGGAGGTGTGCTTGATATACAATCTCAGAAAGAATTTCAATTCTCCCATCATGCTCATCTCAAATTCATTTCCCATAAGCGTGGAATTTTTTTTACACAAATTCTTATAGGCAGCTCCAAATATGATGTCATCCACATACACTTGAATGATGATAAAATCTGGATCTCTTTTCATAAGGAACAAAATGTCGTCAATTTTTCCCCTCTTGAAGCCATTCTTCAGTAGAAATTTTGACAACCTTTCATACCAGGATCTGGGTGCCTGCTTCATTCAGTACAAAGCCTTGTTAAGTTTGAACACATGATTTGGCAAATTTGTATCTTCAAAACCAAGTGTTAGTTTAACATATACTTATTATTTCAGATCTCAATTCACAAAGACATGTTTTACATCCATCTGGAACAACTTGAAGCCCATGAAAGCTACAAATACTAAGAGGATTCTGATAGCCTCCATTCTAGCAACGGGAGCACAAGTCTCATCATAGTCAATGCCTTCTTCCTGATTGTACCCTTAAAGCACTAGTCTAGACTTATTTATCGTGATAGCCCTACTTTCATCCAGTTTGTTTCTGAACACCCACCTCGTCCCTATAATGAATCTGTCAGTAGGTGTTGGGATGCGGTACGAAACATTGCTTCGCTTAAACTGATGCAATTCATATTGTATAGGATTACCCAGGTAGCGTCCATTAGGGGTTCTTTAACATTTTTAGGCTCATAGTAGAGATGAATGCTGAGAATGCAACTAAATTCCTTGTTTTTGACCTGGTTTGTATCCTAGAATGTAGTGGATAGATGAGATTTTCAAGTGTGTGAGATGAAATATGCTTCCATCCAAATTTGGAGCCCAGAGGCTGTCGTTGATCCATTTGTTCTTCTTCATCTTCAGAATCATAATTTGTAGATGGAGGATGAGTTTCCTCTTGACTTGCATCATCAGAAGGACTATCATTAGAAGGACTAGGTCCCATAGTAGGCGGGTCATCTTCTTTCACCTCCTCAGATGAAATAAGATCAGCAATGTTATAGTCCAGATTCACCTCCGATTCAAACATGCTCACCTCATGGTTTTGTAATTTGAATAGATTCGATAAATCATCATCATTATTCATAGCTATATTCTTCATATCACCACTCTTATCAAAGACCAAATGAACACTTTCCTCAATGTAGAATGTTCTTTTGTTGAAAACTCTATAGGCATTTATTGAAGATAAATATCCCACTAATACACCCTCTCACAAATCGTTTTTGCCATTGTTTAGAACAATGCACTTGCATCCAAATGACCTTAAGTAACTTAGATTTGGTTTCTTTCCATTGAGTAGCTCATAAGGTGTTTTTTTCAAAAGAGACCTATTCAAAAACATGTTGGTAACATCACACGCAGTGTTGATTGCCTCAGCTGAGATGTTTTGAGGAAGATATAACTCAATAAACATGGTTTTTTAATGTCTTTCAAGGTTCGGTTCTTCATTTACACCACCCCATTTTGTTAAAGTATTCTGGGTGCTTAAAAGTGGTGGTTGATACCATTTTCTGCAAAAGAGGCATCAAGCTTCGCATTTTTAAACTCTGTTGCATGGTCGAACCTTATCCAAGCGATTTAGATTGGTTTAATCATTTTGAATAAGATTATTAGCATATTAGTGGCTCAGACTTTAATTTGAGAAACATAGTCCACGTGAATTTTGAGTAGTCATCCACAACCACCAAGATGTACTTCTTCCTGCTTGATTCTGGATCTTTACCGGTCACACAAGTCCATATGTATTACCTCAAGAACCCTTGAAGATATGAATTGTTTCTTTGATTTAAATGAGGATCTAGTTTGTTTGCCTTTAACACATTCATCACACACTTTTTCTGTCACAAACTTCAGCTTTGGCAGACCACAGACCAGGTCCCTAGATACAAATTTGTTCACTAGAGAAGAAATCACATGACCTAGTCTCCTATTCCACTAGTAAAAACTTTCACTTTGAGAACTTAGGCATGTCAGATCATCTACATGAGTTGTTTCTAGTTCGTCCACATACATGTTTTTTCCTCCTTTTGGCTGTCAAAATAACCCTTTTTATGGACAAACATGTAACAATGCATTTGTCCGACAAAAACATAACATTTTTCCCCTTATCATAGATCTGGGAGACACTTAGAAGATTGTACTTTAATCCACTTACATAGTACACATTTTTAATGAGATCTTCAAGAGAATTTCAAACTTTTCCTACTCAAAGAATATATCCTTTTTTCCATCACCAAAAGAGACACCTCCTTCTTGAAGTGCCTCGAGTTCAAGAAAGTTTTTGGCATATCCAGTCATGTGCTTTGAGCAACCATTGTCCATGTACCAGCATGTGCTGCTACTTCTTTCACTCACCTATAATAAACATTAGCTGTTAGATTTAGGAACCCACTTCAATTGGAGTTCCCAATAAGCTGACAAAGGTTTAATGGGAGTGTTTTTTGCCTTGTATTGAAAATATGTCTTCTTGAAGTTTGAGACCCTATTAACTGGAGGAGGTCCTTTATTTCCAACAGTTTCTCATCTAGGATTTTTTCTAGTAGGAACTGGTCCTCCTAGCTAATAACTTTTTTACTTAGAGTAGACAGAGAACTTTACTTGTGATGCTTTACAGGCAGGACAATTTTCTTTCAGATGGTCGATCCTACCAAAGTGAAGACATAAACATACACATATTTGTTGTGGGGGTTGTAACGGAGAGTAATGTTCAGATATCCTAACCACTTTTTGTTATAGTTGCTTTGACTTGTAACGCAAGATAGCAGTTTCGTGGAGTTGGTCCATTTTAAGGATACTTGAAGTTCCTCCTTAAGATGGATCCCCTCTCCATCTGATCATTTCTTTCCAGGGCTAAGGTAAGTCTAGTCTCATCCGTATTTAAATTGATTTCTAACTCTGCCTGTAGATTAGTGGATTACCCCTTACTTTTACCAAATTTCTCAATCATTACATTCAGTTACTCCTTAAGTTCTAGTTTTATATATTATAGAACCATCACTTGTTCCTTATGAATAAAAATATGAACTACTATCACTCTCTTTTCTTCATTCAAACTATTAAGACTACTGTTCATAGAGTCCTTTTCAGTGGTTAACTCTATAACATAATCAATCAACACATTTGCTAGATTCCTCAACCTTCAGACAGAATAAGTATTTAAGTTTCGCTTAGTGTCAAAGAAGGTTACCTTTTAATCGTCAAATTTCTCAATGAGAGAAATCAGCCCATCAAACACATTTGTATTATCTTGAACCACCACCTTGGAGGCTTATTCTCCTGATTCACTTGATGAGTCACCCCACGCTGCAAGAGCTTTCTTCATGACTGCAACCTTCCTTACATTTTTTTTATCTAGGACCAGGTCCCTTCATTTGTCTTTTTCGCCTCCGTGTCTGTAGTGTTCTTTGTTTTCATATTTGGTCATTGGACAACCTATCATGAAGTGTCCAATCTCTCCAGACTTGTAACAGATGTCCCTAGAATTTGCAATTCGAAGAAGATTTCCTCCTTTTTTGAACCCTCCATGTTTTCTCACAATTTTCTGAAATCTCTTGGTGAGATAAGCCATGTCATCGTCTTCCTTAGATGCTTCACCAGATGAAATTTTGAAGACTAGTGACTTGTCCTTTCTAGCTTCCTTCTTTGAGATGTCTTGATTTTTGTTCGTTTGTGGGTTTTGAGATTCCCAGTCAGAGCATCCATTGTCAAGACTTTAAGATCCTTAGCCTCAGTAATATCATCCCCTTTACTTGCCCAAGATTTAGGAAGAATTTAAAGTACTTTTCTGACCTGCTTGCTTGTGCTGATAGGTTGATGCAAACTTCGTAGCTCATTTGTTATGGTGCAAGTTTCATATGCATATCGAGAATAGTTTCTCTATTTGTCATTGTAAAATTTTCATACTAGGTGGTCAACATGTCCAACTTTTATTCCTTTACTTTATTTGTGCCCTCATGAGTATCCCTCAAGCAGTCCGAGGTTTGTTTTGGTGATTCACACACAGAAAACCTATTGTATTCCTCAACACCTATTGCACAAACCAACATCTTATTTGATTTGTAGATTTTCTCAATCTGTTTTCTGTCAGTTTTAGTGTACTGTAGAAGATTCTTTGGCATGGCTTTGTTTATTTAATCTTTTTTTACTTGAGTCGTTGGAATAAAAGGTCCATCCAACACTATGTTCCATATCTCGCTATCTTAAGACATCAGATAATCATGCATCCTTGTTTTCCACCAGCTATAGCACTGATCATTGAAATGTGGTGGTCGTGTTTATGATTGTATCTCTCCTAGGTTCAATGGAGCAACCATTTTTTTTCATATTATTACCTCTCTTAGTGTTAATGATCTAGAGAGCACCAACTCTGATACCAATTCATAGAATGCGTGCGTCCACTACTAGTCAATAGATTAGGTTCTTTGAATGAACTCGATAGAAGTTGTAACATAAATAATGATAATAACACAATACAATCAATTTACATTGAAATCTCTTTTCTAAGTGATGTACCATGGTTTCATGGTACTTTCAATGCTTTTTCATTAATATTGGTGTGTCTAAAGACTTTTTGAAAGAGTTTTAACAACTTTTTATCTTTGTTTTGCAGGAAAAGTGTCGAAATCCAAAATGTAAAAGGCAACTGAGATTTAGTGCAGAAATTACCCATGAAGGCCATCGACAGACCATTGTCTCATCAACGTACCGTCATCTCATTGAGGGACCATAGATGGTGACCGTCGATTCGAGGTTCAAGAATCTTGAAGCAGCTTGGGGAAGTCTAACCAAGTGTCAGTCTACGGAAAGATCGACGGTTCATCGATTGATCAATGCATCGTCCTGGTAAATCATTGATCAGATCAGAGAAAGTCCCAGTACCCAATTTTAAATAAAAGTTAAGTATGGAACGACGAGAATCATCCACGGACTGTGCTTTTGGTCCATCGATTGGATCAGAGAAGATCTAATTTGAAGTCTAAAACTTCAGAGAAGATGAAATCTGGACTTACGGAGGCAGTCGATGGTCCGTCGTTTGATTGACGGACCATCTGTGGGGGTCATCGATTCAAGCTGCATCTTTTGGATAACTTTTGTTATTTAAATTCTTTTTAATTTAGGACGATTTTTTATAAATAGGGTGTGAAACTTCATTTTTGGGGTTAGATTCTATTACTAGTTTCTTAGTTTTGTTCTTGGAGATTTTTCTTTGCAACTTGGGCTTTAATTCAAATTTCCGAATTTTTTTTAAGATAATTGTGTTATTTGAAGTTGAATATCTTTTTTTTCCTCGAATGTATCAAAGTAAGTTCATGATTTATTGTTTATCAACTATGAATTGTGTTCTTCTATGCATGGGTAACTAAATCCACAACTAGTGGGAACCATGGATAATTAGCAAAATATATATCTAGCTCAATAACAATTCTCAAATAGGTTCTTTCATGCATCAATAATTATTTCGTTTAGAAGTCTTTTTGACGAGTGCACGCAGTCGACCTTCTTTATTGCTACTTGCCGGAACAAGGGGCCAATTAATAGGAAAAGAATTATCGATATAGATTTGGTGGAATACTATCTAATAGGCTAGTTTCGATTGGTACAAAGTAATAAGTAAGTCATACATCAAATATGATGCTTACTATGAAGTAAAGGTAAGGGTTAGTAACTTAGACACATGTGGCCAGACCAAGCTCTAAAATCCAGACCAAGGATTTAGAGATACATAACTTATCACTTTGCATGCAAAACACTAGGGAAGAATTGTTATAGGTAGGATTGGCATTATGAACCTATGGGGAACACTTACACCCTAGTTTATCTCGCAACTTGAAAAAAAAAATCACTTTTGTTACTTGTTTGATTTCGCAATATTACAAAACTTTTTGTTCACAAAACCCCTCTTTAATTACTAGTTTTTAGAAAGAACTTGACTAAATAGAAGTAATCGTACATTGAAGTTAACTCTAAACATGTCACTAGAGGTGCAAAGAAGGTAAATGCGGTGAATTATTTGACTAAACCACCACCACTAGTGGATGACTACCACTATAAAAAGGATTTTTATGCAGCCAATGAGTAGACCGGGGGGGGGGGGGATTTCGACCGAACGCCCAAGGCTCCAATCAAGAGAATTGGCGCTAAGGTCAAGAAAATCAAGGTTGGAACTATAGGAACTACAATAGAGAGGGAAATTATGTTCGAGATGGAAATTACAACCATGACAGCAACTTCAATCGGGGTAACTATGGTAATAGAAACGATCGAAGTGGGCCCTATGTTCCACCTCAAAATCAGGAAGTTGCTCCTAGGAATGGTGGAGGTAGTATGGCGCGAGTTGAAGATATATTTCAGAATATGATGAGGAGGTTTGATGCTAGTAATGAGCACACCAAGGAATTGAGAGATGATTTGGATAATATCGGGCAAAAGGTGGATGCACATACGGTCTCAATCAAGCATCTTGAGTCACAAATTGCCCAATTGTCTACTATTGTGAACCCAAGTCAATCGGGCACTCTTCTTAGCAATACCATTCAAAATCCGAAAAATGATAGATATTGCATGACAATTACTACTCGAGGGGGTAAGCAAACCATTGATCCACCTCTGCCATCTATAGTAGAAGATGAGGTGAGAAGAGATGATGAGGTAGTGGAGGCTAGTGGTGAGATAGTGGACAAAGCGGTGAAAGAAGCAAAGGTACCCCAAAAGGTGATCCACATTCCTAGACCACCACTATCATTCCTTCAAAGATTATTGAAGAAGACTGAGGATGGTAAATACCAGCGTTTTATCACTATGTTGAAACAACTTTCCATCAATGTCCCTTTGATAGAAGCTCTAGAACAAATGCTCGATTATGCCAAGTTCATGAAAGATATGGTTACAAAGAAGAGATCGGTAAGTTTTGAGGATGATGACTGAATGCAGCATTGTAGTGCTATTGCTACAAGGTCTATGGTGCAAAATAAAGAAGATCCGGGTGGTTTCACTATTCCATGTACCATCGGTTTGTTACACTTTGCTAAAGCACTATGTATCCTCGATTCAAGCATAAATCTGATGGCTATCTCCATTTATAAGAAATTGGGTTTGGGTGACCTAAATCCCACTGCGCTGCGGTTACTAATGACCGATCAAACAGTGAAGAGGCCTATTGGAATACTCTATGATGTTCTCATAAAGGTGGACTGTTTATATTTCCAGCCGATTTTGTGATTCTTGTCTGTGAGGTAGATTTTTAGATGCCTATTATTCTTGGAAGGTCGTTCCTTGCTACTGGTCTCACCTTGTTTGATATGGAAAAGGGCATATGAAGGTTAGGTTGAACAACGAAGAAGCAAATTTTAACATTTGTAGGTCCATGAAGTAGAGCGGTGAGCTCAAAAGGGTATCTACTATATCCTACAGGGTTGCGAGTACGTCTAGGTACAAATCGAAGAGCGTCTTGGTGTTGAGGAACTAGCGGTGGTGATCATGAATTTTGAGAGTGATGGTATAGAAGAGTATGGGTCATTGGTTGAGGCACTTGAATGAGGCAAATTTCGGTTCAAACCAAATAAATTGGAGTTAGATATGAAGCATCGCAAGTCTCCACCCGCGAAACAATCTATTGAGGAGGCCCCAAAATTAGAACTTAAGTCTATACCACTTCATCTAAGGTCTATATTGTTGGGAAGAGATGACACTTCGTCGGTATTCATTGCATCAGATTTGAATGTGCAACAAGTAGTGTGTTTGGTGGAAGTTTTGAAGAGGTTCAAACGGGCCATTGGGTGGACTATTATGGACATTTTTGGGATCCCACACGGATTTTTTTCACACAAAATCCAACTCATGCTCGATTCACAAGCCAAGTATTGAGCATCGGAGATGTTTGAATCCACCTATGCAAGCAGTAGTGATGAAGGAGATCATTATGTGGTTAGATGTCGGAGTCATATATCTCATTGCATATAGTAGTTGGGTATGCCATGTTTAGTATGTGCCCAAAAGGGGGGAATGACAGTAGAACCAAATGAGAGGAACAAAACTTGTTTCAATAAGGGTGGTGACTGGATGGAGAGTTTTTATGGATTACCGGAAATTGAACGCATGGACTAAGAAGGACCATTTCCCTATGAACTTCATGGACCAGATGTTAGATAGATCCACAGAAAAAGGTTGAAACTGTCTTGTTGATAGTTATTCGGGTTACAATAAAATCTGTATTGCACCATAGCATCAAGAGAAGACCACCTTTACTTGCCCTTATGGGATGTTCGCATTCAAGAGGATTCTTTTGGCTGTGTAATGAACCGACTACTTTTCAAAGATGCATGATATTGATATTCTCCGATATGATGGAGGATACTATTGAGATGTTTATGGATGACTTTTTAGTTGTTGGCGACTCTTTTGATCGTTGTTTGAGTCACTTGGCCTAGGTTCTCAAAAGATGTGAAGATTATAACCTTGTGCTAAATTGGGGAAAATGTCACTTCATGGTAAAAGAAGGTATTGTATTGGTCTATCGCATCTCAGAAAAGGCTGAAATTGAGGATACCTTCCGTGATGAGCATGTATTTGCCGATTCTCATGACTTGATCTCACGGTTCACTAATTTTGCGAATTATTTGGCAAGTGATATAGTCCCACTTGTCTTTTCCTTCCACCCGAGGAAAAAGTTCATGCATGATGTGAAAAAGTACTTTTGGGATGAGCCTTACTTATACCGGAGTTGCGCTAATGGGCTTATTCGCCGTTGCCTGTCGAAATTTGAGATGCTAAGTGTTTTGGAGGCATTTCATTCCTCGCTTTTGGGTGGATATCATAGTGGTATCCGTAGTGCCCATAAGATTTTGCAGTGTGGGTGATATTGGCCAACCATTCACCAATATGCTCATGAGTTTTCCAAGTCATGTGATAGGTGCCAAAGAGATGGAGGAATTTAAAAGAGGCAAGAGCTCCATTTAAATCCGTTCTAGTGATTGAGTTATTTGATGTATGGGTCATTGATATTATAAGCCCATTTGTGAGTTCTCATGGGATGAAATATATTCTTGTGGCGGTGGATTATGCGTAAAAAAGGGTGGAAGCCATATCACTTGCCAACAATGAAGGGAAGAGTGTCACCGCGTTCTTGAAAAAGAACATCTTCTCCAGATTTGGCACACCTAGGGCCTTTATTAGTGATGGGGGATCTAACTTTTGCAACAAGTTGTTCAAAGGGCTATCTGAGAAATATGGGGTTCACCATAATGTAGCCACTCCTTACCATCCATAGACTAGTCAGAAAGTTGAGGTGTCCAACCGAGAAATCAAGCATATCCTATCAAAAATGGTGAATGCTAATAGAACGGATTGGTCAAGGAGGATTGATGATGGTCTTTGGGCCTACCGGACTGCATACAAGACCCCCGTAGGTATGTATCCATATCAACTTGTATATGGGAAGGTTTACACTTGACGGTAGATTTAGACCACAAGGACATGTGGGCGAATAATGAAACAGAAGATCGATTGGAATGAAGCAGTTGAATAGAGACTTAACGAGTTGAATGATATTGATGAGTTTCTCCTAAAATCATATGAAAGTTCAACCATCTACAAAGAGAGGATGAAGAATTACCATGACAAAGAGATTGAGAAGCGAGAATTTGCGGTTCGGGACTTGGTGCTTCTATTTAGCTCTAGGATACGCTTGGTTCCAAGCAAACTCATGTCTAAGTGGAGTGGGTCATTCCTTATTAATAAAGTGTTCCCACATGGAGTGATTGAGTTGGAGAACAATAAGGTGCAAAGTTCACGCTCAATGGCAAAGAACCAAGATCTACCTAGTGCATTCAAAGACTGACCATAAAGTGGTTGCGCATATCACCTTGATGAAGTCTGAGTAATCAAGGGTCTTGCGTCGTTCCGCGACGTTAAATCAAGCGCTTCTTGGGAGGCAACCCAAGGTGTATCCTCTCGCCAACAATAGGTTTTTTCTTCTCGTTTTAGAAACATTTGCATTCTCTTGTTTCATTTTTCTTTTACTCATCTTCATGTGTTATTATTTTAGTGTGTTGGCTAGAGAGTAGTTTAGGGTTTGTGTCTCAAAAGTGTCCAGAAAACACAAAAAGAATGGTTTCATGGGTGATTAATGTGTAGGCACAAAAACATGAATTCTTTAGAAATTGATCTGGTGCACTAATCTACGGAACAAAAGACAGGCCACCGTTTAATCGATGGACCGTCAATGGTGTCCGTAGATCCCAGGTATGTGTTAAACTTTTTCCTAAATCTGAGCACAATAGACGGTCCAGTTGATGGTATGCCGACTGACTTATGGACCGTCGATGAGGTATCGTTAGTTCACAAAACCATTGACCCGATCAACTATATAACAAACACTATTCAGTTACCCTCCCACATCTTTTCAGATTCCCTCCTAACCATTTCCCTCCCCTTATTCCTTCCTTCTCCTTTAACTCCCAAAATCTCTCTCTTCCATTTCCTTAAAAATCCTTCCAACTCCCAAACTCTCAGAAATCCCAAAACCCTAACGTCTCCATTTTATACTCCGTTTCCCTTGTTTTCTCTGGTCATAGTTCAAAGGCAGGCACATGGGTTGATTGTTCAGAAGATCACCCACTCACTCACTCTACTACCGATTTCAGGTATTTCAATTCACTTAGCTTAATGAATTGTCGTTCATTTGCTGTTTCAAAACCCAAAATGATATGTGGGTCTTCACTTAGGGACATAAATTGCATGTAAAATTGGTTAATTATGAATACTATGTCCATTAGAATGATGGAAAATGAATGGGTTGGGGGTGAAATCTGTGTCAATTCAATATGACTATTGATTTTTCAACTTAGGGCTTGATAGTCTCGTAGAATGATTGAAATTGGTCTTATACTTGTTATTTCATGTTGGGTGAACTTTTTATGTGCTTAAAGTTTTCTATATATGGGTTTAAAACCAAGTAATAAAACCTGTTTTTGACCAACAGAACAAGACCCCGTCTACGGACCGTGAATTGATCGATGGACCGTCAATGTGGGCCCGTAGATGGCTAAACTCTATATATGCTTAACTCTGGTACGATAGAAGTGGACTATGGTCCGTTGATTGATCGATGGGTCATTCTACGCATTTTTCGTTTCTTACTAAAACTGTGATTCATGAGAAACTCTGAATTATTCTAAGTGTCAGATGACAAAAGTGGACTAAGATTCGTTGATTGATCGACGAGCCATTCTGCACGTCCGTCATTTCTAACTGAGAGGTTTGTGCAATGTAGACTTTTAAATTTATCCATCTCCCTGTACTGTAGTTCTGCAAATGGCCTATATGGTGTTTTTAGGTTTTGTTTTGATTATTTAGCTTTTCTAGGTTGATTACATTGAGACTGCTAAATTACTTTTAATGTACTTTAGGCCCCGAAACAAGACCTCATTTATTCTAGGGGCAGGTCCAAGTCTGTGGCACCATCCCAACGATTGATAGGCATGTCTGATGATGAGCATGATTCGAAATACGTGCCCCCAGGCACCCGAAACCCTATTAGAGACACTCAGGCACCCCCAAGAAGGTGGTGTCTAGCATAGTCACTACCTCCTAGTCTGATGAGAAGAGCACACTGACCGGCACACTGTGTGGGTCGACCTCGGGTCCTAAAGAAGAGTTTGGCTTCGAAGAGTCTTCATGTTCAGAATCGGCCCATTTTACAGGGTCAAATTAGGCCACTGCCTCTGGGTCCACATCACTTAGATCCACTCTCTCAGATGTGCCTGTCCACCATGCCTCGTCTGATGAGGCCCAGAGTTCGGAGTCTTCTCCAGCACCCCAGCATGAGGTCCCTGCACCGGCTTTGGATGAGCCAAACTGGTGGTGAGTAGATGGACAATATCAGGTTATACGGATTCAAAGATGATAAATGACAAGGATGTGATGACACGGTTAGTGATAATCGAGTGGAGAGTTCTTACAGGAGGACTACACACAGTCCTTGCGGTGCATGACTTGTTTACCTGCCACCTGCTTGGGTGGATGGCTAGGAGTGTGGGGTGCTACAGTGATGAGATTGTGCAAGAGTTATGCACCTCATATGTAGCAACTCTAAGAGGTTCTTTGGAAAGACGGTTGAAACCCTCCAAAAATGACCCATTCATAAATGTTATGGTTAGTGGGTGTCTGGTGAATATTTCTCCAACTACCATCCACCGCTTTCTATATGGAGTTCCCACTGCTACCACGTGGGAGCCCCTTACTCCAAATTTTGATTAGAAATGGGGCTTGATCAAGAGCGACCACTTTTAAAGGACCAGAGAGCAGAGGGAGTCCACCAAGAGGTGGCTTGCACAATATTTGTTCGTCGACAGTGAGGGCGTAACTGGGTGTTTGAACCCAAAGGCCTTGTCAAGAAGGCCAACCTCACCTTTGTGGCCAAGTTCTTTTAGCTCTTAGTCCTCCACCCCTTATCCCCACAGCAGCACATAATATCCTTACTTGGGATAGAGTAGTTATAGTTACAGAATTGGTCGTCGGGTTTGAGATCAACTTTGTGAAGTTGTTGATCTCCGTTATACATGAGAGGTCTTTTAAAACCTTTACAACTTACCCGTTCGCCTCTATGACTTTTCAGCTACGCAGGGATGCAGGAGTGACCATTTGACATTGTGATGTCCTCCTTACTCCTACCGGGACACTGGATATCGATCTCATCATGGATGAGGCTAATGTGGTGGCACCACGACGTGGACCCAGAGTTGATTGGCATTGTCTAAGTGAGAACTTAGCGAATATGGTAAAGTTAGCCCAAAGGGCTAATCCTGCCACTTCAGAGTCGACTGATAACATCCCGGCCAAATCTGCCCCTAGAACTACTAGGGCTCCTAGTTCCTTCCGGTCTACTCCACCATCCACAACACTAGTCTCTATTGCTAGGGTCCACAAGCTAGAGGACGAGATTTCCACCTTTCTGCATCATATCCATCCTTGGATGCAAAAATTCATTGTCGAGGCTGAAGACCAGATTGAGAAGAAGGTTTCTCATTACACAGAGTGGAAGATTCAGGAGGTCCACCAGCACCTCAATGCATTTAAGCTGTAAGTTCTTGCACGCTAAGACCCCACCATTGACCTGACTAGTCTTCAGGATGTTGTGGCGAGTCTACGGGTAGATGTTGATAGCATAATGGATATGAGGGAACACGAGCATGAGACTGCACCGGTTGATCTTGCAGAGGACACAGTGCTTGCTGCACTGTTCACTGCTCCTATTGCACCACCGCCTGAGCCACGTGAGCGTGCCAAGAGACACCGTTCCAGTCGTACCACTGAGAGAGATGAGGCACGTGCTAGAAAGAATGAATGGGAAGATTTTCAGGCTACGAGGAGATCCTCTTTGCTTAATGAGGAGACACATCATATGAGGGATCAAGAGTTGGCTGCTGGGGCATCTAGTTCAAGATTTGAGGTTGTTGAGAGGATCACCATTGAGGGTGCAAAGACTACTGAGGATACCACTAAGGATTCCCCAACTACAAAGGTTGCGGGTTCTCGCAAATTGGACTTGCCTGCTTGTTAATCTTTGGCGCTATGGGCCTCAGGTTTCCTTCAGCTACCACCCTTTCTTTATATTTCTTATGCATTGGGGAAAATTGCATGTTTTTTTGTTGGGTGTGGGGTAAACGGAATGTGAGTGCTAGGGTGAAGTCTTACTAACCCAACTCACGATCCTTTCTTGGTGGATTTATTACCTGTGTTCTTTTGCCCCCAAGCGACTGATTACTTTACTGTTGAACCAGCATATGTCGTAACTTGTACAAAGTACGAAAGTGAAAGATAAAGCATGATGTCTAAACATGAATCATATCACGTGCTAAGAAAGTGATTGCATGTATACGTATAATAAATGTTGAACATTTGGCTCTAATCATGACATAGAGACGCACCCACTGCATGACCCCTAATCTAACACTAAAACTAGGTGACCGATAATCTGATAGTGTAATGAGGTGTCAATAGAGTGTGAGGAAATTTTATTGTTCCCCTGTTGGTACCTAGCTAGAACTTGCCTGGTTAGTCCTGCAAAACAAATTGTGTTAGACAATTAGGAAAGGATCATAGACCCTTGTTCAAATTAGCAAACATCTAGCCTAAAGAAAAGTGAACCAAATGAAATTGTTATCCACTTTTTATCCAAATTTTTGATCTTATATTAGACCTTTCTTTTCTTCACCGACTCATCTTCCTGGGTATAACGTGTTGACCTTGGTCCCTCCTTAGACATATGCACCTCAACTTAGGCCAAAATCATAAGTTGAGGGTGTCTAATGTAGAAATTGACCTCGTCTTGGCCCTGAATCAACCTTGGGTAATGTGTACCTCGACTCATGGCAAAGCCATAAGTTGAGGGTGGCTATAATGAGTGATTCACCCAAAAAATGGGTATGAAAAGAGTATTCTGGAAAAGAAAAGAAAGAGTGATCAAAAGAAGTGAAAATAAAAAGAAATGAAATAAAAGTAAAAAAGGAAAAGAGAAAAGTGGTGTTGAACAAAAAGAAGAAGAAGTCTCACTTCCACAAATAACAAAGGAGAAAGTAAGGCAAAGATGACAAAAAAAGAAAAAGGAGGGCCTTATAGATAATGAAAGAGGTAGGACGCTTAGCCGTAATGTCAAGGAGGGAAACAAGTCACGGAAATGTACCATATGTACAATACTTGAACCTGAGCCTATGTTACAAGCCAAGAAAGTCCTATCGTGATCCTAAGAGTCTAATATGGTCAACTTAAGCAGTGAAAATAAGGGCAAGCCTATGGCAACAAGTACAAATTAGTTGTGAATTTTTTCTGAGGTAAAGTGTTGAATAATGATCCTTATACTCAAAACTAAAGTCACTGTACGAAAAAGGAGGATGTTTTTTGAAGCGAGGGCACTAATTGAAAGATAAAAAAGTTAGTACCTCAGGCAAGTGACAAAAGACGAGAGCTGTTAATGCATCGTGAGTCTGTGTCATGGTGTGATCCACATGAGTAATCCTGTCAAGCCTAAGAGTTGAAAACATGCACTAAACCAATGAAAAAGTTGGGATTGATAGCCATGTGATTGTGAAATCTTAAAAGAGGATATTTGTGTACAAAGTGTTGTGTTGAGTCATAGTTCGTCACTTGATGACAAATAACTAATTTAAGTTGAGGGTGTTGATGTACCGGGGTGTCACGGTACATTTAATGCTTTTTCCTTAAGATTTGTGTGTCTAAAGCCTTTTTGTAAGAGTTTCAACATGTTTTTATCTTTGTTTTGCAGGAAAGGTGTCCAAAACCAAAATGCAAAAGGCAACTGAGATTTAGTGCAGAAATGACCCACGAAGGCCATCGATGGACCGTAGATGGTTACCGTAGATTGAAGTTTTAGGCATCTTGAAGCAAATTAGGGAATTTTGACCAAGTGTGGGTCTACGAAAGAATCAACGGTCTGTCCATTAATCGACAGACCGTCCTATTAAATTGTCAATCTGATCAGAGAATGTCCCAGTACACGATGCTGAAGAATAGCTAAGTATGGAACGAGGAGAAGCATCAATGGACCATAGGTGAATCGATGAACGTGTTGTTGGTCTGTCGATTGGATCAGAGAAGATGCAATTTGAAGGCTAAAAAAATGCTAAGTCTGGACTTACGGAGGCAGTCGACAGTCTGTTGTGTCGATTGAAGCCAAGTTTTCTGGACAACTTTCCTTATTTGAATTCTTTTTAATTTAGGACAACGTTTTTATAAAAAGGGTGTAAAACCTTGTTTTTGGGGTTGGATACTAATATTAGTTTCTTAGTTCTGTTCTTGGAGATTTGTCTTTGAAACTTGGACATTAATTCAAATTTTAGAATTTGGTTTTTAAGATAATTGTGTGATTTCAAGTTGAATTTCTGGATGTTCTTTGAATTTGTCAAAGTAAGTTCATGATTCATTTTAACAACTATGAATTATGTTCTTCTATGGATCGGTAACTAAATCCACAACTAGGGTTTTGGGAACAATGGTTGATTAACAAATAAATCTAGCTTTATAACAATTCTCAAATAGGTTATTGCATGCATCGATAATTCTTTAGTTTAAAAGTCATTTTAACGAGTACACGCATTAGAACTAGCCTTATAGCTACTTGCCAGACCAAGGGGGTAGTTAATAGGAAAAGAATTATCGACATAGATTTAGTGGGATACTATCTAATAGTCTAGTTTCAATTTGTGCAAAGTAATAACTAATTCATACATCTAATATGATGCTTAATATGAAGTAAAGGTAAGGGTTAGTAACTTAAACACACGTAGCCGGACCAAGTGACGGGGTGAAATTCTCTAAATATCGTATCAAGGATTTAGAGATACATAACTTATCACTTTACATGCAAAAAACTAGGGAAGATTGGTTATAGCTAGGATTATGGCGTTATGAACTTATGGGGAACACTTACACCCTAGTTTCTCTAACAACTTGATAAACACCAATAACTCACTCTTGTTAATTGTTTGATTTTGCAATATTACAATACTTTTGTTTCACAACCCCCCCCCCCTTTAATTACTAGTTTTCGGAAAGGACTTGACTAAATAGAAGTAATCATACATTGAAGTTAAGTCTAAACCATTTTCCTCGTGGGATCGACCCCAACCTATTTGTTGGGTTCTTTACTTGATACGACCGCTTATACTTCTCTAGGGAAATGTAATTTGAGCGTGTCACTAAGAGAGTAAAACCATGACCTATTGCACATGATTTTCAACTGCTTCACTAATCTTCTCAAGCAAAAGTGAACCAGAAACAACCAATGTGAGAAAAAGTTATTAATCTCACGAACAAGTAATCTACCGATTACTTGAAGAGCCTAAGAAAATACAACACCACCCACTAAGCTATAAACCCTACATATCTTAGACTTTTTCAAAGCGGATACAACACCGCCCACTAAAACATCTAAATCTAAATGATTTAGATTTTCCCTATGCAAATACAACGTTTCCCACTAAATCAGTTAACCCTAACTAATTTAGAAATTAAAAAACCAAACAACTATCTGATTCCTTTATAGATTTGAGGAGCACATTCACAGGATATGTTCAGAAGATTAAATCCTAAGACAACTAAATTTGCATGTCGTTCTGGTTCAAGTCTGATCTTGGAGATGAATCTTCACATTTGATAAACCTTTACAACAGCTCTTGAAAGGTTTTTTTCAAGTTGCAAAAACTAAGGTTGTGACTATTGTACATTAGGTTAATGAAGAATAGTCACAACCTTCGATACCACACCATTGGTCGATGTCTCTTCACTTTCTGCAACAATTGGAGACTGTGCACCAAGCACTTGTACTTTTTCTAGCCCGGCAGTGAGAAATGTGTCGATCCAAGGACCAGGTCCGTTCACAAGGTCGTTGGGTTTTTCTTGTGATCAGTTAGAGACTGTGCACCATCCATTTGTACCTTTTTTCCAGGCTAGCAGTGGAGAGTTTATATCACAATGAACTAGGTCCCTTCACAAGGTCCCTGTGTTTGTGAAATCATCAAAACTAGAAATAACATGAACTTATTTGAGATGATGTTATCATTTATCACCTTGATATGTATGTTATAATATAATCTTTATTTAAATAAATCAATCTATAAACATAGTTCAATGTCTAGATTTGAGACTTATAGCTTTTAAGATTATTAAATTAACTTATTTATTAAATATTAAAATTTTAAAATGCATAAATACCATCACACTATTCATATTATCCTCTTGTTAGAATACCAAAGATACATTTAAAAAAATTGTTAGGTAAATTTAAAATAACTAAGAAAACTTTTATGATTATATAAATGCTAAGCCGAATAAAACTAAAAAAATTTAATCACATGACTATCAAATTGTAGGCATATTGTTGGAAGTTTTTAGATTTTGTCTTTAATTTTTTTAGATATAAGCAAGAAACACTACAAATAAAATAATAAGTAATATTTTTTTTCATTCATAAATAAAAAAAGACAATTTAAGGGTGTGTTTGGTATGAAGGAAATGTTTTCCTAGAAAATATTTTCCTGGAAAATAAGTAGATAGATGACTTATTTTCTCATGTTTGGTTTGTGAGTAGAAAATAGTTTAAGGAATGATTTTTAGTGTTTGATTCATGAATGAAAAATATTTTTGAGAAATATTTATTAATTTTACTAGAGTAGAAAATAATTTTTGAAATTGAAAATATTTTCTTTAAAAAAATACTAATTTTTTTTGGGGGGGGGGGGGGGTGATAGGGGTGAAAAAATTAAAATATTCGAAGATGAAAATATTTTTAAAAAAAAATTAATTTTTGGGTGGGGGATGGTTGGGTGCTGGTAGGGGTGAAATATCAAAAAATTAAAGTTGAATATATTTTTTAAAAACAAAATGAAGATTTATTTTGGGAAGTGGGGTGGGGTGGGGTGGGTGGGTGGGGGTGGGGCGGGGATGAGGTAAGGGTAAAAATAAAAATTTGATGTCAAAAATATTTTTAAAACAAACATAAATTATTTTTTGGGGGGTTTGGGGGGGGGAGGGGACTGGTAGGGGTGGAGTAGGAGTATGGGTAAAAACATAAAAACTTTTAAGTTGAAAATATTTTAAAAAAACAAATTGAAATTTTTTTTGGGAGGTTGGTGGGGTGGTGGAGGGTTGGGTGGGGATTGCGAGGGTAGGGGTGAATGAAACATCTCGTAAATTGAAATTACTAACAATAAAATAAGTAACCAAGAAAAATTAATTGATTTGCTTTTTGGGTAATAAGTTGGGGTCTAAGCTAACCTATTTAGTTCACACTTTTAGAAAACAAGTTAGAGTTTTGAAAGAGGACAGAAGAAGAGGAGAAAGGAGAATAATAAGCAAGAACGCCAAGAATCGTTGCGTGGATTTCATTAAGGGTGATCCCTTTAAGGTATGTGGGATCTTTTGTAATGGGTTAATTCACCAACACACCAATTTGTTTTAAATCGATGAATTTATAGATTTATTTCATGTTAGAAGTTAAGTTCTTGAAGGAAAGTTTTGATCTTTTCCTTGATTGTATTGTTGGTTATGTTCTTGTTTTCTCCAAGTTATTTTGAGTTAAATTCAGTAGATATTGATAGTACCAATAATCCCAATAGTTTGGTGAAAGAACTAGGAAGATTTGGAGATGAAAAAACAAGTTGAAAAATTCGTCAGACGCGGTTGGGTAAGGGCAGGCGCGGCGCGCCTTAGTGCGCGAGAAATTTTCCTCAGTCAACCGAGGTCTGGCGTAGTGCGCCACTAATATGCTAGAATTAGGACTCAATCAACTCAGGCTGATGCGGCGCGCCACCAGTATGCTCAACCTGGTGTTTCTCAACCAGTTTTTGTAGTTTAGCCCTTTTGAATCCTTCCAAGGTATATTAACATTCCTTAATGATTTTAATTACTTAAAATAATTTGTAAATATCTACAAATCATCAAAGAACTCAAATCAAAATGTTGAATCCATAATTCAATTCAAGAGAAGTCAAAAGCAAAGTGAAGTTTAAAAGCTAAGAAGCAACTCATAGAAAATTTCTAAAGTATTTCAAGAGTCTTAAAAAAATTTCTTAACTTTGTTTTATGGATCAAGTTACAAGTTAATCAAAATAAGAAGTTGATTTCATTCTCAAAAAGTTATAAGGGGACTAAGTAATCCTTAAGATTTAATCCTTAAGATTTTACAAATGTGTTAACATTTAAACAAGTAAACAACCTTCGTTGTACTTTTCAGACAGAAGTAATAGCTTTATAAAATGAAGCGATCACTAAAACTATGATTTCCAAGAGAGATTTTAAAACTAAGTTTTGAGCACTAATCTCAAATCACAGAATCAGTATTTTTTAATAACATAAGAGCCGGTATATTTTTTTGAGAGTAGAATTGAGCACCGATGTGGCGATGCGAGTTCATATTAACTCAAGTCTCCATGTAAAACATGTAGCTATCATGGGTAGAAGAGGGTCATACTTTTTAGATGAACCCTTTTCATAGCATACTAGTGGCTCCATTAGACTATTCAGATCCTATATTCTGGCAAGTTAGGATGGTCGGGCAGCATGGGCCGAGTAACGATGTATCATCATTATAGCTCTTAAGTGATAGTCGTCGGTTAGAGAAACTCCCATAAAAGTATTGTATTTTCATATACATCAATTATTTGTATTTCTATATGCATATCAGATATTATTTGTATACTTGTATACATCCGTAGTTTACAATGTGTTTTCAATAAAATTTTCTTTATATTGCAATTACTTTTAATAAGAGTTAGTAGATCATGAGTTAAGTGGAGCCAAGGTAAGTATTCTTCTTACTGTTTTTCAAGTTTAATGTGTTGTTTAGATTTCCAAATCACATATTCGTACATTTAATGCACTAATGCAATTGGCCTTCATAGTATCAAGATGGAGACGCAGGTAACGAGTATTAACTCCCAGCGCATCGTTGATCCAGTTGAGCACTCTAGATTTAGTTGGTGAGTCTCCTCTCTTTTTGGAGGATACATTTTATTGCTTTCTACTTTAGTTCATTAAGATGTTGTGGATTCTGTCCCAAAATCCATCTCATTTATTAGAGGCTTCATAAACAGATAGTCAATTAGACTGTTCAGTTTGATGTGTCTTTTATCTTGCATTACAAGTGTTTAAACTTTGAAACACAAGTGCCATTTTGGTTAGATTATTTTGTTTTGAGTATTTTCCCTTGAGAATGTTCTTTACTGTTTACATTGATTCAAGTTAAGTCTTTCGCTAAATAACATAAGCCAGGTCAAGGGTTTTCTCGAAGACAACAATGGTCAACGAGAGCTAATATCGCCTTTTGTGTAGGTTTGGGGCGTGAGAAGTATAGAATTAGAGCACAGGGTTCAAGAATCTTAGAGATTCTATGAAGTCGTTTCTGTAGATTCTTAGTCATTGGTGTGAAGCGCGCCAAAGATATGATTAGGAGGCTACAACATTCAAGAAAAAATCTCATTTCTTTAATATAATTTTTTGTGCATTAGAGTTTATCCCTAAAAAGTTTCTCTCCATTTCGTGATTTCGCGTGTTTTAGATCATCATGCCTCCACGAAGAGCAGTTAGAGGTCGACCAACGACAAGAAATATTGAGTAACAAGAGGTCCCTAATGCACCAGATTTGCAACCCCAAAGAGAGGTTACTATTGCTGAGTTCCGCGAGGCTATCCAAACGTTAATCTAAGAGGTGACTAACCAAGTCGGGCGACATAGAGGAGCTCGACAAGAAGTGGATGACACCTCAAGGGTTCGTAACTTTCTACGAATGAATCCTCTAATTTCATCAGATCAAGCACCACTGAGGATCCAGAGAACTTTGTGGATGAGTTGAAGAAGGTGTTTGAGTAATGCATGTGGCTGATACAAAGAGGGTTTAATTAGTTGCATACCTACTGAAAAGTGTGGCTAAAACCTGGTTCGATTAATGGAAGGATAGCAGAGCTGAGGATGCACCACAACCGAGTTGGGATTGTTTTTAAAAGCCTTCTTGGGGTGTTTCTTTCCTTAGGAACTGAAGGAAGCCAATGTATGGGAGTTGCTTACTCTAAAAAAAGACTCCTTGGGTCTGCACGAGTATGGGTTGAAGTTCACCCAGCTGTCTCGCTATGCTCATGAGATGGTGACGGACATGAGGAACAAAATGAGTTTGTTGTTTGCTAGTTTTGGTCCTGCATCAAGGAAGGCAAAGTTTATTGAGGACATGGACATTTCAAGGTTAATGGTCTAAGTGAAGCAGGTATAGCAAGAGAAGCTTAGATATAGAGATGAGTACAGAAAGAAGAAGGCCAATACATAAAGTAGTCGGGGCAACATAAAGGTGGTTCGAGTCGGCCATAATTTCAGAATCAGAAGGGTCGTGCTCTATCAGCTGCTAGTGCACCTTACCTACAAACAAGGGTGAGCATTATGGGCATTATTCTAGAGTTAAATCTGCCTACTCACAGGGTAGTGTGGTGCAGGGAGGTAGTAAGCCTCCTGTTTGCACCAAGTGTGGCAAAAATCACTCCGGCATTCGTCGAGGGCTCCGCGGGTTGTTTCAAATGCTGTCAGACAGGGCATTTATTGTCCAAAGAGTAAGCACAACGGTGGTAATGGGGGAAATAGAGCTCAGTCTACATTAGCTGCCCCACCAGACACGGCTACACCTAAAGGAGATACTTCTAGTACTGGCGGAGGAACAAACCATTTGTATGCTCTCAATGATCGTAAAAAATAAGAGAATTGCTAGATTTTGTTACCGGTATGATTTGAGTTATTGACTTTACTTATTATTCATTGTTAGACCCAAGAGCGAGTTTATATTTTATAACTCTCTATGTTGCTATGAACTTTGAGATTTCTCCTGAGAAACTAAGCGAACCATTCAGTGTTTCCACACATGTTAGTGAATCCATTATAGCAGAAAGAGTCTATCGTGATTGTCCTGGTCCATCAATCACAAGAGTGCCATGGATGATCTAGTAGAGTTACACATAGTAGATTTTGATATCATTCTAGTAATGGACTGGCTCTATGTCTATTATGCATCAATCGACTACAGAACTAGAGTTATCAAGTTTCAAATTCCTAATGAGCCAGTCATAGAGTGGGCAAGTAGTTTAACAGTGCCTAAGGTTCGTTTTATTTTGTACCTTAAGGAGAGGAAGTTAGTTTCAAAGGGTTGTATCTATCACTTAGTCTGGCTTAATGAATCAAGTTTTGAGGTACCTTCCCTTTAGAAAGTACCTATATTCAGTGACTTTCAAGAAGTCATTCATGATGATCTACCCGGAGTCCCTCCTGAAAGAGAGATAGACTTCGTCATAGACATCATACCAAGTACTCGTCCAATCTCTATTCCACCATACCGATGGAACTAGAAAAGTTAAAAGAGATAAACAAACAATCAAATGATCTATTAGATAAAGGCTTCATTTGACCAGGTTTCTCACCTTGGGGAGCTCTATTATTGTTTGTTAAGAAGAAAGATGGGTCTCGATGTGTATCAACTACCGCTAATTGAATAAGGTGACCATCAAGAATAAATATCCTCTTCCAAGGATAGATGATATTTTATCAACTTCAGGGTGCTTCTTGCTTTTACAAGATTGATCTTAGATAAGGCTATCCTCAATTGAAAGTTAGGGAATGTGATATTCTTAAGATAGCTTTTAGAACAAGGTATGTACATTATAAAATTTTTATTATGTCCTTTGGTTTGACGAATGCACCTTCATCATTCATGAATCTCATGAAAAAATTCTTCAAACCTTATTTATATTTTCTATTATCGTCTTTAGTTATGACATACTGGTTCATTGAAGAAATAAAAAAAATCATGTTAATCACCTCAGGATCGTCCTGCATACTTTGAAGGATAAGCTATATGCCAATTTTTCCAAGTGTGAGTTTTTACTTAAGTCTATGGAATTCATGGGCCACATAGTTCCTGGTGATGGGATTATTGTTAATACAAGGAAGATAGAGGCATTTTGGAGTCATCCTAGACCCAAATCTCCAACAGATATAAGGAGCTTCTTGGTTCTATTATTGGAGATTTGTTGAAGGATTATCATCTATCTCATCTCCTTTGACCAATAAAACTCAGAAGACATTCAAGATTCAATGGTCTAAAGCTTGTGAGAAAGCTTTCAACGAATTGAAAAAGAGATTGACTATAACTCCAATTTTGACCTTACCTGAGGGTACTCAAGGTTTTGTAGTGTATTGTGGTGCGTCATGGGTGGGCTTGGGTTGTGTGTTGATGCAAATTGACAAGTATATAGCTTATGCTTCCAGGCATCTGAAGGTCCATAAGTAGAACTATCCAACTCATGATTTGGAATTAGCTGTAGGAGTGTTTGCTTTGAAGATATGGCGTCACTACTTTTCTGGTGTTCATGTTGACATATTCACTGATCAAAAGAGACTCCAATATGTGTTCACTCAAAAATAAATCAATCTCAGACAAAGGAGGTGGTTAGAATTACTCGAGGATTACCACATGAGTATTGTTACCACGCAAGTAAGGCTAATGTAGTTGTTGATGACTTAAGCAGGTTGTCCATGGGTAGTACCGCCCATGTTGAATAAGAAAAGAGGAAGTTAGCTAAATATGTGCACGTACTTGCACGCTTGGAATCAGACTTATGGATTCTAAAGAAAGAGGAATAATGGTGACCAAATGAATAGTGCTAACCAATGGAGCTAAGTCATCATTAGTGTTAGAGGTGAGAGGAAAGCAAGACCAAGATCCAATTTTGCTTGATTTTTAGGGGAAGTATCCATAAGCAAAGAGTATTGGCTTCTGAACAAGGGAGTGATGGTGTGCTAAAGTACCAATGCAGATTATGTGTACCTAAGGTGGATGGAATCCAAGAGAGGATCTTAGAGGATACTCATAGCTCCAGATATTACATTCATTAGGGTTCCACCAAGATGTACCATGATTTTAGAGAGGTTGATTGGTGGGAAGGCATGAAAAAAGATATTGTTGAGTTTGTTGTCAAGTGCTCAAATTGTCAACAAGTAAAAGTAGAGCACCCAAAGCCTGGAGGTGTCGGTCAGAGTATAGAACTACCACAATGGAAATGGGAGATGATTAATATGTACTTTATCACAGGCTTGCCAGGATCTCGTAGCAACATGACTCTATTTGGGTAATTATCGATATAATGAAAAAATCACCTCCTTTCTTGCCAAAAAAGACTACCATTCGACCGAGGATTATGCTAAGCTGTACCTTCAAGAGGTGATGAGAAGGTGCAAATCTCCAATTGGATGGCTGGAAGGTTGTGAATCAGGGTTTATACGGCCAGATCTAGTTCACCAACCTATGGATAAGGCGAAACTTATTAAAGAGAGGTTGAAAACGGCATAGAGACGAAATCCTACACAGATGTTAGGAGAAGTCCATTAGAGTTTGAGGTGGGTGATTGGGTATATCTCAAAGTTTCACCCATGAAGGGTGTTATGAGGTTTCGTAAGAAAAGGAAAGTTAGTCCCCGGTATATTGGACCTTACAAAATTTCCAAGAGAGTGGGCTGTAAGGCTTATGAGTTAGAGATACCCAAGAGGTAGAAACGTTTCATCCGGTATTCCATATTTATGTTGAAGAAGTGTTTGGGTTATATTTACTTGATTTTACCAATTGAGAATGTTGGGATTAATGATAAATTATCCTATGAAGAATTTACCATTAAGATTTTGGATCGTCAAGTTCACAAGTTGAGGACAAAGGAATTTTTGTCAATCAATGTCACGACCCAAAATGAGCCGCGAGTGGCACCCACACTTATCCTATTAAGCGAACCAACAAATCTAAACCCCAACATTTACCAACATTTCAACCATAATGAACAAAATATAATGAGGAAGACTAAAAATCTTATTAATATAACCAGTAAATAAGCTTCTAAAGTTTATCAACTATCATTCCCAAAATCTGGAAGTCATCACACCAAGAACATCTATTCTCAAGTTTCTAATTCTAAGAGTATTTAAAAAGCTAAAGTAAGTAAAACAGATGGTCCATGTCAGAACTTCAAGACATCAAGACGTGAAGGAGAGAATCCAGCACAATCTAGGAGAAGTAGCTCACCCTGAATTCTGATATGCTGGAGACTGGCTAGAGTTGCGGACGAGTCGAAGTCGATGGCACGTTTGCTGCACTCCACAAATAACAAAGAGAAAAATACAAGTAGGGGTCAGTACAAGGAACACGTACTGAGTAGGTATCATCGGCAAACTCAAAATAGAAAGCAATATATATCGAATAATAATATAAAATCAACTACCACACTTAACTGGTGACAACAACAAGTACAAGAATCATTGGCAACAACACCAAACACACCCATGAGGACTCAAGCCTCCACACCATACTCATTTGGGAAATAGGTTCTTTGAAATTTGAGTATATTACGTAATTCAAGATTCATCCTCTTTATTATTATTGTGTCGGAACGTGACACTCTGATCCCCTAATACTGCCTGACGGAACGTGACACCCGATCCCCTAATGCTACGTGTCGGAAAGTGACACCCGATCCCCTAATTCTATGTGTCGGAATGTGACACCCGATCCCCTAATTCTACGTGTCGGAACGTGACACCCGATCCCCTATTACTACGTGTCGGAACGTGACACCTGATCCCCTATTACTATGTGTCGGAACGTGACACCCGATCCCCTATTACTATATGTCAGAACGTGACACCCGATCCAATAATCTCATTACTTTAGTTCATCAAGCCTCTTTTATATCAATGCATCATCTTAATAGAGAGGGATAAGATTTAGGATTCCACAATCACAACATACAACCACAAAATCAAGCACATAGAAGACTTTACAATACTACTTAATACATATCAATCTCTATTTAGAGTTTACTATGAAATAGCATAAACCATAACCTACCTCCACCAGAGAATCGTGATCAAGCAAGCTACTTCCCAAAGCCTTTTTGTTTTCCTCTTCGATCTCCCTTCTCTCTCTTGTTTCTCCCTCTCTCTGTTCTTTTTATTTTTCCTTCTCCAGATTCTTTTTCTTTTACCCTAATTAGCATATAATCAAGTATAAAAGATGATAAAAGTAATCCACTATTTATTTTAAAGGTTACCTCCTTTAACCCCCAAGTAAATAAGTTATTAAACTTACCCACTAATTTCATACAGTTTGTCACAAATAGTCCAAAATACCCCTTAAAACTTTTAGCAGAAATCTGACCCATTCGAGGTTACGCAACCTGTGACGGCCCGTCGTATCTGCGATGGTCCGTCCTGCAGGTCCGTCACAAAGTTCAAAGAGTCAAATTCAGTAAGGATGTTTGTGACGATCCGTCGTGTCTACGACGGTTCGTGCTGCAATTTCGTCGCGAAGTTCAGAGAGTTGATCCCATAACTCCCAAGAAAATTACAAAAGTGTGGGACGACGGAGTCCATGATGGTTCATCATGACCATGACGGTCCGTCGCGTGATCCGTCGACCCTGTCTGTTTTTACCACAAATGATTCTACTGGTCGAAGCGACTAAACAGGTCGTTACAATAGATACCAATTTACCCATCGTTCGTCCTCAAACGATCACAAGAAGAAAAACAAGGGTGAGAAAGAGTACCTGAATCTGTAAAAAGGTGTGGATATCTTTCTTGCATATCAGACTCCTTCTCCCAAGTGGACTCTTCAATTGGCCGATTCTTCCATTGAACCTTGATTGATGCAATCTCCCTTGTCTCAACTTGCGGATTTCTCTATCTAGAATGGCAACGGTCTCCTCCTCATAAGACAAATTCTCATCAAGAAGAACTGAATCCCAACGGATAATGTAGTTTCCATCCCCATGGTATCTTTTCAGCATAGACACATGAAATACTGGGTGCACTCCTGACAGTCCTGGAGGCAATGCCAATTCATAAGCCACCTCTCCCACGCGCTTCAGAACTTCAAATGGACCAATATACCTTGGACTAAGCTTACCTCGCTTACCAAACCGCATCACCCTTTCATGGGTGAAACCTTCAGCAAGACTTGCTCACCCTCCATAAAATCCAAGTCCCTAACTTTTCGATCTGCATATTCTTTCTGCCTGTTCTGAGCGGCTAGAAGATTTTCCTGAATGAATTTTACTTTATCTAACGACTCCCTCAAAAGATCGGTACACCATGGTCTTACCTCAAATGCATCAAACCAACCAATGGGAGACCTATATCTCCTCCCATTCATTGCCTCAAATGGGGCCATATCAATACTTGAATGATAGCTATTATTGTATGAGAACTCTGCTAAGGGTAAGAAGTTATCCCAATGACCACCAAATTCTATCACACATGCACGAAGCATATCTTCCAACACTTGAATCGTTCGCTCAGACTGACCATCGGTCTGAGGGTGAAATGCAGTACTAAGATCCAACCTAGTACCTAGTGTTTTCCAAAACTTAGAAGTAAACTGCGTACCTCTGTCTGATATGATGGAAAGTGGAACTCCATGCAATCGAACAATTTCTGAGATATAACGTTTGGCTAACTTCTCTGCATTGTAAGTCACCTTGACCGGAATGAAGTGAGCAGACTTAGTTAATCTGTCAATAATTACCCAAATGGAGTCATACTTACCCAATGTATTTGGAAGGCCAACTACGAAGTCCATTGCAATTCTCTCCCATTTCCATTCAGGAATGGGCATTCTCTGAAGTGTTCCTCCGATCCTTTGGTGTTCATACTTTATCTGCTGACAATTCGGGCATTGAGCAAGAAAATCAACAATGTCACGCTTCATCCTACTCCACCAAAAATGTTGCTTTAGGTCACGATACATTTCGGTTGCACCAGGATGTATAGAATACCTTGAACTATGAGCCTTTGTAAGAATAGTGTGAATCAAATCATCGCCGCGGGGCACACATAACCTTCCCTTAATTCTCAAAATGCCTTCCTCATCAATTTTTGCTTCTTTAGCCTCTCCTCGCAATACCATATCTCGAATCCGGATCAGTTTCTCATCAGTAAACTGCTTTCCCTTAATCTTGTCAAGAAAAGAAGATCTTGCCTCCACACAGGCCAAAAATCCTTCTTTCTCTAGCATTTCCAGCCTCATGAGGTCATTAGTCAAAGTCTGAACCTCTCTGGCCAATGGGCGTCTAGAAACGTGTAGGTGAGCTAGACTCCCCATGCTCCCTGCTTTTCTACTTAAAGCATCTGCCACAACATTAGCTTTTCCTGGGTGATACAAAATAGTAATATCATAGTCCTTCAGTAGTTCCATCCACCTCCTCTGTCTCAAATTCAAATCTTTCTGAGTAAAAACATACTGTAAGCTACGATGATCTGTATAGACTTCACACTTAACCCCATATAGATAATGTCTCCATTGCTTTAATGCAAACACGACTGCAGCCAACTCCAAGTCATGGGTCGGATAGTTATGTTCATGCACCTTTAGTTGCCTCAAAGCATAAGCAATTACATTTTTCTCCTGCATTAGCACTGCACCCAAACCATAATAGGAGGCATCACAATAAACAATGAAATCCTTACCTTCCACTGGCAAGGTAAGAATTGGTGCAGTAGTCAACAAGGTCTTGAGGTTCTAGAAGCTTTCTTCACATTCGTCCGACCATACAAATGGAACATTCTGCTTAGTCAAATCTGTCAATTGGGAAGCAACAAAAGAAAATCCCTTGACAAATCGACGGTAGTAACTGGCTAAACCGACAAAGCTCATTACCTCCGTGACATTAGTAGGTCTTACCCAACTCTTCACTACTTCAATCTTAGAAGGATCCACCATCACTCCATCCTTAGAAACTACATGCCCCAAGAAGGACATTGAATTTAGCCAAAACTCACACTTGGAGAATTTAGCATAAAACTTTCTCTCTCTCAACACGTCCAATACCATTCTCAAATGCTCCTCATGTTCTTTCCTGCTTTTTGAGTATATCAGTATATCATAAATGAATACAATGACAAAGAGATCCAGATATGGCTTAAAAATCCCGTTCATCAGGCTCATGAAAGCAGCAGGGGCGTTCGTAAGTCCAAAAGACATTACTAAGAATTCATAATGCCCATACCTGGTTCAAAAAGCAGTCTTTGGCACATCTGCTGTCCTTATTTTCAATTGATGATAACCAGATCTTAAATTAATTTTTGAGAAGGTACAAGCACCTTGTAACTGATCGAACAAATCATCAATGCGAGGAAGAGGATACTTGTTCTTAATAGTTACCTTATTCAGTTGCCTGTAGTCGATGCACATCCTAAAACTTCCATCCCTCTTCTTCACAAATAAAATAGGAGCACCCCAAGGGGATGCACACCTCCCTTACGAAACTTCTTAGATGTCGATGCCATGGTGAAGTTGTCTGGCTTCACTCCCTCCACCTCTATCACAAAATCTACCACTTCCTGAAAGGATTTTGCTGCAGCAGCTACCTGTAAGGCTGGGATCTGCAAATCTGACCTCAATCCTTTCACAAAACGGCGAATCCGCTCTTGTGGACTGAAGCAAAGCTGGGTGGAATACCTGGATAGTGCACGAAACTTAGCCTCATAAGCATTAACCTACATCTTGCCTTGCTCTAGGCTCAGGAACTCATCTCTCCTCCTATCCCTCAAAGTCCGGGGTATATACTTCTCCATAAATAGGCTAGAGAATGATGCCCACGTCAAATGTGGTGCCTGTGCGGGTTGACACTCAACATACGACCGCCACCACATTTTGGCATTTCCATGAAACTGATAGGTCACAAACTCAACACCGAATCGTTCCACTATGTCCATCTTATGTAGCAGTTCATGACAATCAACCAGAAAATCGTAGGCATCCTCAGATTCAGCACCCTTGAAGACTGGAGGTTTCAACTTCAAGAACTTAGTGAAAAGTTCATGCTGATCACTCGTCATTATAGGCCCTGTAGTCAATCGAGGAAACGTGCCTACTCCCAATGAGGCATCCATGCGGGGAGCCACAACAGCTGCATGTTGTACCCCCGGAGCCTAAGGTGCTGGTGCAGAAAACACTGGAGGTGTCTGGACCTAATCAGATAACCCGCTAAGATAAGTAAGAACCTTGTTAATCATCTCTAGGGTAGGTTGGGGTGGTAATTCCTCATTCAGCACTTGCTCATTTTCCCCTTCCTCACCCTCTCTTACTACTTCCTCAGTCGGTAGAGGAGTCACCGCCCTAGTACTAGCTGGACCAGGTGTTTGTCCTCTTCCTCTAGAGGAAGTCCTCCCGCGACCTCTACCACGGCCTCTTGCCACTGCTCCTCTTCGAGCTACAGCCCCAGTGGCTGGCTCAGACGCACCCTGTCTTACTGGTGTTGGTGTTGGCACAGTAGTTTCTCTAGTTCTAGCCATCTGCGAAATAGAGTGAGGATGTCAGATACCAATTTGTATCACCTAGATACCAATTGGATCCAAGTAATAGCACGAAAGGAAGAAAGAATGGAATTTTTCCTTAAGTCCTATAGACTCTCAAAGAAAAGTAAGGGCGTCACCCTACCGTTCCTTAAGACTCTACTAGACTCGTTCTTGTGTGATGAGACCAACGAACCTAATGCTCTGATACCAAGTTTGTCACGACCCAAAATGAGCCGCGAGTGGCACCCACACTTATCCTATTATGTGAGCGAACCAACAAATCTAAACCCCAACATTTACCAACATTTCAACAATAATGAACAAAATATAATGCGGAAGACTAAAAATCTTATTAATATAACCAGTAAATAAGCTTCTAAAGTTTATCAACTATCATTCCCAAAATCTGGAAGTCATCACACCAAGAACATCTATTCTCAAGTTTCTAATTCTAAGAGTATTTAAGAAGCTAAAGTAAGTAAAACAGATGGTCCATGTCCGAACTTCAAGACATCAAGAGGTGAAGGAGAGAATCCAGCACGAGCTAGGAGAAGTAGCTCACCCTGAATTCTGATATGCTGGAGACTGGCTAGAGTTGCGGACGAGTCGAAGTCTATGGCACGTTTGCTGCACTCCACAAATAACAAAGAGAAAAATACAAGTAGGGGTCAGTATAAGGAACATGTACTGAGTAGGTATCATCGGCCAACTCAAAATAGAAAGCAATATATATCGAATAATAATATAAAATCAACTACCACACTTAACTGGTGACAACAACAAGCACAAGAATCATTGGCAACAACACCAAACACACCCATGAGGACTCAAGCCTCCACACCATACTTATTTGGGAAATAGGTTCTTTGAAATTTGAGTATATTGCGTGATTCAAGATTCATCCTCTTTATTATTATCGTGTCGGAACGTGACACTCCGATCCCCTAATACTACGTGTCGGAACGTGACACCCGATCCCCTAATGCTACGTGTCGGAACGTGACACCCGATCCCCTAATTCTACGTGTCAGAACGTGACACCCGATCCCCTAATTCTACGTGTCGGAACGTGACACCCGATCCCCTATTACTATGTGTCGGAACGTGACACCCGATCCCCTATTACTATTTGTCGGAACGTGACACCCGATCCCCTATTACTACCTATCGGAACGTGACACCCGATCCCCTAATCTCATTACTTTAGTTCATCAAGCCTCTTTTATGTCAATGCATCATCTTAATAGAGAGGGATAAGATTTAGGATTCCACAATCACAACATACAACCACAAAAACAAGCACATAGAAGACTTTACAATACTACCCAATACATATCAATCGTTATTTAGAGTTTACTATGAAATAGCATAAACCATAACCTACCTCCACTGGAGAATCGTGATCAAGCAAGCTACTTCCCAAAGCCTTTTTGTTTTCCTCTTCGTTCTCCCTTCTCTCGCTCGTTTCTCCCTCTCTCTGTTCTTTTTATTTTTCCATCTCCAAATTCTTTTTCTTTTACCCTAATTAGCATATAATCAAGTATAAAAGATGATAAAAGTAATCCACTATTTATTTTAAAGGTTACATCCTTTAACCCCCAAGTAAATAAGTTATTAAACTTACCCACTAATTTCATACAGTTTGTCACAAATAGTCTAAAACACCCCTTAAAACTTTTAGCAGAAATGTGACCCAGTCGAGGTTACGCAACCTGTGACGGCCCGTCGTATCTGCGATGGTCCGTCCTGCAGGTCCGTCACAAAGTTCAAAGAGTCAAATTCAGTAAGGATGTTTGTGGCGATCCGTCGTGTCTACGACGGTTCGTGCTGCAATTCCGTCGCGAAGTTCAGAGAGTTGATCCCATAACTCACAGGAAAATTACACAAGTGTGGGACGACGGAGTCCATGACGGTCCGTTGCGTGATCCGTCGACCCAGTCAGTTTTTACCACAAATGATTCTACTGCTCGAAGCGACTAAACAGGTCGTTACAATCAAAGTCCTAGAGAGTAACGAATTCGTTGAGGAGGCGACCTAAGAAGCTGAGGGGGATATGAAAAAGATATATCCACATCTCTTCGCGTCCGATGACAATACGTATCAAGGTATTAAATTCTCTTCTTAGCGCCTTATAAGACTATGTGTAAGCATGTTATTACTTGTTTTAGTTGTTAATTAATAAAATGATGCTACTACCTTTAGCTTAGTGAAAGAGTTCTCTTAGAGTACGAATGTTCCCAAGGCGGAGATATTGTAACATCTCATAACTGGAAATAACAAAGAATAAGCTAAGAAACCAAGAATAATCATTTTTTGAAATAAATAGGGAAATCTCAAAAATTTCTGGATTTTTATAAAAGTGAGTTTTAGTTATTTTAAAACGGCTATAACTTTCAGCTCAAGAAGAGTTAGGCTGAGTTCTTTATATGTATTGAAATCTCTTGGGAAGAACTTTCCAACTGCTCTAGGTTTGTGAAATTTTGAGGTCGTATGAGGGAGATATGACTTTCGGAAGTTAGGTTGTTGGACAGAAGAAAGTCCAATATGGATTATTAAAGGATGTTTTGGTCTTTTCTTACCCGATTAATTAATTTCGTTTTGGGTAATAATTTGGGGTCTAATATGATCCTATTCAGTTCACACTTTTAGAAAACAAGTTAGGTTTTTAAAAGAGGATAGAAGAAGAGGAGAAAGGAGAAGAAGAAGCAAGAACGCCAAGAATCGTCGCATGAATTTCTTCGGGGGTGATTCCTTTGAGGTATATGAGATCTTTCGTGATGGTTTAATTCACCCACACATATATTTGTTTCAAATCAGCGAGTTTATTGATTGATTTCATGTTAGAAGTTACGTTCTTGAACAAAAAAGTTTTGATTTTCTTGTTGGTTGAATTGATGGTTATGTTGTTGTTTTATCCGAGATATTTTGAGTTAATTCAGTAGTTATTGATAGTACCAATAATCCCAATCGTTTGGTGAAAGAACTAGAAAGATTTGGAAATGAAAAACGATTTAAAATTCGTCAGACACTCCTAGGTAGGGGAAAGCGCGGCTCGCCTACAGTGCACCAGAAATTGGCCTAAGTCAACCAAGGCCTGGCGCAGCGCCCCACCAGTACGCTCGAATCAAGCCTCAGTCAACTGAGGTTGGCGCGGCGCGCCACAAGTACGCCCAACCCGGCATTTTTCGTCCAATTTTTGTTGTTTAGTCGTTTTGAGTCATTCCAAGGTATATATTAACATTCCCCAATGATTCTAATTACTTGAATTGAATTCTAAATACCTAGAAATCAACAAAGAACTCAATCCAAACCTTGAATCCATAATTCAATTCAAGGGAAGTACAGATCAAAGTCAAGAATAAAAGCTAAGAAGCGAGTCTAAGTAAGTTTCTAAAGTATTTAAAGAGTCTTTAACAAATTTCTTAACTTTGTCTAAGTCTCAAGTTAAAATTTAACCAAAATTAAAATTGAGTTAATTCTCAAAAGTTATAAGGGGATTAAGTAATCCCTAAAACTTTACAAATGTGTTGATATTGAAACGAGTAAAGAGCCTTGGAGTTAGTTTTCAGACAAATGTAATATTAAAAATGAAGCGAGAAAACAAACTATGACTTCCAAGAGAGTTGTTTAAGCTACGTTTTGAGTACTATTGTCAAATCACAGAATCGTCCTGCTTAAAAACATAAGAGCCAATATATATTATTGGAAGAAGTATTGAGGACCGATGTGGGGACGCGAGTTCATGTTAACTCAAATATCCATATAAACCATGTAGTCATCATGGGTAGAAGAGGATCATACTTTTTAGATGAACCCTTTTCATAGCATACTAGTGGATCCATTAGGCAGTTCAGGTCCTATACTCTGGCAAGGTAAGGATAGTCGGGCACTGTGGGTCAAGTAACGTTGTATTATCACTATAGCTCTTAAGTGATGGTTGTCAGTTAGGGAAGTTCTCATAAAAGTATTGTATTTTCATATACATTAGTTATTAGTGTTTCAATATAAATCTCTGATATTATTTGTATACTTGTATACATTCAGAGTTTACAACATGTTTTTAGTCAGTTTTTCTATAAATTGCAATCACTTTTAAACTGCATATGTTGAATAAGAGCTAGTAGATCATGAGTTAAGTAGAGTCAACATAAGTATTCTTCTTACTCCTTTTCAAAGCTTAAAGTGTTGTTTAGCTTTCCAACCCACATACTCGTACATTCAATGTACTGATGTCAGTTGGCCTGCATCATATCATGATGCAGACGTTGGTAACAAGGATCGACTCTACGCACCGTTGATCCAGTTGAGCATGCCAGAGTGAGTTGGTGAGCCTCCTTTCTTTTCGGAGGATCCATTTTATTTCTTTCTAGTTTAGTCATTAGGATATTGTGGGGTCTGTCCCAACATCCATGTCAATTAGTAGAGGCTTCATAGACAGATAGTCAGTTAGATTGTTCAATTTGATGTCACTTTTATATGTTATTACAAGTGTTTTGACTTTGAGACTCAAGTATCATTTTGGCTAGATTACTTCATTTTGAGTATTTTCCCTTGAGAATGTTCTTTATTCTTCATATTGAGTTAAGTTAAGTCTTCTGCTGAATTAAGTAAGGCAGACCAAGGGTTTGCTCAAGGCCAACAATGGTCACCGAGTGTCAGTTGCGCCCGGGGGTGTAGGCTCGGGGTATGACATGAAAAAAAAAATTACAAGTAAAAAATATGTTTTAAAACAAACTTAATTTTTTTTGGGGGGGGGGGGGGTAAGGGAGGGTCGAGGGTAGGAGTGAAAAAAATAGAATTTTGAAAATAAATTTAATATTTTTGGAGGAGGGGTGGAGGGATGACCGGGGATGGTGGAGAGTGAAGTGAAAATATAACATTTTGAATCTTAAATATATTTTGTAGAAATTGATGTTTTTTTTTAATTAAAAAAATGTAATTTGAAGTTATATGACAGTTTAGGAAAATGTTTTCCTTAACTTTTGAGGGAAGTCATTTTCTTCAATCTTGAGGAAAATGAGTTAATTTGAAAAACAATTTCCAAAATTTTTGTCCAAACCAAACATAATAAAATTGGAAACACACCATAAATATGTGTAGAAAAGAATTTTGTTCATTGATTAAAATTGTTTAGTTGAAGTATATCAAAAACTTATTCAATTTTAATAATTTATTACTTTCTAAGAATAGACTATATATAAATTGCTTTATTAAAGTAATTGCAGTATACAAATTTATTCTTCTAAAATTTTCACAGCTTATTCAAATATTTATCCCAAAAAATGAAGAATCATACAAATTAGTAGCTGAAAAAATCAAAATTCTTAAAAATAAGTGGTCAAAATTTGAAACTGTATCTCTCACATTTATGTTTGGAACCATCCAATAAAAACACAACAAATTTAAACTCATTAAATATTCTATAAACAAAAATGGAAAAAAGTATCAACAAAAATGAAGAATAATTTCTTTTACACTTTTCAAAATGACTTTCCCTGATTAGTTGGTTTATTTATACACTACCGTTATATGTTAAGCTAATTATCCTTATATAATATATTTTTGAATAAGTAAAAAAAAAAGATTCAACAAACAAACTAAAGAAAAAATATGAGAAATTTAAAACCTTTTATGAGGATTTTTTAAATTAACTTTTCAGAGTATTATTTTAAAATGTCAAGTAACTTTTTCCTATCCTATTCTTATCATTTTATAAATTCGATTGATACTTTTTTTAAAAATGGTTAGTGGTTACATTGAAATTTTTGGTTTTTTAATTATATATTTAATTACCATAATTAGTATACAAATAAAGATTATAAGTTTAAGTATTTACATATCCTTCATTAACATATTTTTTTCTTTACGTTTTTTTTAAATGCAACTGTCCTTTTCATATTATTTAAAAATTAAAATATTTAAAATAGTATTAAATTTATATTTATTAATTATATTTTTCATAGTATTATTTTTGAAATTCCATGTAACATGCCTTTCCTATTGATTATTATTATAAAATTTTAAAATAATTTTCCAATGATGATATAAAATTTTCAATGCTTTTAAATTTAAATGAAAATATTATTGTTTGAATTATTTTAAAAATTTACATGTTTTTTTCATTCATTGTTCTATAACTTCTAAGATATTTTATTTGTTAAAATTTAAACCTATATAGTAAGATTTTTTTTCCTCTTAAATTTGAATATCTTACACTTATATCATTTTTAAGTGAAACGCTTTTTTATATTTTATTTTTATATATTATATAATTATTTTTAATTTTTAATTGTTATATCATCGTATGACTTTTTTAATAATTTGCTATTTGACTAAATGTTTATTTTTTATTCTCTTTTATCATATAATATTAGATGAATCTAAGTTTTTTTTAAATCGTGAAAGTTATTTTTACATATTTTTATTCTTTTTAAATAGTTAAATTTTTTTTTGTAAAGTCAATATAATCTATGTTCAAAAAATCATGAAGTAATTATTGTTGTCACATATATACGATTAGTTAATTTTTTTTTCCTTTTCTTTATTTGTCTTCTTATTATTTTTTATTTTATTTAATATTAAAGGTGTCCTTATACTTTGAACAAAAATATCTTTATTCATGTAGCATTATTTCAGTAACTATTATAAATACATTGAATTAAGTGGATTATCCATTAAGCTTATCATAAACTTATCCTTATCATGGATATGTATTCCCAAGGTGATGAATCTTTTTGGGATAGAAATGTATCTACTAATGTGACATTAAACATGGTGACCTTTTGGTTGATTTCTCTACCTATAAATAGAGATATCATTCACCATTGTAATATACACTTGAATAAGAAGAAAAATCCCCTACTTCTATCTACTTCTCTTGTCTTCTTCTCTTTATGATTATATTCTTATGAGCTTGATCTTATAACGCGTTATCAGCACGAGTCTCTATCTAATTGAGAGTGAGTTCTTTTTTTTTTCTTTAGCTCATATTTTGGTTGATCTTGTTATGAAGATCAAAGTATTATATGCATGGGCCACCAGCTATACAAAACTTCTTAAATGGAAGAAGGTACAAAATTTTAATCGCATGAGTTTAAATATTATTCGGATTGTTTTGAAAGACTCAAAAAATAAAAAAAAAATATTATAAATACATTGAATTAAGTGGATTGTCTATTAAGCTTATCATAAACTTATCCTTATCATGGATATGTATTCCAAAGGTGATGAATCTTTTTGGGATAGAAATGTATCTACTAATGTGACATTAAACATGGTGACCTTTTGGTTGGTTCCTCTACCTATAAATAGAGATATCATTCACCATTGTAATATACACTTGAATAAGAAGAAAATTTTCTTCTTCTATCTACTTCTCTTGTCTTCTTCTCTTTATGATTATATTCTTATGAGCTTAATTTTATAAGACGTTATCAGCACGAGTCTCTATCTAATTGAGAGTGAGTTCTTGTTTTTTTTAGCTCATATTTTGGTTGATCTCGTTATGAAGATCAAAGTATTATATGCATAAAATCAGGTATGTATTTTCTAAAATATTTTATGATGTAGAATAAAATAGTATTCAGTCAATAACAATTATCAGGAACCGAAGAGATATAATACTATTGGTTGAATATGACATGCTATACAAAACTTCTTATATGGAAGAAGGTACAAAATTTTAATAGCATGAGTTTGAATATTATTTGGATTGTTTTGAAAGACTCAAAGAATAAATCATGTTGTACTTCGGCTTATTATCCCATTGGTTAAGGGTAAGACGATGAATTTTCAAGTTTCATCGCACCAAAAGGGTAAGACATTAGGTTAAAGTCTGGATACACCATAATGAAAAATATTTAAGGATAAGACGATAGATTCAAGTTCTATAGCACCAAAAGGGTAAGACATCAATTAGAGTTTTGATTCACCGTGGTTGGGTTCAAGTCCCATAGAATTATAAAGTGATGGTACACTTGATCTTTCAAAGTGATGTTAATGTGTGTCATGGAAATATGATGAATTTTAAAGCCATGACAATGTGCTTATAACGCAAATTTATGAAGTACATATAACTAATTAGTCCATTCCTTGAAGAGAATGTGACTTGTGATGAGTATCGTGAATGCTCAATCATTCTATAGGAGAATGGGTCCAGATGTGATAAAATCATTATAAGTTGGATATATGCCACAACTCACCTCTATGGAAGGTTTGAGAAAAAATTATATATGTCACTTCTCATCTCTACGGGAGATTTGAAAGGAAATAAATTTTATTTGGCAGAAATGGCTAATTGTATTGTACGTTTTATACGTCACTATGGTATGTTTATTGTGAATTACCGAAAGGGCAAAAGAAAGAAATAGTTCTTGCCTATAAGGGTTGTGGTCATTATTGTGTGGCAATACAAATTTGTCATTGGTTGTGTACCTATGGTACAACAAAAGTAAAGCAAGAAAGACGTCTTGCTCGTAATGATTTTGACCATGACAATAATAATATAATTTCCTCCTTGAAGGAAATGCTCAACATTGGGATGGTGCCATGCAATATGTGATAGCACACAAAATTAATTGCAAGCTCTAATGAGTTGTGCTATTATCAGAGGAATGATATTGGGTTATAGTAAGTCTCAAAAGAAACTTTTTATGTTTCGGATGAATTTAAAATAAATATTGAGACTATAAATCACTACAACCGAAGAGGGTTATAAATGTTTATGTAAAAGATTACCCCACTTTTCCTCTTGTTTGTTCCATACAAACGTGTACATGCTGATGAAATCGCATGTAAAAGTAAATTATAAGTGTACTAAAATAAAGATCAGTTGGCATGACTGGTTGACCATTCCGATTAAATGTGATGCAAACGTAATTGAGAATTCAGGTGATTTATATGATGAAGAAATAAAGATTCTTCAAGATTTTTCTTGTGTTGCTTGTTCTCTTGATAAAATGATCATTGTACCAGCTAAGGTTGGGATTGTAATCCCCTAAAATTTTTGGAACATATAAAAAGGTGAATATGTGCCCGTTCACCTACCGTGTGGATCATTTACAACTATATGATCGATGCATCTATGCAATGGTCACATGTATTTTGTTTTCAACTTACAAATTGATTTTGGAAGGTTGTTTGCTCGAATTGTTAAAATTAAGAGCACAGTTCCAAACTATGGAATTGTATTGATAATGTTGGTTGATTTAGCAGAAATTGTATGCCTCCAATTTACCTAAATCATGGATATGAGAACAAAACTCCCAAATAAATTTTGGTATGAGATAATTTTATTTAACATGTAGCAACACATGTATGCATCAAACCAACAAGGTTTCCCCATTAAAATTGGTTCAGGGTCAGGAACCATATAATTTTCATCTAAAATGTTGAATGTGTGGTTATGATTTTAATTGCTCCACCACGCACAAAGATGAACTTTAAAATAAGGTTGGAATGAATGTTAGATTTTCTAATATTAGGGGGGGGGGGGAGATGATTGACAGCTGAAAATTATGTGTGAGTTTAATTATAAATTATCTAGATCCTCGTTAAATAAATATGTGAACTTAAAGTTCAAGGGATAATTTAGTTGCATAATGTTGCAAATCAGTTGCCAGATGAATGCAATGACCCTATGATATAATTCAGCTGCAAATGCTCCAATGTGAAGTCCTTGAAAGACAGAGTCTATGATACGCCGAAAGCGTAATAGACCAATCGATTCCAAATATAAAATTCCTTGAAGAAGGAAGGAGCAAATGATTAATATGGTCATGATAATGAGGAAAGTGCTATAAAAGAGCACATTGACATAACACTTCATAAAATCTTGAAAAAGGTTCAGGTACCTAAAATAATGAAAAATGAAGAGATCTCGATAAGTTATGTGTTGTTGGAATCGATATAATATAAACGTCGACGGTATCTTTGATATGAGGTAGTGCTCAATGATATAAATTGTGACAAGGATCTTGAATTCAAATCTTTCATATAGTGTGGACAGATAAATGATTGGCCAAGTAAAATGCACAATTCTAATATATTTTGTTTCACTTAGAAAAGTGACATTTTGGACTAGTAGTCCATAAATCAAGGTATAATGTCAATGGGATACAAATAAATTATTATGCGATAGTATAACCGTAAGATTTGAAATACGGTTTGTGACTTAGGGCATAAAGGTTTATCGCAAAAATCCTGACATTGTTGGAGATGTTTTCTCCTTTGGTGGATGCAATGAGGTTTGTTTTGATATGACAACATATGAAAAACTTGAATACATGTAATGAATAATTGTAATATCTAGCTAGACAATGAAGGTTATATGAAAATCCATGAAACAATCGAGGTGTCTGAAGCATATAAGAGTTTGAAATTAACTTTTTCAATAAAGCTTCAAGAATCCTTATATGGATTGAAATAGTCAAGGAAGAAAAAGGGTACAAAAGAATGACCCTAATTGTCCTTGTATTTTCATGAAAAGGTCTTGGTAAGACAAAATTTTGTCTTGACCTACAGATTGATAATTTGACAAATGAAATATTTATCTAACAGTGCACATACACTGAAAAGTTTTGATACAATTTTATATGGATAAATCACATTCATTGAGTACTCTAATGATTATGAGATCACTTGACATAAATGATGATTCAGTTTGATCTCAAAAGAAGGATGAGGAGTTTCTTGGTGATGAAACTCTATCTTGGTGCAATTAGGGCACTAGTGCATCTTACTATTAATATTTGACCAGATATTTGTTTTGCAGTAAATTTTCTGGCAAGATTCAGTTTCACCCCGATAAAAGGACATTCAAATGCTGTTGAGCACATGATTGAATATCCTCGAAGGACCATAGTTATGGGTTTATTATATTCCGAGGAATCCAAGACAAAATTGATTGGTTACGCAGATGCAGAATATTTATCTAATCCTCATAAAGCTCTATCTCAAGCACGCTATGTGTTTGCATGTGGAGGCACAATAATATCCCGACGATCGATGAAGCAAATGTTGCTACGCAGAAATAGAAGTCCTCCATGAAGCAAGTTGAAAGTGCGTCTGGTTGAGATAAATGACACACCATATTCAAGAAATGTGTGGTTTTTATTTGAAACAGACTATACAAACCACAATGTACGAAGATTGGAGACATCATCACAAGAAATTAAGTGATGTTTTAATCAAGGGGAGTATAATACGCGTTGCACTCTTTTTCCCTTGACCGATGTTTTTTTCCACTGGGTTTTCCTGGCAAGGTTTTTAATAAGGCAACAAATAGTGCGTATCAAAAGATATGTGTATTCTTTTTTCTTCACTAGTATTTTTTCCCACAAGGTTTTTCCTAGTAAGGTTTTAACGAGGCACATTATCTATGGACATCCAAGGGGGAGTGTTATAAATACATTGAATTAAGTGGATTGTCCATTCAGCTTATCATAAATTTATCCTTATCATGGATATGTATTCCCAAGGTGATGAATCTTTTTGGGATAGAAATGTATCTACTAATGTGACATTGAACATGGTGACCTTTTAGTTGATTTCTCTACCTATAAATAGAGATATCATTCACCATTGTAATATACACTTGAATAACAAGAAAATTCCCCTTCTTCTATCTACTTCTCTTGTCTTCTTCTCTTTATGATTATATTTTTATGAGCTTGATTTTATAACAGTAACATATTTATTAGTATTAGTTAATATATTTTTTCCTTTTATGAAGTTTTATTTTTATTTTTTTTTTAAAAAGAATAAAAAGAATTAGTATCCCTAAAAGATTATTTATTATGATAACAATATGTGAAATTAAAAATATTGTCTTTACTTTGAATTCAATAAATCTAAAATCTAAAATTTTGTACTAACAAACAAGACACATACAAAGAGTTGTGTTCCTCTTATGCTTCGTTTTGCTTATGCTCTCTTCCACATCTAAACTTGTATTCTGTTTATTGCTCAATCGATAAAGTTATTTTACAAACAATGGGTTCATCAACATTAACGATCAACTCCTTATATTAATAACTTCAATAAGTTTTTGATTATGTGAAAATATTGAGAAACACTTACATGATGCTTCTTTCCATGTGTATAAAGTTAGTAACATATGCAAAACTTCATCCAATATAACTTGAATAATAAAAATACAAACCGAACTATACATCAAAATACCATTCATAGAGAAAGCAAAAAAGAAGTACGCAGAACTAAATTGAGTTACTGATATAAATACCAAAACAACTCATTGACATTTTAATACCTTGGCACTAAGAGAGTCTTGAAAAGAATTTAAATTCATATTTAGGTCACCGATTAAATGCATATCTTTCTAGCACCTCTCACTCATATTCATATTTTTCCTTGATGAATTATTTCCACCAACACGCATAAGAAGACTATTGCGCTTCTGAAATAATTAAATGTACTCAAATAATTATAAATGTTTTGAACAATTACAACAATGTATAGTAATTTTGGATTCTCGAAAGTTTTCTTTTACTAGAAGAAGTTGGGGGGTTGATTTAGAAGACTTGTAGTTTATTTAAGGATAATTGTAATGAAGTAAAAAGTTATTCATTATGAGAAGTTAATAAATCGTTGATAAGAAGGTGTCATCAGAATTCAAAAACATCATCAGATAAGGTTTAAGATCAATTCAAACTAAAAATTAAAAATTTAAAAAAAGGAGATTTTTCATCTCTTTATATATAAATTATAATAATATTAATAATAATTTTTTTACATAAAATAATAAATAAATTATTAGTGATATTGTTATTATTTACTAATAAAAAATGAAAACATCCCCCAAAAGAAGGAGTAATGCACTCTAAAGAACGTGGGTAGTTCTTCGTTTTAGGAGTATTTTTAATTTTTTAAAAAGAAAACACTATTTTTTTTCGGTTAATGTTGATACCCAATTTTGTTCTAACATTTTAAAATTCACAACTTTTAAGTTTTATTTATTTAATAGTTCAATTTTTTGAAAATTTTAAATAAGTTTATCGATAACTATTCTTATTTATCAAAATTTAGGATTTTTTATTAGTGAATTTTTAAATTGCATTTTAACATGTAATTAATTGCATTCATTATATTTTTTAATATTCATTTTATTAATTGTTAATATTAATGTTCATATTTAGCATAGTCTAGAAATTTATTCAAATATAATCAAAATTTTCATGCACAATTGTTCTATAATTCTGGGCCACAATCACAAGCCCACAAAATTCGAGCCCGTTACATAATTTTTTTTTCTTCATAATTTAAGTTTTACTAGGTGAAGAAATAAGAAGTGAGTGGATAAAATTTAGAGGTAATTTTAGATTTTTAGGGCTTGAAGAAATTCTTTAGAATTTGACTTTTCCAACCACCACCCTTGCCGGAGAATTTTCCGGCGAACCACCAAAGACTGCATTTTCCCTTCTTTACCATCCAAAACCACCATTAGAGTCAAAGCCAGGGGTGTAAAAAGTGAACCCAAACATATGTAATCCGTCCAACCCGTCAAGAATTTTAAGCGTTGGACTCAATATAATTTGAATTGCGTTCATTATCAACACATTCAAACTCAACCCATATGAAGAGAATTCTCAATTGAGTCCAATTCATTCTCCAATTTCAACCCATTATAAAACTTTTTATTAAGATGTGTTCATATATGAAGGTATGAATTATTATTTATTTAACATCTTTTAGGATTTATCTATCATTTTTTTAATTTTTTAACAAATTTTTTTTGAATGGAAATTAAAATTGTGATTATAAAAGTTAAATATCAATATGTTAAACTATTGAAATTAACCGGATCAAATTGGGCGGGTCAAGACCCAACCCATTTTTTAGCCCATTTGAGCACAATCCATTCGAGCCCAAGAAACTTGGGCGGCTCAAGACCCAACCTGATTTCTATTGAATCCATTTTAATGTTTTCAATTTAAACTGAACTTGCCCATATGACACTTTTAATCAAAGCTATCATAATATCTCAAACAGAACTGGAACTTCAATTTTTGTCTAACTTTTCCGGTGATAAGAACAATGTTTTCATGAGCTCACACCATCTCTATTCAGCAAAATAACTCTTGAAAGCTCCACTGTAAATCTGTCACGCTGCCCAACCACCGATAACCATGAAACCACAAGCAAATAACCATTGTTCATCTCTTTTTTTTTTTTTGTGAAAACCATCCATAAACAACCACCCAAATCCACCATCAAACAAACAGATACCAGAATTGCTCAACCCATCTTCTTCAACCCCTAAATCCCGTCTTCTTCTTCTCCTCCGTCCTACAACAAGAACCCATAACCCCAACAAGCAAATGACGAAATCCAGCGAATCACCATCACTAAACCACGAACGAGAAATCCCATTAACTCAGGCCAAGCAAAACCCACATTCCCTTTACATTTTTTTTGTTTTATCTTTATGGGTGAAGTGTTGGGCTTTGTGGAGGCTTGTGAGCCGGCCCGACCCATTACTGAAACCCTAGGTTAACTATTTGGTTTTCCTATAAATATGATCCTTGTATTTGTAATTCAAAAGGAGCACAAGTGAAATAAAATCCTCCTGTTACAGTCGTGGAGTAGGGATACCGAACCACGTTAAATTCTTGTGTGTCCCGTTTGTGTTCCGTTTCTCTTTTCTCTAGATTATTTGTGTGTGTTGTGTGTTTAATTCCCAACAATTGGTATCAGAGCGAGGTTTCAACAACACTGTAACACAAATTGTGAGAAATTGTCACCTAGGGTTCTTGTGTGAAGAACTGTGTGCAGGAAGGAGTGTGCCGCCGCCGTTCGCAAGCTACAGCCGTGCAAGACGCCGTTAAGGGAATTGCCGAAGGTGTGTGCGATTTTTTTTGTGGTGCAATATTTCTGACGAAATTACCAAGATCTGAAATTAGTTGTACCGAGTATCTCATTTAGTCCTTTGAGATGACAGAAGATGGGAAGTTCCGAATTGAGAAGTTCGATGGTACAGATTTCAGTTGGTGGAAGATGCAGATTGAAGATTTGCTGGTTCAGAAAGATTTGGACGTAGTGTTGGGTGACAAGCAAGGAAAATTGTCTGATGCAGAGTGGGCAGTTTTGGATCGGAAAGCTATGTCAGTTATCCGACTCTCGTTGACCAAGAATGTTGCGTTCAACATTCTTAAGGAGAAGACAGCGAAAGGCATCTTGGAAGCCTTGTCTAACATGTACGAGAAGCCATCTGCAGCAAACAAAATTTTTCTGATTAGAGAGTTGGTGAACACAAAGATGAAGGAAGGCAGTTCAGTTACCGAGCACATCAACTCATTGAATTCGATCTTAGCCAGACTTTTGTCAGTTGGCATTAAGTTCGATGATGAAGTTCAAGCTTTACTACTGTTATCATCATTGCCTGACAGTTGGTCCGGAACGGTTACAGCAGTTGCCAGTTCAGTGGGACCTAATGGATTCACCTTTGAGAAGATTCGTGATCTCGTTCTTGGCGAGGATGTCAGAAGAAGGAGTTCTGGAGAATCATCAGGTGATATGCTAAACGTCGTCAGAGACAGAGGAAATAACAGAGGTAGTGGGAGCAGGAACCGAAGAAGGAGTCAGTCGAAGGCTCGGGATGGCTCAGGTGTAACATGTTGGAACTGCAAGGAGGTGGGGCATTTCAGGAATCAATGCCAGAAAGACAAACAAGTCAACATTGCAAAAGACAGCGCCGACGAGGATTTGTTTATCTGTTGCGCGGAGAGCAATGTGGATTCCTGGGTCATGGATTCTGGTGCTTCTTTTCACGCTACCCACAGCAGTGAAGCACTGCAGAATCTGGTTATTGGAGACTTTGGAAAGGTAAGGCTTGCAGACGATAGAGCTCTTGATGTTACGGGCATGGGTGACATGGTGCTGAAGACGCCAGTCGGTTTCTGGACCTTGAAGGATGTCAGAGTTGTTCCAAGCTTGACGAAAAGTTTGATTTCTGTTAGGCAGTTGGATGAACAGGGACATCATGTGAAGTTCGGAAATGGGCAGTGGAAGGTCGTGAGGGGCAATCTTGTCATGGCTCGTGGAACAAAAAGAGGATCGTTGTATATTGTCGGATTACCGTCTGAGGGAGTGACCGTCCCAGTTCAGAAGAAAAACAAAGTCCGGTTCACAGAATCTCGTGGGCAGAAGAAGGTTGTCTTTGCAAGAAAGAAACCCAGAGCCACAGGTCAGATTCAGGATGAACGAGCAAGGAAAGGTTCAGGAAGACCAGTCAGAGGCGTTTGTGGCAGTGGGAGCACCGGCCGTGCTTCACCCAAGGCTCCTAGAAGACAGTGGGTCAAGAGAACCAGTATTCCAGCTGTTGATACGTCTCCAGAAAATATCTTGCTGAGTATGGAGAGTGTTTGTTCTCAGGGAGTTCTAGGATCCGGCAGTTCGTGTCTCAAGTGGGAGCCGGTAGGGACCAAGGACGAGTCAAGGGCAGTTTCAGCCGTGACTGATGTGTTGAAGCTTCGGGGAGCTTCAACGGGCCTTTCAGTTGACTGATGAGAAGGCCGCTGTAGCAGGAGAGAGTTGAAAAAGATTACCAGACATACAAGTGTTCTAAGTGGATGGCAGTTGAAATTCTTCAAGCCTCCAAGTGGGAGATTGTTGGGCTTTGTGGAGGCTTGTGAGCCGGCCCGACCCATTACTGAAACCCTAGGTTAACTATTTGGTTTTCCTATAAATATGATCCTTGTATTTGTAATTCAAAAGGAGCACAAGTGAAATAAAATCCTCCTGTTACAGTCGTGGAGTAGGGATACCGAACCACGTTAAATTCTTGTGTGTCCCGTTTGTGTTCCGTTTCTCTTTTCTCTAGATTATTTGTGTGTGTTGTGTGTTTAATTCCCAACATGAAGGAACAAGCGAAACCGTTCCACAACAATGGCGACAAGATATACTCCGACTAACAGCTAAAAATGCTAATCCTTGGTAAAATTGTTAACCGGAAACCCTGGTCACTAATCGATTTCATATCTTGTTGGAAGAGGTAAACGCCGGTGACCTTTATTTTCATGAACTAATAAAAGTTTTGCTATTGTTATTCTTTTATGTTGTTTGTTTTATGGAACTGAATCATTTTTTGTTATGAGTAGTTTTCAACAACCGTTGTCGTTTCCGGCAAGTTTCCTCTTCTTTAAAATGTCTAATGTCTTTTTGGTGCAGGTACTGTCGTGCTTTTAATGCCATTTCTGTAGTGTTCTATTTCATTCCAGTAGATATAGTATATGCCTTTCATACTTTTTCTTTTATTATTATTATTATTATTATTATTATTATTATTATTATTATTATTATTATTATTATTATTAATTCTATGTTAAATAGTTTGATTTGTTTTCAATTTTCAATATAATTTTATGCTCAACCTTTTGACACATTCCAAGAGCATACCTAGAAGATATGACACTCATGGAGTGCAACTGGCATACCTGAGCTCTCAAGGTCATGTACAAGCCCTTTCACATTATTCATCGCATATACATATGTGAAAGGTAGTGCGGAATCAAAACTTTTCACAAACATTCGAACAATCTTTAAATATATCTTTTATATGAAAGCAAAGTAAATGCTAAGTCTCTTGTCATCAAATCTTAGACTCGAAATATCCTTGGGACACGACCCATATAATTGAAATATAGTACTACTAAGTCTATTACAATACTTTAATGAAAGAAATCAAAAGACATATATGCCCTCGAGTCAAATGAGGACATACTTCAAACTTGCTTGAACGATCCTATAATCCATGTTTCACTCCTACAAGCACCTTCACCTATGAATCACTTTAGAGATAGATAAAAATGTTGAGTTAGTACAAACACATGCACTAAGTATGACTTAATGCATAAAAATCATGATAACGGATATTTGATGGAAATATGATCTTTTTGATTAAAACATTATGGTATAAGCATAAGAACAACATTTAGCACCTTAGAAACACATAGATAACATATAAACATTTAGTAACATTTTAAGGACATCATAGTGAACTATGTCACTGTTACATTGACTAACCCAATGTTACAGTGAAGTTCTTTAAGTTCACAGTGAACCCTTTCCAACATGTAACCTTCTTATTAAAGTCTATATAAGACCCACTTATGTAAGATAAAGAGAGACCGTCCATATACCATCTCTAAGTATACCTAAATTATCCTTAGTACTATCTATGATGAGATGAATACACTTAGAAGAACCAAAACACATAACCTATAATATGACAGTCTCCTTACCAAGATTATCAAAAGTCTTACTTAAGTAATTCTAGAAGAGAACACCCATACACCCTCTTCAATGTTACCTAAATAATCCTCAAGACTTCCTAAGCTTAGATCATGCCTAAGATATCAACCAACTTCCCTACCTATAATCATTCTTAAGACTTCCCTAGATAAGACATGAAGAGATCATCCTTTATGCCTCCTTCATACTTTAACTAGGCAATCCTTTAAGTTACTCTAGATTATGTACACATTCATTTAAATGATTTCTAATGTTAAGTCATTACTTCATTAGTTCATCAAGAGACATTCTTCACATAAGTACATTCAAGTAATGGTCTTGGAGAAGACCTCAAGGACTCACTCACTACCATCTTCAAAGCCTAAGGGTGCAATGTCTTGGTAGCATCCCATACCACCACCTAAACTTCATAGAAATCTCAAACACTAGTAGGTATCTCATATAATGAGAATAGGCAATAACCGACATAGACCATGGTAGCTAAACATGGAATCTTAAGTTGTAACCTAATCATATAAGGGTGTTCTACTTGCCAATGGTTGAACTTGGATACATCCCATATAGTCACATGGTTAAGGAATATGATGGGTTTCTTTGTCCCCTATTCTCATATTACAAATAGATATACTTCCCATACCATGCTCACTCGGTGTTAGCCTTTTTTCTCATAGAGTAATTCACATAAATGGGTCATACGAAGGGTAACCATATCTAGTTCATAACCCAATCACATTTACCCTACCAATGAGGTCGCCTAGGGCTGCCTTTCAATGGAAAAGAGGATAGCTTAATTACTTTTCTAAGAGTGATTTCATGCCATTCCAGCAAAGCATTCCTAAGTCCATCACTCACACAAGAAGAATAACATTACGACTTTCGACTTCAAGTATATCATAACCTTCTTTCTCAAAGGTTCCACATAATTTTACCTTTTCACTATGTTCGAGGCCAAATATCATTCGTACATACAAGACTAAGAGGCTTTAGCATCCTAAGTCAAGACATCTCATATTTACATATCATTCATGCATTAAGAAGAGAGACTTAAGTCTACCTAAATAAGACACATTAACACTTCACTTTACCTTATCACATATAGCACGTCTTCCAAGTAGCACATAAGAACAACCAAGTAACTTTAGGTGACCTTATACATTACTATAGAACCATCAAGATAGTCATCATAAGACTCAATAACCAATTAGGAAGAATCATGCATTAACCTTAAGACTACACACACTAACGACACAATCATAGTATAACATGATCACCTAATAGCATCAATAGAAGAATACATGCTTCCACATTACTAACATGTAGGTAGATTGATCAAAATTCACAAAATCAACTAGACAAATCACCATATACTTCACCTAGTTCTGACAAGGCCATGATCATCATAATACATAAGGTAGCGCCGACAAGGCCATATAATTCACTATTAAGGCACATAACACCGCCACCATAAGTGGACGATTCCAATCACAACATAATTCAAGGACTACATTACATAAAATAAAGAGAATTAGGACAGCGTACCACCAATTCATCCTCACCACTTCGATCCATAGCTAAGTCATCCAATACAGTACCAAAAGCCCATTACCCATGGCTATGATAATCAATTCAATACAAAAACCACAATACAATGAATATAAGTCTATTCTAATATATTTATCAATCTTAGAAAGCCTATAAATCAATACAATACCATGCTTATATCTTTCAATAGCCTAAAGAAAACTACACTAGAATTCATATGCATTGAGAAAAGATCATAACATCCAAAATATAGCCAATTTGAAGAGAGTATGTTTTGCATGGGTTCATGAAAAATTTAGGTGAAAATCATATAATTAACATCAATTCCATCATAAATCAATGATAACGCATGACTAGATCATAAGTTAGAATTTCATCTTTTGAGAAGGTCTTTGAAAACCACTTCGAATATTGGCTCCTTGATGAAGAGACTTTAAAGGATGAAGAAACCATACCTCACTGTTTTTAATCCACCAATTTGATGAAAAATCACCAATCAAAACTTCAATCCAATCTCTTCCTTGAGTTTTGGCTCCAATGGTGTTCTAGAGAATTTGGCTTTTGATTTTGAAGAATGAATTTATCTAGGTGTTTAGGACTTATAAAAGATTGTAGAATAACCAAAATATACCTAAGTAACCTCTCAAACCATTATTTGGACGTGGGGGTGAATTTACCGCTCCTTCATTTAACAATGAAGTAGGCGAATTGCAGACCTAACCTACGCCTGGCTATCGACGACCCATTTCCCAACCAACAGACCATCCTACTGGTCCGTGGATTGGTAATGAGACTAGACATTGGGAGATTGATATCCCTAGTCTAATGCTTGACCCACTCCCTCCAACGATGGGGTGTCGACGAGCCTACTGGCCGTCGATTGCCTCAGTCGATTGGGGATGGTCTTGACAGCCTTTGGCTCAAAGATGGGTCCTTCCTCAAGGACCCTTGGTTGGTCCTTGGGAACTTTCAATAGGAAGTTTTCAACCCAAATATCATAATATAAAATTTTAGTACCTCACACATCAATTTCATCCAAAACGAACACATAAAACTTGACGAAACATGCCAAGAGGCACAAGGTCATGTCAAGGCAAATCTTTCGAACATCATGGACGTTCTTGGACATTTGACCTAAACATGACACACACACTATAAACACTATTATAATTAATATAAGGACCTCATAAGATCATGAAACGTACACACACACAAAAACACATATAAGGCATATAAGTGACTAATCGTCGAACGTCTCGATTGTCCTTTTACATTTGACTTCTAATTCACCTAAACTCTCATAAGCTTCTTCATTATCACATTATAAACCATTTTAAGACCTTAGACCCTCATGAAAACCATGTTATACTCAAGATTCACCTAATTTGTTTCAGAGATCTCACACCTTTCTTTAGTATATGGTTTCACTCGCTATTGCAATATTTTCTGTTTTAATTACTGAATGTTTCTACTGTTATTTATCTAATTGTATTGATTTATCTATTTTTTTTATAACATGAGGTTATTGTACATTTATCCTTTTCTAAGAAGTTACAGGTGTGTGTTGGTTAATTATTTAATTATTATCATTTTATTACGTTGTGATTAGAATGTTGTTGCATATTATATTAGTTTATACTCCATTGCTCTTTTGTTTGTTTCATGCCATTTTTATGGTTGGAAAATATAGAATGTGCAAATGAGAATAACTCTTCGTCATTTTTGGAGGCTTCGCCATTATAATAGACGGAAATTTAGTTTAACTTTATGTATTTTATAGGTTAAAATTGGCCAATAAAGAAAATTATTGTCGATTTCCAAGATCTCTCATGTATATAAGATGAATTTTAATTTTAAGTTATTATTTATTTTATTTTGTTTTTATTTGTGTTTATTTACCGCTAACACTTTTACTAAGTGTCTTTACAGGTACCCCGGAGTCGCTTCCCATTGATGTTTTTTCAATGGAATTCAAATTCAAATTTTTTATTTTTTATTGTGTATATTGTTCAAGATAGACAAATATTAGGTCATTTCTCATATTACTTGTTTAATTTATTATTTGTGTATATTGTATGTTTATCATATTTGTATATTGTTTTATATCCTCAATTTGATAAAAATGAATTCAGTCGAGATCCGTAGTTGTGGATTTGGAAGTATGCCTAACACCTTTGTTTCGGAATAAATTGAACCTCTTACCTAAAATCTAATGGTTTCATAGATCACTTAATGGTTTCTTATTGTTTTTTCCTAAAATTAGGTGGTGAGTCCAATAAAATTCTTTAAAATTGGTAATTAATTATTTTTTGAGTCGCCATGACATTTTGCTTTATTTGAATAGAATAGGAATGTAAACATAATCATGAATCTGTTGGGTATGGAGGTTCTAATCAATATGAATTCATTATTGTCAAATTGAGGGGTATTTTCTTTTAATGTGTTATACCTTGTATATTGTATAGTTTGTTGATTATTTATATATTATACTTGTTGTTCATTTATTATTTATTTTATTGTATGTATAATTTCATTGCATTTAATAGCATAATATATTGTAAATATAGTACATTAAAGGACAGTTTTACGGAACCGCAACCAAACATTTTTTTAAACTCAACCCCTTTTTGGAATGATCCACAATTTATTCGTTCGTCATGCGTCCAATGCTTATCGTGAATTCGAGCCTAAGTTGTCCACTTGGGTTTTCAATCTTTCAGAAGCCACTCCTAGTCAACTAGTATAGAGCAAAACCAAATCCTACTTTCTAACGCATTTTGAACTAAGTCAACCCAACACCCAACGCGTTTTGGGCTCATAAAAGGCCCTGGCGTATTGGTCAATAAAAGAAATATATGCATATGTGTTTAATTTTGAAGGATGTATATGACATTTGGCAAAGCATTGTCACTCAAATTTAGAGGTTTATTTTTATAGCTTACTCTAGTCGAATAAAGATTTTCACTATTTAACATTTCATCCAAAAAGTTTTGGAACTCAGAGATGACATGTGATTCAAGAAGTAAGGACGAACACTCTAGAAGTCTTAGTTTGGGATTATACCCCTGCGTGGAATTAATTATTTGTATCCTTTCCCCCTTTTTCCCCTTATTTGGTAATACTATTTGAATTATTTTTAAAATTTGTACTAAGTGTTTTGGGGTGCGATGAAATATTGTCAAAGGATGTAATACATCCTTTAGATCGATAAGTCTACCCTTGGCATAAAATGATAATATTTGTATAGGACGCACAATAATTATGTGTATGCAATGTAATATAATTGAGTATGTCTTTAATTAAAAATAGTGCTTATTTGTTATTTAATTCTTGGTGTGATATTTACATTATCCATTATGAACACAAACTAACATTTTTACCTTATGAGTTTTTCTTTTCTTTAAGCTAGAGATTAATTTATATCAGAATTTGAATGTCATTATTTCACTAAAGTCGCAATGGACAAGAGATCGCAAAATCTTAATCTTTGTATTTCACAAGACATCAATATCAAGTTAAAAAGACTAATCAGGGGAGTCCTTGACTATGAAGTAACATTTCTTTATTTTTTTTTAATATTTGATACTCCGTGGTTTCACGGTACTTTTAATGTTTTTTCCTTAAGTTTAGTGTGTGTACAAAAACCTTTTTGTATTGATTTTTATGTAGGTTTCTCTTTATTTGCAGGAAATCTGTCCAAAGATGAACGCGGATGTTTTTGAGCAAGAAATGCAGAAAAGATACCACCTGTGGGGCCTGTGACAGTCCGTCGAGCTTGTGACAACCCATAGGTGGCATCGTAGTGAAGCTGCTCAAGGAAGATGGGGAAGTCTGACCTAAGTGTGGGATTACGAAGTTCATGACGGACCATCATAACCACGACAGTCCGTCTTGCTGGTTCTTTGTGATGATTAGAGAGAAGTCCAAGTATCCAAATTCCAAGAATTTTAAGCATTATGGAACAGAGACCCTCGACGGACCGTCGTGCTTGGAACGGTCCGTCATACCTATTCGTCAAGGGTAATGAAGAAAGAAGCAGAAGAATTTGTAAATTATAGGATGACGGAGGCCATGAAGGCCCATCTTGACCACGGCAGGCCGTCACGAGTTCCGTCGACTCAGACGCATTTTGACAGATTTTCAGCAATTAGAGTCCTTCTTTTTAGGTTTTTTTTTAATAAATAGTTGGAAAAACCTTGTTTTGGGGGTTAGACTCTTTGTTAGGAGACTCTTTGTTAGTAGACTCTTTGTTAGTCGACTCTTGGATATTAGAATTTCTGATTGTTATAATATTTGAGAATCTTTAGTCCTCGATTAATTTGAGTAATTGATACACTTTTTCTGGAATTGATTGTTGGTGCGTTTGTTGATTGATCAAGTGAACTTCTGGATTTTATTCTTTCTTATTGAAGTAAGTGCATTAATTCTTATATTACATATATGAATATTGTGATTATGATTATTGGTAACTAAGCTCCATAACTAGGGTTGTGGGAACCATGGGTGAATAATGAGGTAAAATCTAACAAAAATAACAATTCTAGAATAATGTCTTGCATGTATTGATAATTCTTTCGCTTAGTGTTTTTAACGGATGACCAACGTTAGAACTCGCCTTAATGCTACTTGTCAGACCAAGGAGGTAGATAATAGGAAAAGAATTATCAACATAGAATTAGTGTATACTGTCTAATAGGCTAGTATTGATTGGTACGAGGTAATAACTTAGTCAAAATCGAGTACAATGCTTAATATGAGGTAAAGGGTGAGGGTTAGTGTAGCAACACACGTAGCCGGACCAAGGTGCGGAGTAAAATTTTCTAGATGCCGGACCAAGGATTAAGAAATAAATAACTTATCACTTTGCAAGCAAGATACTAGGAAAGAATTGTTATAGTTAGAATTATCAAGTTAGGAACCTGTGGGGAACACTTAAACCCTAGTTACTTTTATGAATTGATTAAACTCCAATATTTGAATCTGTTAGTTGTTTACTTTAATTTATTTAGTTATTTCCATTCATTTAGAAATAAAAAACCTCCATTTTATTGTCTTTTAGTTTCTAAGGAAATAATTGACTAAATAATAGTAATAATAAATTAAAGTTAAGTCTGAACTATTTTCCTCGTGGGAATGATCCTAACCTCATTAGTTGGGTTCTTTACTTGATACGACCGCTTTACTTCTTATTTGAGATGTAAGTTTGAGCGTATCAATATTATGACCTTGCTTTCACACATTTGAAAATCGAACCCGACATTAGTCGGGGATGGTCATAACAATGTGTACTTTTCCTGAATAATTAGGAGAACACATAGTTCCAAGAGACATTCAGACAATAATACAACAACAAGTGGTTACTGTTAAAAAAATGATAGACCACATTCAACAGACAATACAGAGGTCGATCGTTAAAAGTATACAAAGAATCGCCCTGAGATTGTCTACGTTTAAAATTATTTTATGTCATATCTAAATGAACTGCGCATACCTGATTCTCATTTTAACAAGATACGTAGGCAACTCTTCTCGGGTTCGGTATCCATTCTCTCAAAAACAAAAAAAAATAGTAGAATAATATTGGGCGCATATTTTCAGAACCTTATCTGGATAAATTACACTCACCTGATTCTCATCTCGTGATCTACATAGGTAGCCCTTCTTGGATTCAATATTCATTATTTCAAACAAAATTGTATATATATCATCTTTTACCCGGTTAGGACAAACATAGTTAGGACCATGTAAAAATATTTGATATGGTGGATAAGACTGAGTTTGTGGCAAACCATAGATTCTTTTGGCACCTCTCATTTGTACTTTTTTTTATTCTTGAAAATTATCTTGCAGGCATTCAAGATAAGAATACAATCAACCTCCTGGTTTCATGTGCATTGTGTGGTGAGCTTTTAGATTAAACTCTAATTGTATCGCACTGTTGATCTAGAACTTAGTTTGAATGTAATCAACATCAAATCTTGAGCAATGTTTGATTTGGGATAGGATTGTAAGTCTTCTTTGACCTGAATGTGCCTTTCAAAGACTACCAAATGACATTTATCCCTACTTTTCCCTATTTTGAGCCTGAAGACTTTTATTTGGACAACTACATCTTAGCCATTTCCCATTTAAGTGTTTACATACACTATCCCTCTCTTGGACCAACCTTCGCGAGTCTACCAAGAATGTGCAAATTATAAAAGAAGATCCATGTTTGAAATTTCAAAAGTCAAAGATATCGAGTCTCCTAAAGTCAAGGAAGCAAAAAAGACTGCTAGATAAATAAAACTATAAAAAGAATGAAAGAAAAAAGATTGAAAGAAATAAGAAAAGGCAAAAATACCCTTACAAGGTCAATGAAATGTGAGTAGGAAAATACTCCAACAAAAGAGGAGAAAAATTTGTAAGAATGGGGTGAAATAAAATAATAACTTTAAGAAATAAGGACTTAGAAGAAGTTGAAACAAAGGGGTGAGAAAACGAAAAACTCCAATAAATGAGAACTCAAAAGAAGTCAATACAGGGGAGGATAATGAATATGATCAGATGCAAAAGGTGTATCAATCATCAAAAGAACAAATTCTATGTGACACTCAAGAAGGAATTAAGTCGCTCTTATTCCAAATATATATCATGCTCGTCTCTAAACCTATGTTACAAGACAATGACAAGCCATACATGATATCATTTAAAATGTTCTCACATTAGTGGAGATTTACATAACGGCCGAACATATGATATCACAGTTGCATGCATTGAGTATTTTTGCAAGTGTGAGTGCACTTTGAAAAAATTTCCTCAGACCAAATGCTTCGAATATGTGTGAAATAGGACTAATCTTTGTTGTCATTGAAACCTTAGGATTGGTACAATTCAAAATCTTTGTTTGAATAAAGATGAACATTGAATCTTGTTGATCTTTTAATATATTTGAGGTACCACTTGAAGCTGTAGGAATTACTTTGAATTCAATCTTAGTTAGAAAAAAAAAGAGAAAGAGAGATTTATTTGCAATCCTAGCTGTTTGTACATATTATAGTCAAGATTTGATTGTCTAATCACAATATTAATTTTTTTTCAAAAGAAAAAAAAAAAGAAAAAAAAAAGAGCAAGCTCTACTCTCTAATATTTTCCAAAGTTTTTTTTAGAGTTTTTCCATTAAGAAAAAAAAAAGAATTTACTTTTCATTTTTAGATTGTTCATTGTAAAAAATGTCATTAGGCTAATCTTGTATGTGTGAGAGTCCTATTTTACTCCACTGGATTGTCCGTCCACAAAATGTGATATATCTTGTCTTTAGGCTTTGAATTTCGTAGGGATATTACTTTCGTATTTGATCATGTTCATATTGGACATTTTTTTAGTGATGATCTTATATCAGATTCTTTGCACTATTCATTATCTATAGGATTGACTACATTTAACCTAATTCCTGACTCAACAAGATATGTAGGCGTCACGACAACTTGGTCATATACACTGTGTGATTTTCATTTCTCCTTGTAATAAAAAATGGACATAATTGTAAGAATACTCAAAAATTCACAATACATGTGCTATCTCTAGCAAGTCAAAATTGAAGATCATTGTCAGATTTGCTAAAAGATCTATCTGGACAGAATTTTTGAGGAAGACTTCAAAAATTCTAAAAAAGTATTGTTACATATCGATAGTAAACTTCAAATGATCTCTGCTATTGGTTGAATTTCAATCGATGTCAGAATCTCTAGTATCTCAATAATGGAGTAAAATAAGCTCAGGATGCGAGCCATCGACGCCTTGTACAAATCC